>JAYKXP010000038.1:0-463052 GCA_037176845.1 Paramarasmius palmivorus | reverse complement strand
CGAAGGCAAGATTTTGAACACCCATGTACAACTACGCCCACACCCCGACCACACCCTCACATCTCCCTTCTCTTACCCGCCACCTATTCATTTCCTCCACATCCCACCTGTAGATACCATGATGCCCAGACTTGAGGCTGGGTTCATGGCATCCTTGGGTTCGCAGGCCTAGGCTGGCTCAGGTGGAATTACCAGGCTTTTACACGCGTTATAATCGATAATACCGCTGGTACATAGTATGACAACGCGAGCCTAGGCTGTGTGGGTGTAGTGGGCTCGATTGGAAGGCTGACAATGGTCGGTGGGCGGGTCGCAGAATCGATTCAGATACGTTCGTAATCGGCGGACAAGGTCACCATGGATTGCGGAGGCTTCATCGTTTTCGATCTCTGGCTGTCGTCGTGAGTCGTATATCCTTCACGGTACGTTATCCGATACCTTTGGTTTCTGCCGCATGTGTTTACTCATTTTCTTCTTCAGCTCAACTTACAACCCGCTCGTCGTACTTCAAGGCCTCCACATGTCAAGTGTGATGCACTGGTCTCACTGATAACCAGAGTTTTATCAGTCAGAACAGACACAGCTGAATCGGCATCATGTCCTTCGACTCTTGCTCTGTTAGGTGAGCATTCCAATCACTTTTGGTTGCGGTGGAGCTCACGCGCCCATTTTGCTTGTATTCTATGGTGGTAGCTACAGCAATGAACCAGATCGTTGACGCCCTGCAACTTGAGGAACATGAAGATGGCACATTCATTAGTTTCCCGAGATATCACAACCTGAGGTATGTCTCTTTGTATAGCTTTCTTTGCATCGACGTTGAAGCTTTTGATTCTAGGGTACGGCGTCTCGAGCTCGGCAATGCTCGTGGGCACGCTTTGTACCTCTCTTTCTCTCTATCTGGGTGCGTGCATCCCCGATTCTCACCTTCCAACGCGTAGCTGACTCGTGCTTCTCAGTAATGTCTTCGGATGCGTTAGGAACCAGAGCTAACGGTGCTTCCGTCATTCATGGGAACATTTCTATACTACGCTCAACCACCGCACTAAACATACCTCCAAGCCAGAAGAGGTGCAGTGGTCCGTGAGCTGGGTAAAACCTTGCCGTAGCTTTCAAGTTCTCGGTATGGCTCACAGCGTGTTTGGAACCGTTGCTCCGGTATCAGGCATCGTCCGCGATGCTCTGGCTCGTGGAATACAGACGGGTAGTCAGTTTTCAGATGGTTCTGGGTGTAAAATAGGCGAAGTTCTTGAGGTTACTCACCGAGATTATGATGTAGAAACCACATCCCGTAGAGTTGAATGAACACATGCTTTCCATTCACTCGGACATATATACCACTTGAAGCTCCGTGATAAAACCAATAGATGTACATACTTAAAGTCGGAAAGAGCCTTCCCCATCATTATCAATCAACACATGAACGCACTGATACCTGAGCCAGTGACGGCTTCCCATGACCACCACGAGCTCGATTTCGGTGTTTCTGGGAGTCGAGAATCGAGAACATCAGTGCAAAAGCTTACATACGTTGGTTGAAGCACTGACCTTGGGCCGACGAAGGCTCGTTCTGTTCTGGCGACGGTAGACCGCCTTGCTCCTCAGGATGGGATGACCGAGGCATGCTTTCTGGGGAATGAATAGAAGAATCACGAAGGAAAGCTGAAGACTCGAGTATGTCATCGAGTTCAGCAATTTTGGCTTGTTCACGCAGTTTGCTGAGATAGGATATATAGTCTTCATATTCAAAAGTCAATTCAGGAACGCGAACACAGAGAGCGTGACAGACCTTGAACTCCTTCGAACCGTGCTTGTTCTTTCTTTCCACCGATGACCTCCAATTCTGTACACCCCATGCTTTGAGCCCAATCAGAGGTGGTAGGGTCAAAGCCGCGGGCGACTTGCCAGTTGCGGAGGGCGGTGTAGACCTGGGTTGGCCATGAGTGTAAATGTACATCACTCCGTCTACTGTGGACGGCAAGCTGCGGAACCCCCCATCGTCTACGTTCCTCCTCCGACATCTCAGATCGCCCATTCTCGTCAAAGGACCAAAAATGGGTTCGGGGCCCGTGTCCTTCCTGCCATGATATGAGTTCGGATATTGACAAGGGAGGAGGGTAGATGAAGAGGTAGATGGGTGGAAGGTCTTCGAGTGTGAGGGAAGGTTTCCAAAACAGAATCTTTCGTCCTAAAAGTTGGAAGGTTCTTGGGTCAAAGACGACTATTGAGAGGAAGGGTGATGAGTTCTACTCCAGACAGTGGAGAGAGAGACGGCGTACAGTACTGTTCTTCCATTCCTGACATATTGTGGGCATCAATGATCCTCGAACTTTGCATCAACCAACTAGTACAGAACTCTTGCATTGCAGACTCCAAGGAAACACAAACATCCTCTAGACCATCCAGCTCGAAACTGCAAAGATCAGCGCCAACACACCAAAGCATAACGCTCACCCTCACTCACCGAATTAATCCATCCCCCACTTCGCTCTCGTTAACCAGCCCCCAGGATTGGCTTACTTTCCACACCACCTCACCTCTTGGCCACCTCGCGACAGCCCCCCGTGAAGTAGAGTATATAGTATCAAAACGTAGCCCACCGATGTCGATGAGGTCCAGTGATGGGTGACACGACCATGACCGAAATAGCGATCCGCAGTAACCCTTAACCACCTCCTGAGAGTGAGTGTGATACGAGGGCGGGTGGTAGTTTGTTGGCGCAGGGAATAGATCGGTGAGGTATGTCCATTTTTTATGCCGGTATGCGTGATTTAGTATGCTTCGCTCCACTCGCCACCTTTGGTGCAACTGCAATGAACAGGATTGCCGAAAGAAATTTGAGCAGATATCGTCTTGCAGCATTTGTGCTGAGGAGGGAATGATAATGTAGTCCGAGTCGGGTATGACCGACAAGCTCATTGAAATACGAGGCCCATCGAGTCCCTTGCACAGACTCCCTCTCGCGTTCAACCATATCTGCCATTGGAAGCAGCCCAAGCGCCACTAAGAGAAAAATAGCTTAGCTGTAGGAACAGGAAAACCGAATTTGGGACGTACGCTCAATATGTGAACATAAAAATCCGCCCAGAACGAAGTTTTGTAGAAGTTCGCAAGGGGTACCAGTTCTACCACACAAACTTGATGTGAAGCTGATGTTGAAGGAGAGGAAAGAGACCTACCGTTGTGGAAGATGAGGAAAGGGATTTTGGAGCGGTTCAGACCATAGAGCTGCCATGTGTTGGGCGTCCTGTGATGTGGTTGTCAGTGAGATTATTGCAGAGGTCACGACGGAAATGAACCCTAGGCCAGCACGGGAAAAGTGCTCAAAGTCTTCTTTCCACGAGACGTGTGCTTCTTTGCCCTCGTAAATGACTGCAGTGTATTTGGTTTGCTGGTCTGGGCGCACTTGTACCGTACAAATTGTTTTTTGGGTTGATTTGGTTTGCTTCCATCTCCTGTCTTTCTCTTCCCATTTCCATTCCCGTCCCTCTTCGGTATGGAGTTTCTTCAAGGTGAAAATATGACCCCGTTTCACTTCTTCAAACTAAGCAGACTTCAGTGGATAATCAACCTCATTTGCAAGAATACACACCTCATCGTACTCGGTACGTTCCATCTCTCGCTGGCCATTGATATGGACAACTTCCGCGGTTATCGTTTGCGAATGATTGACTTGGTTACCCTCGACATTGTTGATGGCATGGCCACGGACAACAATCTGGGATCCGGAAGAATTGAAGCTCATTTGGGCGGCGAGCTAGAGGCTTTGGTGATAGAGCAAGTGATATTGTGGGCATCGAATGGCTATATATCTGTTGGCGGTCGGTGATTTCCAGCTGCAGGTGAGCAATAGAGTGAACATGATGTTAGGGGCTATACACCGTGCTTACATAAATTACGTGTTTCCAACGTGTTGTATTCAAAGGTGCGATCCTTCTATCTACTATACACTATCTCAAATACAGCTTGGTATCCCGTCGGACTTGAATACACCCTACGCGTCTCCTTCGCAATGCAGGGGGGTACAAGATACAACGAGAACGAGACTCGATGCACCACGAATTGACCACGGCTGCTCAAAGACGGACGCATTTGTGATGCTCGCCACAGAGCTGTATAAAGGGTTGACGATACACGCTCCTAACATGCCCCCGATCGCCGAAGAAAACGCAACCTGTCATCAGACGCTGTCAACGTTTACAGCACGCAAATACACTGATTAAACCTCACCTCAAGCCGTTTCTCTAATCGCCAAGTATCCAAATCGAGTGAACATAGGGCGTCAAGAGATGCCTCTATACAGCATTCTCCTGTACACCTCACAGAGACCATGACGAACGTTTTTGTTTGGGTTGTATTTTGGAGATTTCGTTAACTGCGGGAGAAGGCCGAGTGCATAGCACAAGAAACCACGTGTGAGCCTCCTGCAAGATTGGTGTTTGCATTCACTTACGTGGGCGTCCAGAACCTGTATGAACCGGGCCAATGTTCGGGCATGTGCTTGGAAGGGATCCGAGCAGCGGGTCGTTGTGGTCCTTGCAATGCACGTCACGAAGAGACCCAGGTGTGCGGAATAGGCGACCGGAAAGACGCATCGCGAGGCCGAGGAACTAACTTAAGTAGCGCGGTCCACGAAGAACCTCGACTTGTTTTCCGAGTCCTGTACATCCCAGTCGCGCTCACGTGAGGAAAAGCTACGTTAGAAATGAACCGTCAAATGTCAGCTGAGAGTGTAACTTGGATCAGAAAGACATACTGGTGCGAGGCATCTTCCAGGACTCTTGAATCCCAAGTCAAATGATTTGGTTCTACTGCGGCTGTGTCGTAGCGAGCTCAGCATGAGGGTATCCGGGGAACCTCTGACCTGGAGCTTTTCAACGCTCCATCGGGGTTCAGTAATAGGCTCCAGCTACTACTGTGTTGTATCCGTCTCGTTGGAGAGGTACTATTCATTGTCATTCCTGTCAAGAGTTCTTTCAGAGGGTGATAGTCGAGAGAGCCAAACACGAACCGGATCATCTCAAAACGGCACATCTGGATCCTATCAACCTTTCCGGCCTGTCGTTGTGTGCATGGGACGACTACGCGTCACTGAGACATCTGAGTGACATGGATATCCCGTCAGAAAGCATATCCACTACACTTACACTAGCGATACTTGGATGCTCGAAACGCCGTGGTCGTCGGTGAGCTTATGATATGGAGAGCTCGTCGGTTTGAGGCGTGGTTGAACCGAGGTGCAACCCTATTCGGATGGGTGTAGATTGGAAATCCCGGACACGTTGTCTTCAGAGTACTGCCTAACAATCGAAAAAGATATCACCGACGCGAGTTCGATAAGCATTCGATTGAAAGGTCTTGGGTGTAGGGTTGAGGCCTTCTATGGACGGTGCTGTTGCGCACAGCGAGACATTGAGATGAGTCAAAGTCGGACACGAATGCAGCAATGTGCGGTACGGTACCCTACAACTGGGATATCTTCTGATACCCACAGGAAAGGATGCCGTGGTATGCCTTCGTTCCTATCCTTCTGTGCCATCTGTATGACTAAGGTATTTCGCCTATAGGAAAGAGCTGAATATGACGATGAGGGGTACTTTCGACTTTGAGTCCCAAGTCCCGACACCTGGGCTGGAAAATGTCAAACTGCACTTTTCCTTGCGCGATGCGTATGTATCCCTGTCTCTCTCCGTTGGCCCGGAAGCTATGCCTCACTGCCTTTCACTAGCCCAGCAGGAGACGCCAACGCCAATATAGAGAAAGAAGAAGAAGGTGAGGAATGCGAGGAAGAATCACAGAGGCGAAGTCGAGGAACAAGAGGTACCCCACGTCCACACGAGCAGTACCCCCCACCTCGAAAGCCGACCCATTGAAGAAGCACTCCTGAAAACTAGACGCGCAAAGAACCGGTGGTGTCGGAGAAGAATGAACAGGTTGTGAGGAATGTGGGTACCCCGCGTCGTAGCAGATTAGATTGAGGGAAGGTTTAAGGCCTGGTATACTATCTTGGGATGGTCATGCATCGGATATGAATTTGAGTGAATGCCCAATGTGTATGGAAATTGAAATCTAGCACCGTGGATATGTAAAATGTGGAGGCTGTCGGTGATTTATAGTCTTGGTTTAGGTATGACACCGAAGGCTATCGCGGAAGGAAACTGGAGTTATGTATGTATCTTGATTCTTTAAATCTATGTCGGGGCTTTCGGAGAGGTCTTGGGATATTGAGCTCTTTGAGTCGGCTGAGATGGGAAGCTCTGCAGAAAGAATAGCAGGCGTTAGTAAAACGTTGAGTGAGAGTATTAGGTTTAACTTGCTCGCAATTTGAATGAGAGCAAAAGGGATCATGAGGAGTGTGCTTGAAGTTGCCGGAAGATGAGAAGAGGAAAAGGACCATCGTGGTTGGGAGCAGAGGACGCGTCGCGCACCTTGAAGTTGATCCCGAACCGCCATCATCTGGCTCTTGCTAGCTTTACCGATACAGTGGCATTCTTCAAGGCACGGCTCTGGGATTCAAATGTCAAATGGAAGGATTACCATTGGGAGGTTGATTGAATGGTGAGTGTAGTCTGGTATTCTTTAGAAGATTTTCACTTACCGTAGTACAGGAGCAGCCCTTCGCCCAATACGTGAAACGACTCTAACCTCATCCAGGTCCTTGATCTGGCGAAGCGTTGAGGGTAGAAGACTTCCAATACGTCCTCCTGCTCTATTAACCCTAGAAATCGCTCATCGAAGGCTCTGCGGCCACAAAACGATTCCAAGGGGGAGGCAGAATTTTTTTTTAGTACATAGGGTCGAAATTTTTTTTAAGGGCTGGCGAGGGGAACCGACCGACCACCGCCTACTATATATGGAAGGTGGTTCCCATGACATCATTCTCCTGAACCTCAAGGAGACGGAGGCGCTCAGGTTTCTACGCATGGTTATGACTTTTATGTTCTCTGAGGACACTGAAAGTGAGTGCGAGAATGCATGACACTCTCAAAGAGCATATCTGTTGCTTTGACATTTAGCCGTTGCTAATGAATATGGCCTTTGTTACGCCTTGGAAGCCTGATCAGCAAAGTGGCAAGCCAGCAGGTGGTCGGTGGCCGCTCGCCGCCCCACCTCAAGAACCAAGGACAACAGATATGCTCTAGTTTACATTTCTATATCCCGTGGAAGTCGTCAACTCAAGGCACTGCCAGGTGTTACTGATTGGTGCCGAGTTGGTACATATGCCTCCGAGTCTTTTAGAAGGAATACGGGGAGATATCTAGGTGCTAAATGGTGTTTGGTATATACACCCATCCCATTACAGCCTTTGCAACAAGGAAAAATGGTTTTTGAGCTCAATTTCATTCAAGATTTGCTTTGATTAACACCTATGAATCATACAAACCTCGCTGGACCTCAAAAAAAATTTCACCCAAATTTTTTTTAAGGACCGCCGGAGGCAACCGACCGACCGACCCTATGTGCCGGAACCACGGCCCGCCACCCCCTTGAACGATTCTCAGCCTGGCACTTCAGATCTCAGATGTAACTCGACATACACCTGTCCGTATTGTCGACGCAACCGATTCTAAGATACTCTGGGAATGGGGCCGGAAAAGGAATCGTCGATGGTCTACTCGTGGGTTCTCTAAACCAAAGGGTAGGTCGTCTCGTTTCAGCTCGTTTGTATGCGTAACTGACATTTTACAAGCTTCTACACGCGTCCAAAATAGAGGATACGATTCTCATTGTCAAGCCTTACCGTCAAAAGAGCTGTACGTCGCACGTCTGATAGCGATCGGTTAGTATTGACTAATTCATGCAGCATCCGGTTCGTTCCTCGTCTACACGGGACCAAAAAATACGACGTCCGAGCACAAAGTCCGATGCACTGAAGACCAGGACACTCCTGCAGCCCACGCCTACTTCAGAAAACGAACCAAGACATATCCTCGACACTGCAAGTCTCGGATTCCATACTAACCCTCTTCTGTAACTGCCAGCTCGCTCTCACTAAGCTTCGTCTAGCCCTGTATCGTGCATATGATGGGCGTCGTCTTGAGGATTCATATCCCGAAATGCTTATTGTTGACCCTAACCTCCAGTTTGATACCGAACGAAAAGCACCACTCACCTGGATTTGGCGCTGCTCAGAATCCATCATCAACTGTCGGGTTACAGTATACAAGGTTTATGTTTCCTCCGAGACTAAACCAAGAGTGTTCCTCAAGATGGCTGGTTCGCGTTCGAAAGTGTGGTATATCTTGTACGATTTTCGTGCTCACATCGCGAAGCTGAATGTCTTGTCTCAGCTTTGCTTCTGGTCGGAACCTTTCGTTTCAAGTGTCAACATGGCTATAGATTCCAGGCTTTTGTTGTCAAGCAGCTTCTCCGACATACGGTATACCTCAACCTCAAACTGACGACGCAGTCACGTTTGTTCAGTCAAACACGCATGAAGAGCATCGAGTTCGTGCCCTTCAGCTCGTACTGTCAGGTGAGCGCTTTGGATGCTTGTTGTAGTCGTAATCCCGCGCTCACTCTTCTCGTCTTTAGCGGCAGCTATATTGATGACGACAATTCTACTATACGGCGTAACCACCGAGGTGTTTACTCTGGATGTACGGCTTGAAGTAGAGATCAATGAACTTATGGTGGCTACATACATTCAGAAACGTCTCCAATAATATACGTACGACGCGTGGGTTGCGTTTCTGAGCCATGATAGAGCTTCGGTGGCGATACGATGCGGTAGTCTGTTACTGGCGACGATCTCTGTGAGCAAGCTTGCCACATTCCGGACTAGTGGGTGTATAGTAGACTATCATATAAATCAAGCGTTACAAAAATCAGTCATACAGTACCAGGTGGTGCAAGGGTGTCCATGCCGTCATGGGCGTGGAAAGTTCAACCAGACTCAGAGCAAGGGTGGTTAACTTCTTCGTGGATGGCCACCATGGCAAACCATCCCGAGTCAGCTTCCGCCAACTTCTCTTCGTTTCAGTATTCTCAAGAACTATCTCAATCTCTCACGCGTTCTGAAGGTTGCAATTCAACGGACATACTCAGCGACCATCAGTGGCCCGATCCACTGGCAGGAGAAACGAGGTCCTATCCTAATCTCATATTACCACATGCTCAAATGCAAAACTTCAGCACTCGAGAGCTACCTAGTAGCCATTCCACGCTCTATGACTCGGAAGGATTAGAGTTTTCTGGTAATACAGTGACGGAGCAGTGTACTGGGGTCGGGCCGCTTCAAGTTAGTGAAGCAGGGGTCTTCAGAAATTATTCATAGTAGGTGGACGTCATTTACACCTATGGAACTCTTATAACGCCTAGCTATCAGTGAACCGACACACACAAGCACCTCGCTGAAATTTCTGGACGGCGCTTCCGAAAGTGGCACCTCTGAAAGTGGCGCGTTCCGAGTTCGTGGTGAATTAAATCGGCATACCACCCATTCGAAGAGGCCAGTACGCTGGGGACCCCTTGGCGCAAGCACCGCAGGAAAATATAATCGAGCTCTTCGAAATGTTCAGTTAACAACCTCAGAGTCAGAGGTGTTGAAGGGGAGTCCGACGTCTTTCATAAAAACGGAGAACGGCATGGACTACTACCAGTGCCCAGCTTGTTCCTGGAAGCAAATCGCCCTTGAAGGCTTTCGGCGGCATCTCAGCTCCCATATCCGCTGCTTGGAGAACAATCTCAGGCAAGGATGGTGGTGCAAGGGTGTTCCAGTCGAGAAACGAGCTCTCTACAGTGTTCCCGAAGACGCTTCTCCTTACATGTTTGACGGTCGTTTGTACGTCGGCGGATGCCAAACTAGCTTTTCGCGAAGAGATGTATTGAAACGACATTTGGATAATCCTCGAGCTAAATGTGTTGGTGAGTTAGAAGGCGGCCGTCCTGGCACCTCAAGCTCAAGGCTAGTGAACCCCTGTGAGTTCTGTTCCATACCGCTTATGCATCACTGACTTCTTCGTAGTGATATCCAAGGATCACAATGGGACAGAATCTCCTTCTTTCACGGACGACTGAATATCTTGATGTACATACTTAGCTAGAAGGGCCACGCTCTCAAAGCCGGATGCTTCATATTGAGCACGCTGATAGTTATACGATCATAATGTGACAAAAACCAAAACAAAGTCCCAATATCGCGAGTGAATAAAAGGCGCTTGCGCAGACTCGGAGTATCTGGAGAATACTCAGCACGACGTTACCGTTACACGACACAAAGGCTCCACTCGCCGATTAATTACTTGACTCTCCTGTCAGTGAGTATCGTCGTCAGTTTCTTTGACGTGTCGCGCGGCCTCTTCGATATGCCCGACTTGTGAATCCTCAGAGCTAGATATTGATTCTCTCCAACTCTTGCGCCTGGGATTCCATTTTGGGACAGGTATTCGCGAAGACTTTGGCGTGAGTGTGGTGAGCGGAAGCTCGCCAGTTGTCTCTATTTCTATAAAGTAAGTCGGTGGATCAAAGAACAGACATATGGCGTGACGAACCTTGAACCTGCACAGATGTACATAGCTGTAACTCCACAGCTTGTTCACGCACCTTACTGCGATAGGAACACCAATCTGAAAAAAGTCAATTCCGAGTCATGAACTCGAACACACACGAAGAGTATGACAAACCTCGAATTCCTTCGAACCGCGCTTCTTCTTTCTTTCCACCAACGATCTCCAAATCTAGATACCCTCTACTTTGACTCGCAGTGGTTGGGGCAACGACTTGCCACTTGCGGAGTGCAGTGTAGACGTTGGTGGGCCATGAGATCAGATGTACACGATGACCTGTTAGACTATGGGCAAGCTCCGGAACACCCAATCGCCTACATTCCTCCGCTGACATCTCAGATCGACCGTTCTCGTCCAAAGACCAAAAGTAGCTTCTGGTGTCCCCATTTTCCCATGATATGAGTTCTGATATCGACAAAGGAGGGGTATAGATGAAGAGGTAGATAGATGGGAGTTTTTCGAGTGTGAGGCGGGGTTTCTGATTATTGAGGTGTGAAGGCGAGAGAAGGAAGTCGGGTGGACAAACTACGACTATTGAGAGGAAGAATGGTGAGTTGTGATCCCAGGCTGGACACAGTAGAGAACAAAGACGTACAGTATTTTTCTTCCATTCCAGACATCTCGTGGGCGTCAATGATCCTTGGACTTTGCATCAACCAACTCGTATGAAAGTCCTCTCGAGCATATTCAATGGATACCCAGACATTCCCTGGATCACCTAGCTTGAAACTGTAGAGCCTGAGATCAGCACCGACAAATGACAACTGTAACACGGGCCATCCTCGCTCACCGAATCAACCTATCCCCTAATTCCGTCTCATTCACCAGCCCCCTTGGATCCTTATTCGTTACCCACAGCCCCTTATCCCTTGGCCACCTCGCAACAGCCCCCCGGGAAGGAGAGTAAACAGTATCCAAACGAAGCCCATTGATGACGTCCAATGAGAGGTGATGCGGGCGATTCCAAAACAGCCCTTTGCAGCGATCTCTGATTGTCCAATCTGAGGGTAGGCGGTGGTTTGTCGGCCCAGGGAATAGATCGTCAAGGCATGTCTGTTTTAAATGCCAGTACGCATACCCCAGAACGCATTGCTGCAACTGCGATGAAAAGGCTTGTTGTTGAAAGAATTCAAAGCAGATGTCGTCTTGAAGCATTCGTGCTGAGGAAGGAACGATAATCCTGAAGCCTAACTCTTGTCCCCTGGGTTTAATATAGATATGAGGACCATCGAGCCCCTTGCATAGATTACCTCTCATGTTCAACCATATCTGCCACGAGAGGCAGCGTAGGTGCTCCTAAGAGAAAGATAGATCAGCTATAGGAACAGGAAAACCAAGTTTAGGACGTACACGCAACATGTAAACGTAAAAGTCTCCCCAGAATGACTCCTTGTAGAAACTTGCGAGAGGCACCATTTCTGCCACATAAAATCGATTAAAATCCGACGCTGAAGGGCAAGGAGGAGTAGACCTACCGTCGTGGAAGATGAGCAAAGGGACTTTTGAGCGGTTCAGGCCATAGAGCTGCCATGTATCGGGCGCTCTATTTAGTTGTTAGTGAGATTGTTGCTAAGGGAATGACGAAAACGAACCCTAGACCAGCACGAGAAAAGCGCTCAAAGTCATCCTTCCACCAGACGTGCGAGTCCTCGCCATCATAGACGACTGCGGTGTACTTGGTTTGCTGGTCTGGGCGCACTTGAACCGTGCAAATTGACCTTTTGGTTGACCTGGCTGGCTTGTGGACCAATTCCCCATCCTTCAATTCCCATTCCAACTCTCTATTGGAGAGATCCTCGGTATGGAGTCTCTCCAAGGTGACGATGTGACCTCGTTTCACTTCTTCAAACTACGCAGACTTCAGTAGATAAACAACCAGATTTGGAAGGATACATACCTCGTCGTATTCGGTACGTTCCTTCTCCCTATGGCCATTTATATGGACGACTTCCGCGGTGATTGTCTGTGAAGTATTGACCTGGTTACCCTCGACGTTGTTGACAGCATGGCCACGGACAACGACGTGGGATGAGTTGAAGCTCATGCCGGCGATGAGAGTTTACAGCAAGAGTCGTTAGGAGAACGGGAGCAGTCTGTATAGCAGTAGACCGCGTGAACTGATGGACGTCAGTGATTTCCAGCTGCAGGTGATAGTGTGGAGATTTGGACATTGTCGGCACTTTTCCCGAGCATTCGTGTCTACTTCGCTGAGTGTGCTTGAGCCTTGAGCAGAATCTCCTGCTTCCTAGCAGTTTCTTGAAGCGTGGAACGTACGCGTGCTGTAGCTTGGTTGACGAGAGCCGGTAGTCTCGAGAGGAACGATTTCTTCGAGGTATGTGCTGGATTCTACGAGTCACTCATACTATCGCTATTCATTTCCAGAACGAAGACTTACAGATATTCTCGGTGTCTCACCGGGAACCTCAATCGCATCGGAGTTATAGCCAGTGGATTTTGCCTCGTGCACGACTAACGTGTTCCTATTGGGTGGTTTCATTAGCCAGGGCGCAGTGATTCGATATCGAATACATACCGGACATTGTACAAGGCAACACCACGAACATAAGCAGGGTATAATCTACCCATAGAGCTTATTCAACACAGACGCGCGTTTCTTCATGATTGAAACGACAATCTGAGGTGGCAGTCGTTCGAATTCTTTGGACATGGGCCCCGACCAGCCCTTTGGACATGATGCATGATTGCTCGACACTACCTGCCAAACAATTGGCACGCAACACTGGAAGGAAAGAAAGCGCCAAAAATCGTGACCATGAAGGCTTCTTGTTGTTAGTCCTGCATTTGAGGAAGCTTGATAGCGAGGGATATGAGTGAGTTGGGACCACGGAGATGTTGAAGCATTGCGTGAAAATGGTGGTCAAGAAGAAAGCCGCGGCGGAACTTGTTTTTTCGCTACTCCCAACATTCCCTCTTCTTCGACGCTCTCATCCTCAAACCCTCGACGTTCTTCCCATGCATCTTGTAGGTGATTCAAAAATGCGGTATTGCAGCCTTAGAATGTGGAATAGCAGGATAGAATACGGCTAGCAGGTTGGAAATCACTAGTCACTGTCAAGCATCCATCTTTCCGACTCGCAGAATGCTCGATAGCATTTCACGCGTTCTAGCACCCAAAAGCTGTTTGAAGACACCATGGCAATAGCCAGAGTCTCCAGTCTCCATCAGCACCTCCACATATCGGCGACTTTAGGCGTTTTGGTACAACACCTCTGCCGTCGTCCAGCAGACATAAAAAGGCACGTTTTTGCTACTTTCGCCGGGTTTCTTGTCGGCATGGCAGCCTCCTCCTCCAGACACCATGAACACTAGCGATACCCAAGGCCAGGAGTCGAGATAAACGTCAACCGATCGCATCCAAACCTCGATATCGTCCCTTGCACTCCCAGACCCATATCTCCCATCTGAGGCGTTCCAAAATGGTGACGTGGGTCATAATACGTACATTTATCCCATGCCCAATCTCATAGCCTCCGCGTCTTCAGCCTACAGGGCGAACAACGCGTCACACGTTTCCCCAGACACTACCTACACCTCCTACCCATACCTTCCGCGCTCCCCCGCTCATATCCCCCGCATCCACCCCATTCCTATCTCCTACTAGTAGCCTCGCCGCATTAAAAGGCTTAGCTCATGCAGAGTAGCCGGGTATATCGACGAAGATCGTTTTCAATTCCGAACCACAGCCAAACCTCGGATTGTCCCCAGCACTTACCGTTTACTGGGGAAAGAGGAACAGGAACAGGATAGGTGTGTTTTCTCGCCCCATTGTTCCTATAAGAGCTGACTGGACTATCATAAGTCACAGGTGCATTCAATGGGGTGATTAGTACGAAGCCGACGAAACGAGTCCTCGACATAATGCCGAATACTTTCCCCAAACACCGCGCTTTGACACCAGGAAGAAAGGAAGTCGCTTCCGCTTCGACATCAACGGAAAGGAAAAGGGTAGAAGTTGGAACCAGGTTATCTGGCTTGACTGGGGGCTCGCTCGATGGCTGGTGATTCTTTCACGCCACGAATTCGTAGGCCAAGGGAGCAGCAGATCTCAACTCAGGAACAACATCCACCGTGACTTCTGCGGCCTCGAACGCAGCGTCACAAATTCCGGTTCGATGAAGGCATGCATACTTTCCCCTTTTACACCACAAACAAAGCTTCATACTCTCATGCAAGAAAGCTATGTACGAAAATCTAAACACAATACAATCTTCCATTTTTGTAGACGGATGAAAGATGAAAGTGACTCGCTGCTTTCGAGTTCAACGTTCAGTCGAGGACTTCACTGGCAAATGTTTGCACCCATTAACGAGAAACATGCCGGTGGCATGTGAGGAACCAGACAGCTACGGTCGCAACTACTCAGCGCTCAGCCTGAGCGTCGTCGATGAAGCATCTTGACTCACGTCGTCTCCACCGAAATGATGAGGCTGTCACAGTATCATGGATCAATACGGTAGTCGTAGATTCCATTGTCACAGTTCCCGTGCATAGGTAACAGTATCAGGCTCGAGCACTACCCGAAGTTTCTACCGATTCTCCCAAATCAAGAGGTGACTAGTTCCCATTCCAAGTCCGAATCTGTTTCCCCTACAAAACAAAAAGTAAGGACATATACCAATATATTCAGGTAAAGAACACACCTCCAGCATCAATAACCTCGAATTGCACTTCATCTCTATTCCGATTCGTATTCGCACCGAGAATCTCGAGCTCCGGGAACCCCAAGCTCTGAGCGAAATCGGTAGTGGAGGGATCAAAGCCTCGGGCAACTTGCCACTTGCGAAGGGCAGTGTAGACATCACTTGGCCAGGAGAACAACAAAGGGCCTTTTGCATGCCAACTTTCGAGTTCTGGGACTCCCCATTGTCGACATTCCTCCATCGACATCTTGGAGTGGCCATCTTCATCAAGAGACCAAAAGTATGTTCGGGTGTTTCCTTTCTTCCATTCCATGAGTTCCGATACAGACATGGGGGGACGGTAGAGAAAGAGGTAGATGGGTGTATCTTGACTCCGTATATAGCAGGTTGGATAGGTTGGATGTCGGGCCGGCACCAACCCTGCTATCCCCGGTGGCTCCAATACAACTATTGAAAAAAGACGATGAGTTCACGAGCCTGTATTATAGAGAGCAAAAACGTACAACACAGCTGCTCATCCCTCGCTGACAACCCGTGAACATCAATTGTCTTCGAGCTTTGCGACAACCAAATTTCCTGCTGGTCCCACGCAGGTTCATAGTCGAATTCAAGGCAAAGATTCTTTGGATTATCTAGCTTGAAGCTCCCACAAAGCGTCAGAATCGTAGACACTTCTACACGCTCAAACTCACCGTATGAACTTGTCCACCCGCGTGGGATCCGTTAAGCCTTTCCATGTACATACAGACCACGGATTTGGTACCTGAGGACCTTGCGGCCACCTTGCAATAGGCCCCAGCGAGGGAGAGTAGACTGTATCGAAACGAAGTTCATTGAGGATATCCCGTGGTAGCTGAAGGGGCACATTCCGAAAAAGGCGCTTTAGACAGGGATATTCCTTCCTCCAGGAAGAGTCACTGTCGTGGTCGCGCATCGCCAGATTTGGAAACAGATTGTCGAGGTATGTCTGTATTGCATGCGAGGATGCGCTCTGTAGAATAGACCGATCCAGCACTGTCGAAGCGAACTTTTGGAAGAATTGGAATGAAACATCGTCTTTGAGCATTTCTGCTAAGGGAGGTACGTGAATAGTGTCGAGTCTCCGTGCCCATGCAACTTTGAGAGAAGGCCCAGTAGATCCCTCGCAAAGAGCCCCTCTTGAATTTAACCATATGTTTTCTACCGCTCGGCACCCCATTTGTCCCTGCGATAGTTGTGTGGGTCATTTAGATTCGCGAGATGCTGAACATGAGTATGTACCTTCAACCAAACCACGAAGAAGTCTCCCCAGAATGAATGTTTGTGGAAATGTCCAAGAGGAACTAGCTCTAATGTTCAATGTTGATTAGCATTTGACATTGACGAAGAGAACGAGGCCTTACCGTCATGGAAAATCAAAAATGGGACTCTCGAGCGGTTCAGGCCGTATAGCTGCCACTTATCCGGTTTCCTGTCTGAGTTTCAGCAATCGATGCTCAATAACGGGCGAAAACGAACCTTTCTTGCGAAAAACGACAGAAATCTTCTTCCCAGGTCTGTTGGGCATGCTCGCCTTCGTACTGTATGGCAGTGAACTTGTTTTGCCGGCCGTCGACCGTGACACTATACACGATTTCTAGAGTCCGCGAACATTGGCAGGTATACCCCCGAAGCATCAAGAGGAAGCATCCAATCGTTTCACATGACCTCCGGCGACGATGAATCTCCTTGACGAGGTACACATCCCCGCGCCTCAAACTCTTGTACTGTAAGAAAGTCAGCTTGTGATACATGCGCCCTGAAGTAATCGGACTCACTTCATCATACTCGTCACGCTCCCTCTTCTTATGGTTGAAATTTATGTTGTATTGGTTCCCGCTCACTGTGTTGATAGCGTCGCCATGAACGACAATTCGGGCACAATCCTGGAAGCTCATATTCGGGGAAGAAGAGTTGACAGTCCTGGTGATGGCGGTTTGACAGAGGGAGACCTTGAGGCATTCAACAGCTTCATAGCATTGAAGTACGGACAATCGACGATTGTGTGATCATTGCCAGTGCATTTTTGGAGTGATTTGTGCAAGCCATAGAGCTAAATGGATTATGTTGAGTTATGCTTTGGGGAGTAGTAATAGAATTGAGGGCCTCACGGACCTGTAGGAGGTAGAGTTCGAAGAGGATGAAGCGGAGAAATTTGTTGGAAATTTTCCGCACGGACCAATATTGCATACTGCAAATGACGCTATAGCTGCCAAATATGGTAAAGAATACCTCAAGCCAGGGTAAAATAGCCTTTTTGGGGCGAGTCTTGAACGTAATTGGCAGAAATTCTTGCGACGCAGCTGTTCTGATGAGACACTCCGCGGTTGCCAGTACATGTCACATAATGCTTCAGACGGAGCCGGCGCCAGAGTACTTTTATGAATAATGGATGTCGTCGAGTTCGTATTCTACGCTGGCTAACAGTTCGTTCGTACTCTCGGATAGAAACACATTAAGACCTCCCGTTGCCTCAGCCTGAGTCTCGATGCTTTCGACGTCTCTGAATTACATTCATCCTGTGCTTACTCCCACATACCTTGTGATCTGGAATACATTTCGCGCTCTCATCTGACGAGCAGCTATCCAGTGCTGAACATGTATCGTAAGCCCCATAGGTCAAGAGACTAATTCCCATTCCGAATCTGCTTCTGCTGCAAAACCAAAAGTAAGTACACAAGCCAAGGTACTCAGGTAGAGAACACACCTTCGGTCTCCGACGTGTCAATGACTTCGAATCGTTCTTCATCTTTCTTCGCACCGATGGCCTCCAACTCTTGAAATCCCAAGCTTTGAGCAAAATCGGTGGTAAAGGGATCATAGCCTCGAGCGAGTTGCCATGTGAAGAGAGCGGTATAGGTACTGTTTGGCCATGACAGTAGGTCGAAATTACCCACTGCAGAAAACGCGAGTTCTGGAACCTGCCATCGAACGCGTTCCTCCTTCGACATCTCAGATCGGCCATCCTCGTCGAAAGACCAAAAGTGGAACGGCTTGTGTCCCTTCAGCCACAAAGAGAGTCCTGATATAGTTAGAGACGGATGAAGGTCAACAAAGAGGTAGATGGGTGGGGCTTCTCGAGGTGGCGAGTATTCTGGAGGATTATCGGACTCAACCGATGTGAATATGATATGAGGAGGTTTGGATACATCTGTTGAGATAGTATGAGAATATTTGTATGCATGCCATACATGGCCAGTAGTGGAGACGTACAGTAATCATTCATATTTTCTGACACATCGGAGATGACACTTGAGAACTGTGCCAACCAAGACGTAAAGATCTGATCACTGTCATCAAATATATACTTCAAGAAAAGCCCTTCACTCGAAGTTAGTTGGAAGCTGCAGACATTAATACCCATGAACAGGAAGAATTACACTTGCTCACCGCATCAGTCCGTCTTCCAGTAGTGTCTCATCCATTAGTCCCCCCATCTGGTCAAGTTCCCACAATGCCACACTATCCGACGACCACCTCGCAACAGCCCCCCGGAAAGGAGAGTAAACTGTATCAAAGCGAAGCCCGCTGATGATTTCTAGTGGGAGCTGGTGCGGCACGTTCCGAAAAAGACGTTTGAGATGGGGATATTCCTCCTTCCAATCCAAGGGGTCTTGATTAGAGGATGAATGACAGTCCGTTGACTTGAGGTATTTGTCGAGGTATGCCCTTCGTTCACGCCCGCGTGCATGTTTAATAATGCAATAGTCCAGCTTCGACGAACGGAATTGCTGTAAGAAATGGATGCAGCTGTCGTCTTGTAACATTTCTGCTTGGGAGGGGACACGAATGGTGGTGACAGTCTGAGCATAGAGAAAATCCAAGGAAGGCCCTGCAGGCCCCCAGCAAAGGACACCCCTTGCACTCAACCATATCTCCGAAGCGCTGCAGTTCATTTGCGTCTGTGTGATATGTTAACCTGGGACAGATAGGAATAGCCAAGCTCGGGACGGACCTTCAACCACTCAATGTAGAAATCACCCCAAAACGTGTGCGTATAAAAATGCCCAAGGGGAACCAGCTCTATCGCACGAACTGGATTACAACCTAACATTGAAGAAGAGGAAGGAGACTCACCATCATGGAAGATTAAAAGTGGGACATCAGAACGATTTAGGCCATACAGCTGCCAAGCGTCTGGAGTCCTTTTTGGTATTCAAGTTTTTAGTGAAAAGATTATAGGGGAAAGGCGGAAGCGAACAAACGTTAGGCCAGAACGCGAA
Source organism: Paramarasmius palmivorus (assembly GCA_037176845.1). Lineage (NCBI taxonomy): Eukaryota > Fungi > Basidiomycota > Agaricomycetes > Agaricales > Marasmiaceae > Paramarasmius > Paramarasmius palmivorus. The sequence continues at coordinate 443,642 of JAYKXP010000038.1, read as the reverse complement.
TAGCGTTTGAAGTCTTCCTCCCAAGAAATGCGTGCGTCTTTACCCTCGTAAACGATCGTGGTGTACTTGGCTTGATCGGGGCGCACTTCTACTGTGCAAATTGTTCTTCGAGTTGATCTAGCTGGTTTGCGAACGAATACCTCGTCTTTCCACCGCTCTGAGAGATCCTCGGTGTGGAGTCTCTTTAGTGTAACTATGCGACCACGTTTCACATCTTCAAACTGAAAGTTCATCTGTCAGCTACGGAAGGTCACGAATAAGGGGAACATACACACCTCGTCATATTCAGTACGCTCTACCTGCATCTGGTGATTGACATGGATGACACTCGCGTTGTATTGACTTCCATGTACGTTGTTGAAGGTGTTCTTGCCTCTGACGGCGACTTGTGAGCAGTCATTGAAGCTCATACTTGGGGAAGGGCCTAGAGGGGCTGAACGCCGGTGGTGGTTTCACAGCAAGAGGAGTCACGATTGAATGAATACAAGGTCACGGTTTTGATGGACATACAATGTTTTCGGTAATTGTAGACTCCGTGCGATGTTTCAAGCATAGTAGAAATCTAATATATCTGCTAAGCCATGCCTTGGGATTAGAAGGGCAGAGACGTACGAAGATACCTTGAACACCTCGGCGAGCGGTTGGTGGACAAAGGACATGGCGCGAGAGGGCAACCTGCAAATGTCCTTTACCGCAACCGTCATCTCGGGGCAATCTCATTAGGCGATTCCTCCATCCAGTCTTGTCAAAAGTCCTCAATAATCTCGAGGGATTGAACGATATTTCGACATTGCAAGAGGTACGTGTTTCTCGTACTAACTCACCGACAACACGCTCAATTCGTACCTTACAGACAGCACTAGTTTTCTTGGTTCCATTTTGATTCTCAGGGAGGGATCGCCACTGGCTGGAGGACGAGAGCTTACAAGGTATGTCTTCGTTTTGATTGCCGCATTGGATAGAACGTTGAATGAGTATCGGACACGCAGATGAAACCCAGTTCAGACCTCTCTTGTCGTCCAAGCTTGGAATTGTAGGCCCATCCTCATACCTGAAGAATCAGTGTCTACCCCCAGATCTCCCAGCGTACTCAGCTCGAGGACGTCATACATTCTTGCCTTCATTCGGACAAACACGCTCTCGCGGCTCATTCGCCCATGTACCCGCTGAAGGAAGATATGAGATACAGCGTGATAAAGACAGAGATAGAACTCTTTCACAGTGAGTTTTTGGATCTTCTCCCTCGGGGCCATCTGGGAAGTTTACAGAATAGACCTCGATAGACCACACTGTCTCTGTTTCTCCACAAAACATGCCATACTGTATTACGCGCCCAGCGACAACAATCCTGAAAGGCTCTAGGATTTACCACTTTCTTGGTAGTTGCCTCCTCTGTCAAGTTCGGAATATCTACTTGAGGATATCGGTCCTAGTACGCTCGAAGAATGGCAAGAAGAATGGCAACCCGGGTGTACCTTCATGCAGAAAAACCGGCTTACTGAAGGCGGAGATTCACGGAGAAAACCAGGTCAGCAAGCATCGATCCGCTATAAGGACGCGTTACCCGGGTAGAATGGTGTCGTGGGTTTCTAGGAAAGTTGCGAAGGCGGATGTCCGGGAGCGGTGTGGTCCCTTTTCAGGGCTAGAGGAAAGCCATCGGCATGAAAGCTGAATGTGAATTCCTGCGGTCATGACCAGCTAGGGCTGAGGATATCATATGGGCGCGTTTTGGGGTACTGTCGAAATGGTGCTCCCACGTACATATGGCGACGTGTTCACATTCGGGTATACGGGTGCTTGAAGGTAACGGTGATTCATCACGATTATTTAGGACAAGAACTCACGAGCTCCATGTCCCCTCTAGGTCCACCTCTCATCTGAACCACCTATGTATCAGACAGCTGTTACCCAGAATACGTTCTGCGTGCCGTCTCTCCACGTAACCCCACACGCCACCTCCGTTATTCGGTTCACTCCCGTTGAAGCTGTTCCACACCTGCTCTGTAGATTCCCGGGGAATCAGAATCAGTTGTGCCTTTTGATTCTTGGAAATCGAGACTGGGCAGCCTGTCGCCTTCATCATACTTCATGCTTCAGCTCCGCCAAGTTGTGCTTGACGAGATGGATGACGTCGGCTTTATTTCAACATTACTGTGCTCGACAACGAGCGCTCGTACCGCTCTGCATGTTCGGAGACTGATAGTTTTCGCTGGTGCCCACTGCCACGGCCCACAACAAACTGCGGAAACCCGACTCATGACCGACCGCTCATTCAGCGGTTCCTTCCGTGATCACGATCGACCAACCTTCCATTTGACATATCCGCCTAGTCTTTGTCGAGTCTAGACGAATCCATCTGTTACACTGTATTGTGCTGCGACACCACACTCCTGGACGATCCTGATACTACATCTCCCACCTTGAGCTCTTTTGCGTCACGAACGATTACATTCATGAAATCATGCTCTTCGGGCCGTTTTTCATTGAAATCTCGGAGAGCATCGACATCAGCAAGGCCCCAGTTAGGTACAGCTCCATTTGTTTGTTTTCCGGTTCAATTGGCATCTCTGTATCCGTTCCTGTTGGTTGAATATATAGTGGATTCTACTATAGTGAATCTTTGCCCTCTATGTAATTTACGCACACCTTTAATCAAATCGCGAGAATGAGAATTTCGTTTCTAGCAGTGCAAGGGCCTTGGGACGAGTAAGAGGAAAGAGACCGGTGTTTCCGGGCTAATTTAGGCGCGGGAACTATATACCTCTTTTGGGCTTGTATTCCTAGCCATAAGACCGCAATTTGTGTCCTCTGGGTTCTCTCCCGAACTTTCACCTTCTTCCACACCTACACCACGTTTTCCCCTCGTTCTTATCCCTCTTTCCTCAAAATCTATCTCGAGTCGTAAATCGACTTCAAGTCGCCACAAACATGCGAGCACCTTCACCTTTATCCACCGACCTCATCCAGGACGCTGAATACTACATTCCTGAAGGAAACACAGTCATTAGGGTGGAGAATACTCTCTTCAAGGTGTGTCTGAAGATCTTTCCTTTTACTGTATCTAGTCTTAAACTCGTGGCCTGCGCAGGTCCACCGATACCTTCTCGGAAGAGATGGCTCGGCGTTTGAGGGCATGTTCTCTCTCGATCATATTCGGCCCAGCGAAGAAACAGAAGGACACAGCGATGAGAATCCCATAATGCTCCACGGTGATACTCCAGACGAGTTCCGGGCATTATTATGGTCTCTTTACGCTCTGTAAGCGTCATATTCGCCACATGCGTGATCCAGCCCTTGACAATGACATTTTTTGTTTCACCTAGTCCAGCCGAAGTCTTCCAAATGCCGAGCTCTCAATCAGACGTCGTTCGCTTCATCCGGCTCGCCCGTATCGCCCACAAATACTCCTTCCGAACAACCGAAAGCTGGGCCCTTCACGTCCTCACCGTGTGCCAGACAAACGACATGCCCCCTGTAAAATCCACACCTATCCTTACACAATTAACCGAGGTCGCTGTACTTTGCAATAACGAAGAGCTCCACGAAGTCGTCGAGCCGATGTGGGCAGACTTGTTATTCACCGGTCAGACTGACGACATCGTTTCTGCGATGACGGTAGCCGACAAGTTGAACCTGCGTCCCCTTCTTGGCCTCGCGTATTATCTCATGATGCTCAAAGGCCGCGAAGAGTGGAGTGCGTCCCCTAAACTCTCAAGGGAGCAGCGCATGAGACTCTTTTCTGGTTACTACAACATCAGCCGAGCATGCGAGGCGCTCCCAACGACACCTCCTACACTCGTGCATCATCCTTCGTGTTTCATGAACCCAAGATGTAGCGAGGCTTGGCAATCGTTATGGACGACTATGATCCTCAAAATGATGAGCGACGGTAGTCCAGCGCTAAAGATCCAAACGGTCGATTTACTCCGCAAACTTCACCTCGCGAATCATCTGTTGGAAAAGGTCCTGAGTGGGGAAGATCCGGTGTTTGTGACGAGTAATATGAACAAGAATTGTTTAAGGAATGGGCTTAAGGCGTCGGAAGATAAGGTCAATGATGTGCTGTATGGGTTGGCCGACTGCTTTGTTGAGCCAGAGTAAGGGCTAGGCTTTGGGCTAGGTGCTGGTGGTGCTGGACATTACTGGTGATTTCGCATCTTCGCATCTTTAAAACGGACACTCGCTGTATTTTCACCCCCTCTTCCAGGAGACTTTTACAAAGCTCAATTGTTCACTATAAACGCATAGCTGACTGTATCATATCCTTTCCTTCGCTCTCTGTTTCCTCACTCTCACTCTCTCCGCGTCGTCGTCCTGCTATCTACATTTACAGTATAATATTGGCTGCTTTTCGAGGTATAGAATGTACATTGTTATCTCTATTCAAACAAAAACAATATAAAAAAATTCGATAGCTCGACGACTGATCATGATGGTTTCCTGGAATGGTTGGTTCAAGCCATCTGCTTACCCGACATTCGATATGCAAGCTTTCCATATCCATCCGAGGCTGACAATCAAAGCAGTGTCCACTTTCCATTTCCGTTTTGATAGACCAATCAGACTAGCTGGGTCTTTGAACGTTGGTGATGCTGATATAAGTAAGATATGTACTGTATGTAAGATGTGAGAAGAGTTCGTTGCATAACGTGGCGTAGGAACCCGAGGGAATGTTGATATTGTAGGTCAATGAAAGCGGGAAGATGTGTGTATGCTCCAATATATAGATACCAGAATGCCAGATAGGCCCGGGAGAAGGAAGAACGTTCACGATAGCAATGCGACAGCCATAGAAACATAGTCCGAGATGTCCGCGAGAAAGATCAGGCCCGGTCACGCTTTAGGATGTTTTGAAAGTCTACAATATAAACAAGCCCAGTCAGTCAACGCCCTCTTCCTCCTCGTCAAAAACACGCACCTTGACAGCCCGCTTGGCCTCCATCTTTTTCTGGATATATCGATATACTCTCTTGATATCCGGGACAAGGAATATCGGGAGGACGACTAACATCACCGGGATAGCGATTTCCCAGAATCTATGAACAAGTGGAGAGGTATTGAGAGACGGATAGTCAAGGAGAGAAAGGCCACTCACAGAAGATCCGAATTGTGCTGAACAGACCACATGCTCTCAAAATTCATACCCTACGGAATTCATCAGTATAACGTGCCTAGTCACCAACGAAGGTCAATATACATACAAAGTACCCAGTCAGCAGTGTCAGTGGGAGGAACACGATCGTTGCTAGTGTTAGTCGGCGCCTATCGTCGTGTCGCATCCCGTAAGCTCAATCACGTATGAAAAAGGAATAGTATACTGACATGCCCTCGTTCATCTCATACGACGTCATCTACAGAACCAAAGCCCCATGAGCACAAGCACGAAGACGAAGACAGAAGCGAAGAACGCACATTAAACGTATAATTAATCAAATTCTCACTAATCCCCGAAAACATCTCCACACTACTCAGGATGTACTCCATATGGTCGAATACATCTGCCTGTTTATCACCGCCACCAATGAGCCTCACCTCTTTTGGTTTATGGAGTGAGCATGAATACGCACCAAGTATATCTTGCTCTTATGACTCATAAATCCAACAACCTGTACTTCCTCTCCCCTAGCCCTCTTCTTTGCTACCTGGTCCGGATCGACGAGTGCGGCACATCGGTCGAGGTCGTACCGACGGAGTCCGTAGACGAGTGTTTTGATAGGTTCGAGGGTACGTTTGTGTAAGATGAGATCACCTGAGAGGATGTGTACTGCAAGCGGACGTTAGGCGTACACAAGGGTATGTGTAAACGAGAAGACTCACAGTTCCTGACAGTTGACACTTCAGGCCTCAATAATACGTGACTCTCGAATTTTTTAATTTGGGTGTGATATGCGTCGATGACTTCGAGGGCCTTGTCCACGACTTGACGTGCAAGTTGCTTAGTACACCTCAAGGGTTTAAGGGCAGGCAAGAGACTCACTGAGATCAATCAAACTCTGCACTAATAACGACGGATCTGCAGACGTTCGAAGGCCTGTATCGCGTTGCTGGAGACGGCGGTTGATAGGTCTTGTGATGTCAAGGTTCGTTTCGGGGTGTATGGATATAACAGTGCCTATACGTGCATACGTTAGTCGTACTCGCAACTCAAAGGGAAAGAGTAAATGTAGAGATGCCCACCGTCCCTGAAAAGGAAGATAAACATTGGTGATACTTTGACATTGACACGCTCGCCCTGACGGTTGACATTGAGTAAGCTGGGCGCTACTTTGAAACAAAATGAGAAGTGTGGTACCTTTTTGAGCGCATGTACGCGGACCTCGTTTTCTTGTCTTTCACGACGGTCCGCGCGCTGGAAACGGTGGAGTGGTCAATCCTGATTGTTTCAAGTCAGAGTACAAAGTATTGCCCACCTGTTGTCGCACGAAACTGAGGATAGACCCTCGCTGGATATCCCCTGTTCAACGTCCCCGCTGGACCTTTGTTTCCGGTTTCTCATTGTCGACTTGCGCGAAAGCGGTGCACTTCCAAAGACTGTCTTCTCGTCATAGTCTAAGGAATCACCATCGTTGATACGATCCAGCGTAGCTCTCTCGTCGTCCGTGAAGGGTAATGGGGAAGACGACCGAGGTACGTCTGTAAGGGTTGACCCATATGCAGCGGTAGTATGAGCGGCAGTATCCACTTGGTCATCATCATCGCCAAGTTCGTGGCATAAGACGCGGAGAAAGAGATGTTGAGGATAATAATCTGCTTTGGAACGCGTCTGAGACCGGGTGTGGAAGACGTCTTCAAGGGCGAGGGGATGTATATCTACGACCACGTCTTGTCAGTCAGAAAAAACCTCTTGCAATAAGACCTCGACACCCACCATATTTGAGTGAAATCGCCTTCATAACATCCCAGCTCAATCCCCCAATATTAATCCACCGAACCTTTGCCCACTTTTCTCTCTGACTCGCTTTTGGATCAGCCATGAGATTAACAAACTCCTTATTCGTCATCCTCCCATACATGTGCGATAAACTCGAGTAATCCAGCAGCTCGATAACACAGTCTTGTCGGATCCCACCGAATTGAAGATCAGCAGAAGCCCTGCGGGGGTCTAAACCTGGCTCAGCACCAGCACCTCCTATAGCCATGTGCATCATGGAAGTGCTGCGATGCATGGCCATGACTTTGCGTACGGCAGAGCGAAAACGTTCTTTGGGGGGCATTTGGGGTCGTACACTGGTGGGTGAGCCGACTTTGGAATGGATAGAATGTTTGGAACGGGACCCTAATCCATGAAGTTTTGCTCGTAATGCTGAAGTTGAGGAAGATGCATGTTGACGAGGAGATTGGGATTGGGAAGCAAGATCTGGTTCTATGGGAGAAGGGATTTGAGGAAGGTTGGTCGTTGCGTAGGTGGGTGAAATAGGAGGAGCGTCGTTGTCCTCTTCTTCGCTGAGGTCTGGCGTTAAAGAACGACCTTCAGAGTCGGTGAAGCTGTTTTCGCGGGGCATCCCAGCCAAGATACCTGGTGGTTACTGATTGAAACGTTCAGGTTCAGGGACAGTTTCCATTCATATAGAGCGCCCGAAAAAAGATTGTCGAGGCGTTGCAAGTGGCAATAGCTGTAGAGATGCCTTGAGGCACGAATGATGTCTTGTATCGTGTCAACTATCACGACAAAAATAGACCAGCAAGAACAGCGTTCTCTGCTGGCATTCTAGGTCCATATCTACCGTTTACACGTAGAGCATGTGTAGATTGCAGGGAACATGGGAGAAGGGCCCAGAAATGGCATTCGACATCACTTTCACAATGCGACATCGCAGCAACGCCCTCCCGAGGCCCGACACCGACATGCTCCTTGTATCAGTGATCGTCGGGAAGCCCGACGGCGCCCCACGGTGGTTCGGAAGACAGCGGCACGTCACGGCCAGGCAGAGGCGTTCCTGGCGCTTGATTACCTCTCTTCCATTCATCACACTCTTTACATATGGCTGCTTGTCGCTCCCTCAGGCTCATTCCCTGATCGTGCTCGCGTTCTCTGACATATTTATTCACCAACTACAATCACATAATGTCAACATTTCATCCACTTGTTCTGATGGCGATACTCTATTTCGTATCCTGTTAACTCAAAACCTTGGGCTGATGCCCTTCTTCGAAAAGCCAAAGTACCATTACTCCAAGTTCTTCCGAGAGTGAACCACTTCCATCGCTCTCGGACGAGTTCATAGATTAAGAGGTAGGATCATCCATAACATCACTAATTTTAGAGAAGAAAACGATGCCATTCGCGGACTGGCGAAGGGTACAGTAACAATGGAACGGCTTCCGAGTCTCGGTGTATCCTGCCTAATTCAGCGATAATTCTGGTTGCCGCATCGCCGCGTCAAACTTTGGAAGTCCGCACCCTTCCGCACCACACGTCACGGAAATCAACCGTACAAATATGACTTTATACAGGAGCGTCCCGTTATAAAGAATCGTTTCAAGACTAGCAGGAGTGGCGCAATACGTGTGTGGAAGCACCGTTAATCTTCTAATCAAGCCATGGCTCCGGCTTTTGTATACCCTTGCCGCTTGCGGCTTCTATGTCTACGACAGTATCTAGGATGGCGCTTACCAGTCCCTTCTCGATTCTCGCACCCACTCCTTATCCTCTGGCGCAAGATCTCGTTCGTACTTGACAAACGTTTCAGCAGCTTCGCGATACTGATGTTCAATGATATCGACGGCGCTCTCACTCCGAGGATTGATACGGCACTGAAATGATTTTGGCGTGAAGCTGAGACCCTGGATCCGGAGGTCAGTCTGGTCCTGATGAAGTGGGTGGGGCCACGTACTTCTTCGTATGCATCGAGGTCGACAGGTATAATTGAGCCTGTCTTAGGATCTAGGAGAGGTTTGAATTCAAAGGCCCATATGAGGTTCATCGCAACCAGCATCTGGACGAGTATAGTCAGCTACGTGAAAGTAAGTTATATGTGGTCTCACTAATGAGTTCCTGGCTAGATACATTCCGGGACATGCTCTCTGCGTATGCGTGGGTCAGGTCATCGTCGAGCCGAAACGATAAACATACCCTTCCAAAGCCAAAACCAATGTCAGCTCGGAAAGCACGGTCATCGACGCCAGGTTTGGTCCCATGTTCAGTTGTTAGGTAGCGTTCAGGTCGAAATGATTCCGGATCCTCAAAGAATTCTACGGCAAGCTTGATAACTTGTCCTACACACCTTGCTGAGAGGAACATACCTGGGTCGTGATTTATTGCATCTAAGGAGAGATGAGCCAAGTCACGGTGCTTGGTCCTAGAAACTTACAAACGTTGGGAAATATGGTTGTGTTCTCAGGAATGGTATAGCCGAGATACTAACAAAATCCAGTCCGATTCGACTTTGGGGTAACAGTGAGTACAGTCCTACACACCTCTTCAGTTGTTGTTGTCGCATGCGGTACACCCAGCGGAGCGACAGGACGCAGTCGCTGAACCTTTTTTTAAGAAAAGAAAAGTCAACGACTCGAAACCTAAAAACACCTTCCCAAATCTCACCTCCTTCAAAATGGCATCTATATACGGGAGATGCTTATAATCTTCTAACACCGGAGCCGCTGGGTACCCACAACTCTAACGACTTCTTCGTAAGCTTTGTTCTGTGCTTCAGGTGACGCAACAAGAAAGAGGACCAGAGATTTAAGAAGCGACGAAGTAGTCTCTGCCCCAGCTTCAATTAGCACGGCACCGAGATATCTAAAGTCGAACGAAGAAGAGGATTAGAGTCTGCGCAATCCCATGCTTAAACCGACGTACACAAGTGTATCCCTATCCATCCCATGTTCTTGAGTCTGGCGAAGGAGTTCCTCTACCAATGATCCACTACTCCCCTCCGAGTCGTTGTCAGTCATCATCCGCCTTTCACACTCTTCGAAAAAACCAAAGTACAACTCATGATGCTTCCGTTGGACCTCTTTCAACAACGCCTTCCAAGGTGCCCATCGTTCAGGAATATATCCCAAGATGGGCAGCTTGTCTACAGGTGGCACGGTGCCTGGGGAAAGTAATTTCGTCCACACGTGCTGGAATTCATAAAAGGCTGTTAGCTCCCGAGTTCTTGGATGGGGACAACGTTTGCCGTATAGAAGAGAGGTTATTATTGAGAAAGTGTATCGGCTGAGGTGTTCGCAGACATCCTTTTTGTGTTTGAGAGATGTTAGTCTTGCACTTAGGAGGTCCTGTGAATTTGAAGACTTACAACTTGCTGTGGCGTACTTAGGATGTCGTGTAAAGTTTGGCTGACTTCGGCGTACTGGGACCATCGTGGTACAGGTTGAGTACATTACTCCTATCCAGAACATCTTTGTAACGTACTTGGAGAGGTAAGTGTGCCGGCAAGACGCTAGGGGCAAGTACGGTATTTGCGATTTTTCTTTGAGTTCGCCACAAAGTATCTGACCATGTAACACGCGTGTTTTAGCGAAGCCCAGTGATTGATGTACCTGTATCAAGACACTCACCGGGTTGCATGAAGACGAAATATCGACCCTTGGTTATCATGTCGGCAACGTGAAGTTGGGGTCGACCCGCGGTGGCCGCATTGCGCCTATCCAGGAGTTCCTTGACGTGTTCCATGGTGTTCAGTACAATCAACGTCTGCGACCCAATCTTTAGTGAAAATATTCCGCCGTATTTTCGAGCCCATTCAGTGAATCTGAGCCAAAAATTTAATAGGATCGCACGAAAGAAGGGATGTACACACGAACCTGTAATGAAGGTAACTCGTGGGGAGATTATGTATATTGCCAATGAGAGGCAAAGTTGGCGGTCCTGGAGGTAGGTACGATTCGCGTTTTCCTAGCTGAAGAAGCCATGCAGAGGCCACAGCAATAATCAGGACAGCAGGAATCAACCAAGTCATTTTGATGGCGAAGTCTTGGGCGTGGGCATTGACTGCAAGGACTCCGGCCCTGTTATATACTGGGCATCTAGCTGTAAGCGAAAAAGATTCACAGGAAAACCCCCGATGATCAAACCTTCATATCACGCTGCTAGCAGAAGTCCCATTAGACAAGGTTAGACAATAAGCGTTTGTTATCGGATTTAATATTCCGCCGGTTATCGATCTAAGGGCCACTCTAGCCTCGCAGCTGTGAAACAGGCGCGATGGAGCTTTCGACGGGGCTGGTATCAGATGAAGTGCAAAATGGATTAGAAATATGGACACAAAACAGTCTGACGACGTGACTTCAGTGATCCTTCCATGATACCTTCTCCTCGGGAATGATGCCTCGTTCAAACTTGCTCAGTGTGTCCGCAGCTTCTCGGTATTGAAGCTCGATAATGTCAATGACATGTTTGTTGCGGGGGCTGATGCGACATTGGAATGATTTCGGTGCAAAGACTATGCCCTGAAAGAGCGCTCTCAGTTATTTGAAGCCCAGAGTGACACGATGACACATACTTCTTCATAGTCGAAGGGGTCAACACCCACTTCATTTCCGGTCTTGGGATCAAGAAGTGGCTTGAATTCGAAAGCCCATATAAGATTCATGGTGACCAATGCCTAAAGTAAATCTTGAGTGACTTTATGAGTACACGGAAGGAATTGTACAGTACCACCGAATCTTTAGCCAGGTGTATCCCAGGACATGCTCTCTGCGGACTGCTCAGTCCATCTCGCAGAGATGTGAAGTAATGCAGGACAAACCCTTCCAAAGCCAAATCCGATATCCGCTCGGAAAGGGCGGTCATCCACGCCCGGCTTGGTTCCGTGTTCAGTCAAAAGGTATCGTTCAGGTCGAAAAGATTCTGGATCATCAAAGTATTCTGCAGCAGGATCAGCTTCACCTTCTGGGACGAGTGGTATGAAATACCTGGATCATGGTTGATACCGTCTACGAGGTTGCATGAGTCCAACTCGCAAAGTTTGTCACGATTTAAGTAACTCACAAACATTGGCAAAGATTGTTGTGTTTTCAGGTATGATATAATCGAGATACTGGCATGGATCATTATATCATCAAAGAACCTGGTAAGTATACTACCACATACCTCTTCGGTAGCTGAGGTTTCGTGGGGAAGGGCCAGCGGGACGACAGGACGGAGCCGGAGAACCTTTGGGGTGAGGTCAACAACATTACCGGGGATACGAGCGTGTAGTGAGCACCTCTTTGATGACCGCATTTACATACGGGAGATCCTTGTAGTCGGCGAGTATCGGTGCCCTTTGAGTGCCCACGACTCGATGTATTTCTCCATATGCTTTGCGCTGAACTTCGGGTGATTCGACCAAGAGAAGAACTAGAGACTTGAGCAGAGACGACGTGGTGTCTGCGCCAGCCTCGAGTAGGATCGACGCGAAAGTCCTAATGAAGTCTTTTAGTGACCCTATGCTGAATAATCCACGTAACTTACCCGATGGACTCTGGATCCATTCCATGTTCATCCACTCGGCCAAGAAGGTCCTCTACGAGACAACCATTTCCCTCGTTGTTCGCTATATGTCCTTTACACTCTTCAAGCAAACCAAAGTATAGCTCTCGCTGCTTCTCTTTAGCATCTTTTACTAAGGTCTTCCACGGTGCCCATCGTTCCGGGATGTAACCTAGAATTGGAAGCTTATCCACTGGTGGCACGTGCCTGGAGAAAATAGCCTCCCCAAAAGATATAGAATCTCATAGAAGACCAGCAACTCACGGGACTGGAAATGCGAACAACGCTTTCCGTATACAATCGATGTCGTGAGTGAGAAGGAGTACCGACCGAGGTGGTCGTAAACGCCCTATATGTATCCATCGGAATATCAGAGGCGTGCAAGGGCATAACCGAATTGGAACCTGCCTCTGGCGTATGCAAGATGTCATATAGGGTTTGACATGTTTCTGCATACTAGGAGGACCATTATGGGGTGTCACTATATTGTGTTTAGAAACATACCTGAAGAGGCGCATGGGCTGGCAGCGCAGTCGGTGCAAGTACCGTATTTGCGATCTTTCGCTGAGCGCGCCACGCCGAATCTACAAGGCAAAACAATTGAGAATGACGGTAGTGCGGGAATGATTCATGAACGAGTGCCTCACTGGCCGCAGTGTAAGCAAAGGCATGTTCCTTTCCGACCATTCCGAAGACATGGTTCCTTGGTCGGTTTGCTGTTGTTGCATTGCGTTTATCAAGGAGTCCCTTCGCATGTTCCATGGTGTTCAATACGATTATTGTTTGTGAGCCAATCTTGAGCGAAAATATTCCTCCGTACTGCCGGGCCCATTCGGTGAACCTTGAGGGAAGTTAAGAGATAGTAGAGCCCAAAAGAAGACGTATACGCACTTGAGATGAGGGTATTTCCCGGGGAAAATGTGTAGATTGCCGATAAGGGGCAACGTTGGTGGTCCTGGGGGTAGATATGTTTCGCGTTTTCCTAGTTGAAGGAGCCATATGGCACCCATTGAAACAAGCAAAATTATAGTCAGGATCGCCCACGTCATGTTGATGGGGGAAGTGCTGGATGAGTGCTGGTTTTCTGGGGCTGGCGCTATATATGCTAGGTGATCAACAATTGTATCCAGCAATAAGGGCAAAACATCATACATCAAACCTTTAGGTCATACTTTCAAGATGAACGGCAACATTTGGGAGAAGATCGCGATGTCGCTAGTATTGAGATTCCTTGAGGATATGGTAATGCGCTGTGCTATGCCTAGCGTGGCTGTCGATGGGAGCTACTGTCACTGGTAAGCGGCAGCTAGGTCTTTTCGGGAACGCTCTGCGATTACACGCCCCTTCTGTACACTGCCGTAACATAAGCTTTTGAGAAGCCAGTCGTTAGGACAGATTGTTCGTCGGGAGACCGACAGTCCAAACCCTCGGGCACACCCCTATGCTACGATCTCCGTCTCCTTCCAGTCCCCATCCTCTCTCCGAAATCTCCACCTCCGGTTTGGCACTATCCCCATATCCAGGTAATCCACCCCCGTAGAATCAATCACCACCAAAGCGAACCTCGAAAACGCGGTATCCCAGTTCTCCTTGTTCTTCTTCTTTTGTTCCTCGTCCGAATCATCCGGCTCTTCGCCGGGTATATCTACCCTCGACGGCCACTTCTTCATCTCCTCTTCTGGGTTCGTAAGTAGTGATCCGGGAGGCGGCCGACACCAGCTTGCACGCATGTGTGATGAGAGGCGTTTGAAGATGGCTAGGCGTTTGGTTTCCCAGTCTGTCTCTGAATCTTCTCCATCCCAGGTTCTGGCATTCTTTGCCTCGGGAGACCCAAAAACTTTTGCGATGCCACTAATCCTCCATTGTTGTTTCGTACCCTCAATATACCAATGGACTTGAACGCGCGAGTTAGAGAGGATTTGTTTGACTTTGGGTGTACGGGTGTCTGTTGAAGTGACCAATAGCACCCTCGCATTACTACTGCCATCGACAAACTCCCGAAAGATATGCGAACGAACTTCTGGCAATTGTACTGTATCCACGCATCGTCGGTTGAAGTTGTCGCTAGCTGAAAAACTGTAGTGTACGTATTCAGATTTCAGGTGTTGGTAAGCTGAACGCTAAATTTGCTGACCAACTGCTCGAGGAAATTTGGCCAACGCGTCTGATAAAACGGCTTTCCAGCGAGGTGATTCTGTTTGATTCGGCATGGGAGAGAGATGAGCGTTCACTGATTTGAGGCGGTCGTGACACTGGTAAGAGTAAGGTCTAGATACCGGGTCCATGATGATAAGCCGTTGGCGAGTTGAGTCAGTCCAAGGCTCGAATCCCGTATGGGTTTGGGGTGACGTAAGGAATAAACGCGGTCAGATGTACATGTTCTACGTGAAGTTGACGCGAAAAGAACCTAAGGAATCTGATAATAAAAAACATCACGCTGCTTTAGACCGCACCATTGCCCCAGAGCCTCTGAGAATGACCCTATCTCATCCCAAACTATTCTCCTCACTCCCTCGCTCTTATGCGCTCCCTATAGCTACTGCCAATCCTCGCCCTTCTACATGGTCAAAGACTGTTCAACAAAACCACCGAGCTATTGAATACTAGCCGTGGCAAACACGTCGTCATATAATGATGTACGTGTCATGAATCGCGCCCATGCGCATATAAATATGACAGTTGCGGTCCTGGTTCTTCATCATGGCCCCTGAGAAGGTAAGCCCACAGCTGGAGCAGCCTGAGAGACAGGGCACGCTCCCCGAGGATACATTTGTCGCCATTGGACTGGACAATATAATCCAACTGGCGACCTTTCTTAAGACCCACGATACCATTCGACCTAAACACGTTCTCTTGGCAGACACGAGTCTCGTCGACATTGAGACCAGTTTCGGATTTCGCGCATCTGGTTCGGTGGAGCCCCCACCGTGGGTGAAGGATTATCTTCCGCACCAATCCTTGAATCACGTCGATTCCGGAGAATCGGAGGAAGACACCTTTTTGCATAATCGCACCGTTCGAGACCGTATTGCCCAACAAGTCAAGGCACTACCTGATGTTATTGACAAGATTTTGCGGTATATCGACGACAGCGTTGAGACACTTTCGGTGCTCTTGTACGTTTCTCCAGACTTTGAACAGGGATTGCACCATTTGGTACAGCGAGGTGCTCCAGCAAGCCCTTGGTACGAGTTTCTCTGGGCCGGAGAAAAACCAAGATACCGTTTTCCTCATCTACACTCCCTGACTCTTCGGGACATTTCTACCTCCCCACGAGCAGTCCCTCCATTCCCAAACCTCACCCATCTTCATCTCATCTACGACAAGAAGTCTTCGCCAGGCGCTAGCATTTCGCCTGGTTCTCTCCGTGAAGCTCTGCCCCGGCTGTCGCACCTTCGCTATACCGGATGTTGTGCACCGCATCTGCGTGAACGTATAACGCCTTTTGTCGAGCGTACAGGAATCGATAGATGGCTGTTTCCTGGATGGTGGACGGATATCCGGAGGTGGACAGGAATGGAAGTTTCCTACACCAGGTATGATGCGCTTTCTTCAGGTTTGAACATTGTGCTGATTACAAGCGTGATCTAGCCTTGTACCGATGGATCTGACGCTCATAGTTCACCCACACTACGATCCTGTACTTTTGGATAAGGTGGGGATCGGCGAGACGACCGGTTTGGGGTGGTATGATCTCGACTTCATACCTCAATTGGCGAAAACGAATGGTGTACACCTGAGCTGGCCGTCTGAAGAGAACTATATCAGGTTTCCGGTGATGTTCATGCTGTATCCGGTAGACCAAGCAGTGAGGGATTTTGTCGCAAAGCTGACAGGCAAGAACGACGGGGAATGGACCATTCAGAACCCGGCAGAGAAACTAAAAATGCCGGTGGAAGAGAGATGGTGGTGAGTCGCTTTTTGTATGTCCGCAGCGGACATCATGTTGATCAAGTTTGCAGGAGGAAACACATCATGACACGTATCGCGCAGGGTGGACACTGATTATATCATATGATTATTATTATCTACATGTACGTGTCAGCAGGAAACAGGGAGTCAGAACTGAAGAGCACTCGCCTGTCCTTATTTTACTGCCATCCACAAACGGTCAAAGTTCCAACTCCGCTGGACTAGGAGAAATCTTCTGTCTATACATCTTATTCCTGAATAAGGCTTTACCCAGAGCCAGATAGGTTTGAAACAAATAGCTTACCACCACCATTCCGTGAAGGGTTTCTCAGCCTCGCCTTTATCCGGTATCGCCCAATCACCTTCTCCGCCTCGTGCAAACTCCTTGAAATGCTCAATCGCGCGGTCTACTGGGACTAGTTGATACCCGTATGAAAACCTCTCGAGGTCTTCCTTCACAGGCCAACTAAGATGTATATCCGTGTTCTTGATTAACCCTTCGATCCTGGAATCATATTCAATCTGGTTTGTGGCACAAAAACCACTAGGTTCCGGGTAAAAAGTTGGATGGATGATGACGGTGAGGTTCTCGGGGACCAGACTGTGTATATAGTGATTGTTAGCAACCAGAAAGATGACTCAGGTTATGATGCCTCTTACCGAAGTGGCTCAGGTAGAGCTACACCAATGTTCCGTAGGAAATCATCGTACCAATATATAGGTAACCAGTTCCGCAGACTGACAGGATCGTTGTACGGCAGATGTTTCCGCAGTTGAGGGTAGGCACCCGTGAACCGAACATGGGTAAGTGAAGGTAGACGAGAAAGTATTTGTTCGAACGAAGGCAAGCCGAACCTGCGATGAGTGTCGTCTATGTGCATGTAGTGGAGGTGGGTTACGTTGAGAAATAAGGGAAAGTCCGGTGCCACTGCCAATTGTGGGTTGCCGAAATCTTTGAACTGAGTCAACCGTAGTGAATTGCGCAATGAGAGTGCGCGGAGGTTGGGGAAGTCGTATTTGAGTGTAGGAGATGAGATGTAATCGTTGTCCACTCCCTCGTCATCCGCCTTCAAAAACAACCTATTCCAATCGATTCCGCCGCCAAAATCCTTCTCGTAGTCCGGAGCGATGTAAAGCAAGAAGGAGAATGTCTCTACTGTCGGAGAAATACGATCCAGGATGCGTGAGATGGCATTTGGGAGGTCTCTGACCGCACGCGCTATCCTGCGATGCAGCTTCCGATTATGAGACCGTATATCTTCTTCCTCATCTGTCATGTCAATGTCTCGCCGGTCATGCCAACTCAAAACGTCTTCCAACGACGGGTCTATGGAATCGTATCGGGCTTGTGTCGTGGAATTGTCGATAGGAGGTGCTGGTAATGGAAGGTATCCAAAATTGGACTGTATTTCTTCTAGGCTGGTATCGGATAGGAAGACGTGCTTGGGTGTGATAGCTGTATTTCTATCGAGGTAGTCGGCTAGATTCGTGAATACTGGAACGTCCTGCTGCGATAAAGGTTCCTTCTGGGAGGTCGCTGTTGCCGTGGTACAAAAACCGTCGTCGTCGTCGTCAGCCATGGCGTGGGGCGTGTAGCTGAGCAAAAGCACTGCGATGAAGGTGGAGGTTAGACTGCGCATTCTGATAATCATCTTGGTCTCAACGCACCTAGTGTAACTTTAAAGCCTGTCATTGCATTCGGTAGGTCTGATTGACGTGAAGATGATTGATGTTGAGAGGCAAGCGCTACAACGAGCGCCTAGCAAAAATTTACTTTTCCTTCAACGATAACCCGACGTCTTGGGCTTCGTTCTGGACTCTGGAACTCTACTTGGAGGATGAAGCTTCAAGATGCTGGCTGAGTAGCTCTCGCCGGGCAGCTTTGTGCCAAAAGACTCCGAAGAGTCATATAAGCTACCCCAACTTCTTAGCGTCACACATACATCTACATATCCATGTTCCATCCTATTTCAATAGCTAGAGCTAGACTAGATCACGTCTCTCTGTACATGAAGATCCCCTGACAGTGGGTGTAACGGATAACAGGTAGCAGGTAACGGTCCGTAAATGGGTAACAATGCAAAGGGTACTCGTGTCGATTATGGTATGGTATGGGTAGGTAGTGGAATCTCAAACTGTAATGCGGTATTTGGGGGATGATGTGAAATGCAAGGTGCTAATGCGACTTTTTTGGATCTGGGGTGTGAAACGAAAGACGTGAAGTCAATGTCATTGTCAATGAATCAGAATGGCCATGGGGTGTAATTGATGATGATCATGAGGATGCCAATGCCAACAAAAATTTAGGGTTGGTCTGTAATAGAAAATCCATTTTTGAACGTGCGCAGGCGCGTTGTTGTGATGAGAACCCGAAGAAAAGAAGGGGGTGGCTTTTGAGGAAACCGGGAGTCATTCAGTACCGGTGGAAAGAAAGGGTCGAAGGTTGAAACCGGTGCGCAGGCTGAAAACGTTGAGAGGGGTTTTGGATATCCGGTACTTTGAGAATGATGCGTTGATGAATAATTTAGGGATTGTGATGCGATAATGATGCCAATGTAGAGAAGGAAAATGCGAGAAAAATGCAGCCGGGGTCCGAGATAGCGAGAACAGGACGACAAGAACAAGAAACAAAGCAGTCATCAAGTCATGAACATGCGCAGTCATCGCAGACCATGCCGCACGCCTGCTCGTTGTTCCCGGTCAAGTAAACCGCTACGTCCGTTCCCATACCCAGGTGCCTCGGAACAGCCACCAAAACCATCCAATTCATCATTCTTTTGCCGTCCACGTTGACGTTGGCGGCTGCTACTGGTCGAATCTGCCTTCCGGTGACGACTCGTCGGTGGGGCAGTACTAGTAACGTCCATGGCTAGCATGTTAAGGATCATTTTGGGAGGAGGTGAGCTATTCCTTCGCACGGCCTGTCGGCCTCGAGGGAACTTGAGTTGCTCAGACGTCCAGTCGAACAATTTTTCGACGCTACTGCCTTTACTGCCTTGGCTCTCTAAACGTGCGCGGTACGAGACCTGCGGGATAGAAGGTGTCGTTTCTTCGCCAGGATTAGACCTGGAGGGAGATCGTGAACGAGAATGCGGGGACGGCGAGCTAAATTGCTCGTCGAATCGGCGAGGTGGCTCCCGCTTACGGCCAGTGCGAGGCGTGACTGAAGGTAGTGCAGCTGCGGGATTAGGACGAGCGGCCGTGAGACCGCTCAAGGAGCTTTTTGGGGTTGGGGGTGAAGGTCTGTGGCCTACGGAAGAAACTGGTAGAGTGACAGCCACCGATGGACTGGTACCAGAGACTTGGAGAAGGGAAAAGTGTGCAGGAAGGCTGGCGCGGTTACGCGAACGCTTTGCCTTTTTTATGGTAGACTTGGTTTGGTCGTCGGGTGCTGTCCTGGGATAACCAGGCTCGTATATGTCTCGAGATGATTGACCAAAGTCGGAACTATCGTCATCATCCGTTGAGGGATGAGAGCGGTAGTGAATGGGAGCGCTTCGTGGGGCGCTGCGTACGTGCCCGGAGTAGGCTCGGGAAGCAGAAGAGCCGTTGTTGGTGCCGGACGGGCGACGTGCATAGGATAAAGGTGTCAGATAGGATGGACAGCCGGGTGTACTGGAACCCTTTAAAATGCCATCAAAGGATCCTGGGTCGGCGGAAGAGTTTAAAAAATTGTCGTTTCCGTTTATGTACGGATCGTCGTCAGTTACGAGCGACCATGAGGTAGATGAAGCTGAGGATGAGGAGATGGAGTAATGACTGTGGTGACCGTTTAGGGCTGAACCGAGTTGAGAAGGTATGAGAGCTGGGACATCGTGGTCGCCACCAGCGAAGCCCAGATGGGGGCTCGATAGAGTAGATGAGAGAGATGAGCTATAACCGCTGCCTAGCCCAGCATCCAGTGTTTTGCATTCGTCGCTACAAAAAGCACGGCTTGAAAGAATTAGCTGCGGTGAGCGATGAAACTGGTGGATGAAAAGAGTGAATAAGCACACCTGTCATCTACTAGAGGACCCCCGCAGTGAATACACCTCTCTTCAAACATGAACTAGTGAGAGAAGGGAGAGAAAAGATGAGGGGACAGTGAGGAGTACAAGGGAAAGGACCAAAGGACCCACGTGGGTATGGGTACTGGATCGGTATGCAGCAGACACAGACAGACACAGAGTCACAATTTTGCCGACAAAAAGCGGCAATGCGTCACTCGCCGTCACCCGTCCATCTATCTATCTATCTCTTACTGGCCCATGCGTCCCTTGCCCGGATCTTGAATCCCAGTTCTCCTTATAACCACCATCTTCTCTAGGCTCCGTGTTCTCAACAGAAATCATGCTCTCAAAGAACCCTCTTGCTCGTTCAAATATCTCTCGCGTCGTCGGAGGACAGAGGGTCAAGCTCACTCCATCAACTTCAACTTTATTACCCCACAATCCGTCCAGGAGTCAAGGAACTACTCGTCCTAGTTCGCGCTGGTCAGCCACGTCACATTACGAGCCTTGGAGGAACCAACATCGTTTATATGCATCAGAGAGGCAGGGTATGTTTATCATAAACGTCGTCAGGCGTAGATGTGACCGTTGAATACCCTAGTTGCTTAAGAACAGAACAGAGGATCCTTCTTCTCGACATCATCAACCTCATTTCGACAAGATATTGGTGGCCAACAGGTTAATCATTGTTAACTACCAGGTCTTTTCACCGTTTTGACCACATAATCTTGTAGAGGAGAAATTGCATGTCGAGTAATCCGGACCGCGAAGAAATTAGGCATCAAGTGTGTTGCGGTGTACAGTGAAGTGGACAAGGATTCTATGCACGTACAACTGGTGTGTTGATACACTTAAACATATTCTCATCCATACTTACACTTCATAAGGCCGATGAAGCATATTGCATAGGACCTCCACCATCTTCTGAGAGCTATGTGCGTTCAGTACCACTCACGGAACCTTCAGCCCCTCACCACGCTTCCTTAGCTTCGTATTGACAAGATCATCGACGTGTGTCGTCGAAGTGGAGCTCAGGCCGTTCACCCAGGGTATGACATTAACGATTCCCACTCAAACCAATCTAACACCATATCTGGCAGATACGGATTCTTGAGTGAAAACGCGAAATTCGCAGAACGACTTGCCGAAGAAGGCATCGTGTTCATTGGCCCACCAGCCAGTGCCATAGTCAGCATGGGATCCAAGAGGTATGTACAAATATAGTTGTTCCCGACATCTGGTGCTAATTACGCTATCCAGTGAATCAAAGAACATCATGCTCGGTACGTGTAACTTTAACACATCTACAGCATCCCACTCAATGAGACCAAACAGCTGCTGGTGTCCCTTGTGTACCTGGCTACCACGGAGAGAACCAAGACCCAACTTTCTCTATCAACAAGCCAAGCAAATAGGTCGGCCATTCGCCCTTTTCCACAGCACCTCTCTCTGTTAACACTATATCACAGGTTTCCCAGTCCTCATCAAAGCCGTCCACGGAGGTGGCGGCAAAGGCATGCGTATTGTCACCGAACCTACCGACGAAGCATTCCAAGAAGCTCTCACATCCGCAAAACGCGAATCCATAAAGTCATTCGGGAATGATACTGTTCTTGTGGAAAAGTACATCCAGAGACCGAGACATGTGGAAGTTCAGGTGTTTGCTGATTCGTTAGGAGGTGTGGTGAGTCTTTGGGAAAGGGATTGTTCGGTGCAGAGAAGGAATCAGAAGATTATCGAAGAGGTGAGGTTTGATATGACCTGAGTCGAACAAGCGTACTCATGGGTGTACTCAGGCTCCTGCACCTGGCCTTTCAATGGAACTCCGGTCGGATCTAAGTTCGAAAGCGGTCGCTGCAGCGAGAGCGGTGAACTATGTCGGTGCTGGTACGGTAGAGTTCATCTTTGATAACGATACCCAAGAGTTTTATTTCATGGAGATGTACGTGCTGTCGAACTATTTCACCTCGGGCGTTATTGAATGCTCGCAATTCCAGGAACACGCGGCTGCAAGTAGAGCATCCTGTCACAGAGATGGTAACCGGCCTGGATCTCGTTGAGTGGCAATTGGACGTAAGTCGTTCATAGGCTCCTGTCACTCCATACCCAGGCTAACCCATATTGTATAGGTGGCCGCCGGAAACCCTCTTCCTCTCGACCAATCTTCTGTTCCTCTCGTAGGACACGCTTTTGAAGCACGTATCTACGCCGAGAACCCTCGGAACAACTTCCTGCCTGATTCTGGTCCTCTCTTATACCTCTCTACACCCAAACCAACGCTTACCTTCGCACCTCCCTATACCGCTGCCAAATTACCTAGTGCCGACGTCACCGAACCCGAACTCTACGTCCCATCTCGCGCATCTCATGACGCGGAAATAACCCCCTCAGTTCGCCTCGAGCAAGGTTTTGGTCAAGGCTCCCAAATCGGCGTCTTTTATGACCCAATGATCGCGAAGCTGATTGTGCACGGTAAAGATCGAACAGAGGCGCTGAGGATGTTGAGGAAAGCGTTGGATGAGTATCATGTTGTTGGGGTCTCGACGAATGTGGAGTTTCTAAGGACTTTAGCGGGTCATTCGGCTTTGTAGATGGGGAAGTGGAGACTGGGTTCATTCCTGTCAGTCGGTTTTTTCTAGTTGTTTCCTTCTTTGGATGGGGTACTGATACCTGGTATTTGAAAACTAGAAATATTTCAACCAGCTCTTCCCGCCTGTAAAAGAGCCTGAAGCAGAGGTGCTTGCCCAGGCGGACGCTGTTCGTTGCGTTGAGGGACTATCCGACACCTCCTGTAGCATCATCGAATGGACAATCTCCGTGGACGTCTCTAGTGTCCCGCAGGTTTGGGGGTGATAGCTACGAGCGTGTCATTCTTCTACAAGACGACACTGTCACCTCAAACGAACCCATATCCGTTCGTATCAAGTCTACAACAAACGGGCTCTTTGACATTCAAGTGAAAACTCAAAGCAAAACGGTGGAATTCCATTCAGTTCCTGCTCGGTTAGCGTCGTCCCAGACGCTCTCGGCGACTTTGAACGATAAGCTATGCAATGTCACTGTTGTCTCTCAACCTCCACCTCCATCTTTACCTGCCTCTTCATCACATCATAGTATGGAGCGGTTACACGTCTTCAGCGAAGGACACAAAACGACACTTGTGATACCTGCCCCCAATTGGCTGTTATCTCTGGGAGGTGATGTGTTGAATGCGGCTCAGGCGAAAGGAGCACTGAAGGCCCCAATGCCGAGTTTGGTTGTTGAGGTCAAGGTCAAGGTCGGAGATAAAGTGGAGAAAGGGCAGAGTGTGGTTATTCTGGAGAGTATGAAGACGGAGACTGTGTTGAGGGCTGGTGTTTCTGGTGTTGTTAAAGCCGTTGGGTGTAAGAACGGAGAGATGGTTGAGGAAGGGAGAGAGTTGGTCGATATCGAGGTTGAAGGAGAGGAAGCGGCATGATTAAGGCTGGTGTCATTTTGAGTTGCTAGAAGCCTAAGGTACGCTTGCTTTGCGGACCAAGTACAGTAATAGCCCTAAACCACTTCGCAGATTTGTTACATATTGTTGTACTAGTACTACAGCTTTATAAACTTCGCAATGTTCGCATTCTACCTCGCAGTGAGTGGCCAAGCTCGGTCATCACATGCCCTGTGAGCCCAGCCGCGTGCGAGCGAGCGCGTGGTGGGTTCCGAAATGGCAAGTGATGGCAATCCCGAATCCCGTTGATCATGTCGATCACACCGCGTAGGCCGCGAATCTGGGTGGTGTTGCCCTGTGATAAGGGTATAGCCTAGTATCGCGGCGAGAAAAGTATTTTATGACTCCCATTGTTCCCTCGCAGTCTCTACCCGTGACGAACGAATACAATGATGTTGATACCTGGATCGACTCTTCTGTGTTCTCGGCTTCGATAACGAGTACCAACATCGCAACGTAGGACCCGCACGTTTTTTCCGTTGCTGAAGCTAAATCTTACAGAAATATTTGTGCAGAACGGCATTTGGCAAGGCGGTGGAGGAGAGTCTGGGTGCATTGCAGGAAAGCAAGGTACGCTAGTGCATCAGACTCCATGCCATTGCGTCTTCTCAAGAACGAACAGGCCGGTGTTGCTCCATATTCTCAGTCCACTCTATTCCTGGGTGCTACTGCTACTGAAATTCAGTGGCAGCAGTCATCAAGCGTAATTTCCATATCCTCAGTTTTTGGCCCCAATGGACCAGAATCCGTCACCAGACCACCTGTGGATATAGTCCTCATTTCGAGCGATAACATCGTATTCTATGCAGATGAATCAACTCTACTCAATGTTTCTACCAACTCCTTCAACGGCCGCCTCCCTCTTCGCACCCAAGAGAAACCCAAACGCATCCTTTTCCTTTCCGACATTATCTCGTACGAATTGCAAGTTTTCCTGCAGTCCATATACGATGTCTCCAGTGATTGTATTCCAGAGCTGGATGTGTTGATGCGTGGTATTGATTTGCTTCCAAAGTACGGTATCCAACCCAAGTCACTCGTACTCCCTCGAACACCCGTTTTCGATTACGTCTTATCATACGCACCTACCAAGCCCCTCGAGATATACGCTTTTGCTGCTTCGCATGACATCTACGCCCTGGCGATTCAAGCACCGTCGTATCTACTCGGGATTGATTTGACGGCGGATGTAAACATGGAGATGGTCGAAAAAATGGGAGGAAAGTATTTGCTGAAGCTTTTTATACTACACCTGAGGCGGAAGGAAGTTCTGAAAGGATTGTTGATCACGGTACCGGATCTGCACGGACCTACTGAGTACTGCGGGTATGAGGAACAGAAACAGCTAAAAGCGCAGTGGACCTTTGGATCATGGGACGGTTGGCGTGGGTTCTTCACGCAGGTACGTGCACCTTTGCCACCTCCCGCCTTTATTTCTAACAATCTTTCAGACATATCTACCACGCAAATTCAAGAAACGATCCTAGAAGCGACAAGGTTCATTACCTGCCAGGAATGTCTCAAGAAGAGAGATGCTCGTCTCTATGCAATCCTCCGAGATTGGTCAACGGCTAGTGTAAGTCTGTTTCGCTCTAAGATTACCGCCGAGGTGATGCTCATCTAATTCTAGCGAACGATCTGAAGTCGCTCTTATTGCACCTTATTGAACCACAGGCTTACAATATATCTGTATGCTGTAGTTCCGAGTATACGCGAGCTCGTGCTGAGTGTTGGGTTGGGTACAATCGACTATAGTTAAAATGTACTCGATATCCACAGAAGTATGTATGAGGTGACATCATGCACTGCTGTTTTCCGTGTTCCCCAGAAACAGCATCAAAAAAAATCATCGCTTCACATGCTTGCCTGGAAGACCGAATGACATTCATCGCCTTTGATCGGATTGCGTGAAAGCATTCAGAAAGCCTTAGGCGGACCTCGTCACGCTGGACGAAGAGCTCGGGGTTGCTATGAACTTTTCAATTTGTGAACTTCGGAGCAGAAGATGAACGAACTTATCATCGGCCACTTGATGCTCCGCTTGGTGATCGAACGATCACTTTCCATCTATGAATAATTCCGAATGATCGTACGAGCGCACAGGAAAGCAAACAGGAAAGATTGTATTGAGCAGTAGAGGACTGGGCGTTCACTGTGTTCTTTACATGCCGTAGTCAATGGTGACAGTGAGAAGGAAAAACTTGGCTGCTGCCGAAAGACATGACTCGGGAAAAAACCCTGAGATAAAGACGACTTGAGCTGTCGAGAACTCTCCGTCAATGGACCCCGCTTATCCCTTCCCTTCCAATGTTGACGACCCCTTCGACATCGGCGCGGGAAGCCTTATCGAGACCTGGGTGGATGCAGGAGGAGAAGATATGGCTTCTGTAGGGCAGCAGAGTCTGTGGAACGAAGGCGTTATCACACCGTAGGCAAGGCTTTCTGGGGTTTGTCTTCAATTGACGGTTTGCATTCCAGAACCATGGCGCCTTCATCCCCCCCGTTAGATGCGTATCAGGCAAGCACGGTGCGTTGAAGGTCTTTCTGGAACCTGGGGTGTTGTTGAGTACGATGATCAAAAACCAAAAGCCAACAGTCAGCGCAGTATCCATACCTGAGGCGCAATCATATCCCCATGCTATGCCCACGCCAGGAACACAGCAATCAGCAGAGATTCGGCGAGCACCCGTTCACATATCGCCCGTTTTCAACCCAAATAGCTCCCAATCCAAAGGCAGGCCCCCAGCCGATATGATCCTCATTTCCAACGATAATTTCGTGTTCTATGTCGATGAAAACACCTTGTGTTCGAATTCGACCAATCAGTTCAATGGACTCCTTCCACTTCAGACCTTAGAGAAGCAGCGCAGGGTTGTTTTCCTGCGAGAGATTGTGTGGCCAGAGTTGCAAGTCTTCCTCCAGGTCATCTACAATACCGCCAGCACGGATGTACCTGACCTTGGAACCTTGGTCCGGGGAGTTGCATGGCTCCCCAAGTACGGCTTTGACCCGAAGTCCTTCATTCTGCCCGGAACACGCGCGTTCGACTACTTGCTATCGCACGCTCCTTTGTGTCCGCTTGATGTGTATACGTGTGCCGGAATGCACGACATCTATCCACTCGCGGTGCAAGCTTCATCCCACTTGCTGAGGGTATCGCCTAGTGAGGTGACGGAAGAGATGGCTATCTCTATGGGTTCTCGATATCTTCTCAAGTTCTTTTCGCTGCATCTGAGGCGAACAGAGGCGCTGAAACAGCTGTTGATGAAGGGCCCAGAACTGCATAATATCACGAAAACCTGCGGATTCGAAGGACAGAATTTGTCAAAAGCCCGATGGAACCAAGGTGTAGCGAAATTAGCGCTAATCCTGAAAGCAGGTAAGTGCACTATACCAATTCGAGCCTGAGATCTGCTACAATTTCTTGCCAGATACCACCACGACTTTCATTCGGGACACGATCCTAGAAGCAACGGAGGATATTAGCTGCACAGAATGCCTCAAAGCAAGAGACGCTCGCCTAAATACCACTCTTCAAGAATGGTCGATGACCAGCGTAAGTCATTGACATGGTCTCCAATTGCAACATCTCATTTCACTCTGTTCAGCGAACGATATGAAGCAACAGGGAAGATAGCGAAGGATACATTGTCGGAATGGGGAGATAATGGCCATAATCGGGGTTGGTCGCTGGTTCTTTTGTCGTCTTGGGTATGCTTTCCTCCTGCAATTCGGTGCTGCTAGCAGCCCGGACAGCACAATCGCAATAACTACTACAATGCCTCAATCCAATTGGTTCGCACAACAATTATCTAGAATTTCCAAGAATAAGCATGGCAAAGCTTCATATCTGGGATACGTTCCCATTGCACCATTGCACAACAGTTCAGATTAAAGAGTACAAATACACACTTGAATAACTTCCTATCATTATGTCCATTGTCCCGGATTCTCTCAATCTCTCCAACCCGTGTCAAGAATTGAGGGTCCAGAAAAGAAATACAGAAGACAATGAGGGTGCAGAGGAGAAAAGCTTGGTGCTGGCGTGAGACTCATTGGTCGGAGTCATTGCATCACGTCCTAGGCTCCAAAGCCTTCAAACTCGAACCTCCAAGTGCAAACCCCAATCCACGTTCTTCTCTTAACTCTGATCATGAATGTTGTCACTTTTGTGTATGAATTTTGCACATAGAAGATTCCATTCGGAAACGTATACGAAAGAACAAAATCTACCAAGACACCTTACCTCAACACTTTAGCTTCACTAGACAAGAAGTCCAGTAGCTATGGAGCGCAACATAGGGATCAGGAGGCGCAAGTGGCATTGTGGAGTAGTCGAGCACCGCAAATAGGCCTAGGTGTGGAAAACGGGATTGAGGGTGGAGCTGGGCGTTGCAGGTGTACCGTACGTGGCCATCCATCGTATCCTTATCGTGCGTTGACAAAGGTTCCTCGTCACAGGTATACTTTTGATGACGTCGAGCTCGTGTATCTATCGACATAGACTTCAGAATAGAAGACATAGAGTACTAAAGTTCGAAACACACCTAGGCACCATAAAATGTTGTGCAATCCTCCATGTGCAGCTCTTGCAGGAGTCGACCCCGAACAGCGAATACGACGGAATTTTCTAATCGGCCAACCAGATGGAACTCTGACTCTTAGTTCCTGGAACGTTCTTGGATGTATTGTCCACTGTGGTTGTGCACCGAAGCAACCCGAAGTTCCTGCTGTCCTTCTAACGCATGTAAAAGCTCGATAAAAGCCTGGACTGCCAGTGCGTTGATCGCTGCCTAGCGAGAGCATCGACGAACCGTGACCTCCGCAATTTCCAATTGGCTCCGAATCGGATTGATCCTGGCAATCCCTACCACACTTTGATGATGATGGATTTCTAGCCATTTCTAGCCGTGCCACTGGCGGCCATCGTGAGCTCGATACCCACACGGAGGGGCAGGTGAGTTGCAGAGGCATGCTTTTCAATTTTGCGACCAGCTGATCTCGTCTAGATTGTACTGTGGAATGCCGCATGGAACACATGTGGGACTGGGAACCTGGAATCAGTATCGCGAGCAAGAGTTCCAGAAGATCATTCAAGGAAGAGGAGGTAAAAGGTAAAAGGTGAACTATCCGTGCTTGAGGTCTAGTTTCTCCTGTGTCGAGGGTGGATAGGTGTGACGATTGCTGTGACGTTATCCTCGACGTCTGCTCGACGTGAGGCTCGACGTTGCGTGTAGCATTCTTTGGAGAACCCTGTGTTGGCGTTGGAGCGAGTCGGATGATTTAAGCATGTGCACGCACCAGGCCACCTTCGTCCCTTGTTCGTATTCTCCTTTCACCGATGGCTCTTAACGCTGACAACTCCTTCCAGTTGAACCAACTCTGCTCGCAATACTCATGAGTAACAACCTCAGAATCAGGTTGCAGAGGTGTGCAGACGATCTTGCCAGCATGTTTCCTTTGGGCCGGAGAAAATCCGAGAACGTATCAGCTGGAGCTCCAGCACGGCTTGTGGGCTCGCGCGCAGGAGTCTGGTGAACGTTGGGACGAGAGAGGAGGGGAGCGCTTGGACTTTAGGCTGGGCTGTGTGGAAAAAGTACGAGGTACCATCGGAACCTGACCTGGGAAGATCCCTTGACTGGTCTTATAAGCACATCACCTCCGTCCCCCCTCTTTCCCCTTCTTTCCTATGCAATCTTGAATCCCCACTATCTTCTTCTTTCCGGGTTTCATATACGACGATTTGCCGACTTCTAATCGCTCCAATACATCAAGTTATTCCCGCTCGGGATGAACAAACCCCCGCAGAGCGTACTGACGCGGGAACTACAAGTTGTATTACATGCTGCTAGGAATAGTCAAGTACAAGTACGATATGAATAGCAAGATATGTATACTAGGTGGAACAAAATTCCAAGGTGACATTTAACAACTGGGTGTCCAAGACGCAGGAATCATAATTTGCTGAGAGAATTTGCGTGAGCATGCCTTTTTATGGCCAAACTTCTATGCTCCTGATAGACAAAGCACCACTCAGCCAACTACCCACGAACTATGAAAAGACGTTTACCTTCTGATGTTCCTTTGAACAATACAGCAACTGACGACAACCTCCACACGTTGTCAACACCAGCTCCGCAGTGCCTGGTTTACCGCAAAACGCACAAGCTGACGCTGAACGGCTATCTTTCCTCTTCGATGTGGTTTCCTTGAAGTACCCAGGCAAAAAGAATGGGTTAGCGCCATCGCCAGTCCCTGAAAAAGTCTGCTTGATCGCCTGTCCCTTCTTTAATTTGGGATCGAATCCCTCGGGCGACTGAGCATGACGAATCTTCGCATTCCTGTTATGAAACACAGCAACAACGGAGCGAGAGCCTCTGTTAGTTTTTCTTTTGCCCATTCTATGTCGTATTTATCGATATCAAATAGTACAGGAGGCTTCCTGTAACTTTGGTAGTTTGGACGAGAAAGGATCTTCTTTTTATCCTTCCTGTGTGGCGGGGTGTGAGACTGGTATCACAGTTGCAGAACGAAATCGTTGCACTCTTGAGCGTCACTAGTAGCATCGTATTCGTCCGGGAATTCACGATAGTTGTATGTCCCTTGCATGTCCTCTGTGGGCTGGTTAGATACTTATGGAACTTGGCCAACATTAGTCAGCGCAACTTACCGTCAGGACACATTCCTGCTCCAGCGATGATCTCTACCTGGCCGTTGGACATCTCCACCGGGACTCTAGCTTCTTGGCTACGATATTGGCATGGTACCACCTGTCGCCGAAATTGTAAAGGTATCCAAACGTCTCGCCTTCGGGCGGAAGAATACGTGCTAGAATGTACCTAGATGGTCATGAGAGGTGAGTCTGTCGGATTATGGAATGACTCACTCGTCATCAGGCAACCATTCACAGCCAACCTTGGCACGACTTGTCAGCTAACGGAAGACCTTACAGAGCTGAAAGTGCGCCGCAACCGCGTTAGCTGAGAGCTCCTGGGAGTTATGAAAAGTACTTTGGTGAACATACTACATGTAGATTCTGAGTATCAGTCCTGTTTTGGGAGTTCACCGAGATCGACCTTTGCAAGTTGTTGGCGCTAGATAAAGGCTAAGTCAGGACAATCTGGTCGCTGGTCCTGAAAGACAGACCCTTTCGTTCGACTAAAACCTTGATGAACTGTTCTTCAGGAGTTGCCTTCAATTCGCCACGAGGTAGTAAGCTTCTTGATGTACATGAAACGAGCTTAGCGTTTTTTTTATTTTTTTTTTCTGCTCTTATTTTCTTTTTGCGGCGGTCGTTGGTTTGTGGAAAGTTGTAGGATCGCCCATTTGCGTATGCTTAGTCCTGCACGCATCACCATGCAGATCTTCTCTTTACGACATGCTATACGACAGCCCCCACCCCGACCTTCTGCGTGAAAAAAAAAAAAATTTGCACGTTCCGGTCATCCTCAGGAATTTTTCTCGGATCTCTGCGCTTGCAATGAAAGGTCCCAACGGTCTGCATGCGGCCAACGCTTTATTTGAACAAATCAAATAGCGCTGATCAATATAGATGCGATTATCTAGGGATATTCCGCCCAGCCAAACGGGTTTCGCCGCGGGTCCGGCCTTTGGTTCAAATGTGTATGGGTGCCACTACTTAGAGCTGCATGCCAGGACGCGACGCTCTGCCGTACCTCATAGACCTCCCGCATATGGCAAGTCTTCTCCGTCGGACCTGGCAGTAATTATCGCGCCGAATTTCGCCGCGGTTTGCGATATGCGTTACGCCTATGGACGGCCCCTCTGTCGGATTGCTCATCATTTTCGCAATCTTGTCCACTAACTCGGCTTGTGAGCAGGTTTCTGTAAAACGGGTGGAACCTTTCATAACATAATAGATATAGCGTGCTGAGGAGGTCGAGGAAAGGAAGAACAGGGAAGAAGAAAGGTTGGCAAGGAAGTAAAGAAGATTATACAAAGCGAAGAAGGAATCTCGGGTATTGCCGAGATGAGGAGACGAGTCCTTGTCATTTCCCACTGGGATTCCCAGCGCTTCCCTGTCGTTCACATTCGAAGCTAGCGAAAATTTTAGGGATGAATGGGAGTTGAATTCATTATCGCTGGGACAAGGTAAGAGCTTCTTCGTGGTTTGCAGTGCCTGATATTGACTACCTTGATTTTGTGTCATTCAAGTCGTCGAAGAGGATGCTGAACACTCGTAAAAACAACTCGTCAAAAAACTGCAACATGTGAAACCACTCTCCTATGATCAATACATAAACCTTGTGTAGACAATCGGTTCGTCCTTGGTTCGCCCCTACGAAATGTCACTAACCCTCATGCGTTAGTTCCAACAGCACTTCCTTTAAATGGTCAGCAGACGTCCCATATCGTGCACCGGCATTCTCTTGGGCTACTTAGACGAGTCGGGATTCATTGACAACAATACATTGTGTCGCGGAAACTGGCAGGAATGTGACCTCAAGGTTTGATGCCTTACCGCCTCACGTACAAACCACAGGTCCTCACAACTAGTATATATAGTCGTCAAAAATGGGACTACATCTCGTAGCTCAGAATCCATCACCAAGATGACCTGGACGACTTCTGTCGTCATCTTGCTCGTCTCGTTAGCTCTGGCCCGGCTTTTCCGGATAGGCAAACGTGAATCCTATCTACCTCCTGGACCACCAACGCTACCCGTCGTCGGAAACATGCATGTTTTCCCTACCAAATATCCCCACTACAAGTGCGCCTATATGTTTCTTCATCTGATTCCAGTACTCCTGACATATCTCAAGGTTCACCGAATGGGCTCGGCAATATGGCGGAATGTATTCAATCAAAGTTGGCTCACAAACAGTCATTGTATTGAATGCCATGGACCACGTCAAGGAACTTCTCGAAAAACGCAACGCAACGACGGCGGGCAGGCCAAGAAACCATGTCGTTGAGATGGTCGGAAAGGGAAACGCTTTTAGTTTTATCTCAGCCAGTGCGTCCTTTATCGATCTTCGTAGTGTATCTTTGCTGAATGATTGTGCTTCATAGACTCTACGTGGCGGAGGCAGAGGAAGATTGCAAATACGATTCTTGTTCCGAGTGTTATGCCTAACCATTTACCTCTTCAAGTATGTGTCCGAAACCACCACAACATCGGAGTTCCAGTGACAATTGTTACAGTATGCCGAAGCCAGTCAAACTCTATATGATATTCTGAAAACACCAGAGGTATGCCTCAAATCAGACTGGCTGTCCCAGACTTCTGATTGATATACCAAAGGAACTATGCGATCATCTCAGCAGATACTCGTTTTCGGTCATAACATCGCTTTTGTATGGAAAGCGTTGCCCAAGGTCACAAACTCGCGAAGTGACGGCTTTCTACGAGCTTCAACATGTTTGGACAAGACTTATATCTCCCGGAACGGTGCCACCCGTGGATAAATGGCCAATTTTCGGCGTTATTCCTGAACGGTGGGCACCTTGGAAAACTCTAATCAGGGAGTGTCAGCAGAGGCAGCGAGAGTTATATCTCGGATTGCTCGAAGAATGTGAAGGCCGCGTCAAGAAAAATGAGGCTAGCGAATGTTTTATAAAAGATCTCCTTGGCCGAATGGAAGAACATGAAATGGATAGAGAGACGCTCGGGTAAGCCATTCAGAGTGCTTGCTCACGTTTTTGCACTTTCCAATCCCTTTTCGTTCAGATATTTTGCAGCAACTCTACTTGAGGCGGGTTCAGAAACCACTTCATCTGTTCTCAAGTCTCTGGTTCTTTTCCTGGCAGCGTCTCCTGGAGCACAGCACAAAGCATTCGCGGAGATCAACCTAGTTGTCGGTGATCAAAGGGCGCCAGCACTGGAGGATCTTAAACATCTTCCGTATCTGGATGCGGTTCTGAAAGAGGTAACTCTTCTCTCTCTTTCCGCCAAGGTCGCTGACCTCGTCATCGAGGTACAAAGAATCCGTCCTGCCGTTCCACTGGCTCTTCCTCATGAAACAACAGCCCCTGAAGAGGTATGTGACTGTATCGACATCGGGGCCGGTAATCTAACACACTTGGATGCCAGTATCTTGGGTACATTATACCTAAAGACACTAATCTTCCCTAATACTTGTGAGGTTTATAGAGTACCTTCATCGCTTGTACTGACTCGAGTGCCCAGATGCAATCAATCACGATCCAGGTGTGTATTGGTCACTATCAACCGCTCAGAAAGGGTGCAGAGTCAAGCTTGCCATAGTATATTTTGATGATCCAGGAGCTTTCCGACCTGAACGCTACCTATTAACCGAACATGGGATCAAGCCTGGTGTAGATGACCGTTCCTTCCGAGCAGATATCGGTTTTGGTTTCGGACGGGTATGTCGAAAATTCTCTGCTCGCTCCGATGACCTGACCCTGGTCCTTAAAGAGAATATGCCCCGGCATGCATCTAGCCAAAAACTCAATAGTGAGCCTTTGGCATGCTTCCATTACACGTCGACCCAAGCTCAATATGCTTTATTATAGGCACTCGTCGCCATGAACCTTATATGGGCCTTTGAGTTCAAGCCTTTAGTAGATCCTGACACGGGGAAGGATATTCCGGTCGACGTTTTCGCATACGAAGAAGTACGTTAAAAACCATATCGGTCTGGTATATCATTGACTCGAATCGGCTTTAGGGTCTCAGCTTTACGCCAAAGCCGTTCCGATGTCGTGTCAGCCCTCGGAACGAACAGGTTGTCGACATGATTCGGCATCAGTATCGGGCAGCTACCGGCATATTTATCGAACTTGAACGAGGCCTCGCGCCTGAGGACAAGGAGTGGATCCAGGAAGTGAGGAAGAATTGGTAGACTCTCCACGTTGCCAATATTTCGAGGCTCTAAGAACTTTGCAAAAACCAATAGTGACTTATAATCGATCGGCTTTTCCAATATCTCCCTCCCGCGACGTACATATACCACGAAACAACTATTGATTTTCTCGGTATACATAGGTATTACACGCCGCTACGAGTAGTCAAGTACAAGAATTGATACGATACGAATAGCAAGATACTTAGATGTAACAAGATAAGGTGACATTAGACAATTCGGTGTCCAAAATGAGGGAATCTACTGGGAGAATTTGCGCGAGCACACCTTTTTATGGCCAGATTTCCAATGTTCCTGGTAGGTAGAATCGTTGTAAGTCAACTCCTCACGAGATACGAAATGACACGCTCACTTTTTGATGCTCCTTTTTGAACAATACAACAATTGACGGCAGCCTCCACATGTCTTCAACACCAACTCAGTAGTACCTGGTTTACCACAGAACGCACAAGCTGAGACGGAGCGACTATCTTTCCTCTCAGATGTAGTTTCCTTGATGTACCCAGGAAAAATGAACGGGTTGACGCCATCACCAGTTTCGGAAAACGTCTGCTTGACCGTTTGTCCCTTCTTTAGTTTCGCATCACCCTGCATTCTTGGGTTGAGGCCTTGAGGAGACATGGGCATGACGAACTTTCGCATTCCTGTGTTGAATGAGGGTGTCAGTGGGTTAGTATGCCTGTTATAGGCAGTCGGTTCACCTGTCCGGACAGAATTGCTCGATGCGAGGGCCTCTGCTAGTTTTTCTCTCGCCCACTCCATATCATAGTTGTCGACATCAAAGAGGACAGGAGATTTCTTGTAGTTCTCGTAGTTAGGAACGAGACAGAATCTCACGTTTCTTCTCCTTCCTGTAAGAATCATCAGCCAGGGGTTCATTACATGTATCAATGGAAAAGCTTCGCACTTTTTACCATCGCTATCAGTGTCATATTCCATGCAAGAAATCGCGATAGTTGTGTGTTCCTCGCATGTCCTCTGTAGACTTGTCATTAGCAGAAGACGGACAGCGTTAGTCAGGAACAACCCACCACCAGGACACATTCCGCCTCCGGCTATGATCTCTACTTGGCCATCAGACATCTCTACTGGGAGAATCTTCTCGACCACGATATCGTGGTACCATCTGTCACCGAAATCGTAAAGGTACCCGAACGTCTTGCCTTCCGGTGGAAGAATGTGTGCTAGCATGTACCTAGGCCACAAAAAGTGAGTTGTGTGTTTAAGTCGAATGTAGCTTGGCTAGAGACTTACTCGTCGTCAGGAAGCCATTCACAGCCAACCTTAGCATAACACGTCAGCTACAGAAAGTACAGTGGATCATGAAGAACCTACCTGGTTCCTGTAAGTTATGCAGTCGGGGGAGTCAGCGCCCTACAGAGGAGTCTCGTCAGTATATGCAGGGGATTCAGTGGAAAATCGGTACTTTGGGGCCAAAAAGCGATCCGTCACGGAAGTCTGTGAAGGTGTACGAGTGCATGTTCCGAGCCCTGCGTTCAAAATTAGCACACAGACCTTATCTGAAGGAGATAGCATACCATCCCATCACCGGGCAAAGAACCTTATCCTGAAATACTCCAACCTTCAGCCCAGCTGAGACACGGAATCGGCGCCAAATGCGATGTTCGCCTCTAGAATTGCGCAGTGCACTAGAGCCGCATTAACAGCTTGTGGATGAGAAAGGTGGCACGGTTGACATACTACATGTAGATTCTGAGGATAACGTCTTGTTTGGGCAGGTCACCAAGATCAGTCTTCGCGAGTTGTTGGCGCTGAAGTAGAGTAAAATTGATGATTTGAAAAGGACAGGAGGAATAGAACGGACCTTTCGTTCGACTAGAATTTTGATAAATTGCTCCTCGGGGGTGGCCTTCAAGTCACTGAAGTAGTAGCTCGCTTGTTGCATCTGGTCCGAGCTTAGCAACACCTTGATTTGCTGTCATCGGGCCCGGGGCAGCTTACCATTCGCGTGACGTTTCTTAACATATCGCCTGCAAAGCCTAATGAGACATGATGAAAGGTGATACAACAAGCACTAACCATCGGCATGATTACAATCCCTGTCATCCTCCGGTATTTCGTGGAGAAACTTCTTTGGGTCTTTTCCTTCACGGTGAAATGTTCCAGCGTACTGCGGGGGTAAGATTAGCTTCTAAGCTAACCGAAATTGGTATTCACGGCTGCTGACCGGAAAGACACCCCAAGAGTGTACCTCGCCACGAGGTCCAGGTTTTGGTTCAAATGTGTATGGATCTAATCGTGCTACATGAGACGCGTTCGACAATGAAAGAGGCGCAACACCCAACAAACCTTCAAAGAAAGCATCTGGTAGTCCCTCCCCCGAATCTCCCGACACTAGTTTGATGAATTTGGGCTTGCGGTATCGGTATTTAGGACGCCCTTCTGTATTGCCCATCATTTTCGCAATCTGGTCCAATAACTCGGTTTGAGAACAGGCTCCTGAAAGATCGGTATAACATTGCATGATGGAAGAGAAAGACGAGCGGGCTTAGAGAAGGAAGAGTAAGGAAGAAAAAAAAAGTTGGCAAGGAAGACATTTCAAACACGTACGAAGCGAATCTGAGAAAGGCGTAAAAGCCTGCGCCTAGATCACGGACATTGCCGAGACAAGTCGATCACTGTCAGTGATGTTTGTCATTCATGTTTTTTCAAAGCCATCGTCCTGGCATCTGGTCTGAACTCCACCCGAGATGGAAGGTTTGACGTGGTTGAGGACAAAAAGGGCAAGCGGTGGGACGAGGACTTGGTCAAGGTGAGCGTTTTCGATAACATGTCACAGGCTTAATGCTAACAGCGGGATGTACCCACCTCCGCGCCTCATTATTGTAGCACAACGCTCGTAGAATGGAACACGAAACGATCAAAGATGTCTTCTCGCCATTTTGTCCTCATGTCTGACACAGCAAAGGACCCACACGAACAGGAAACAAACTGCCTACACTTCTCACAGTCCAGCCTTGGACTCAACGGTCAAACACTCCTTCTGCAACAGCAGGCGTTTGAAGCAAACTAATAGCTTCGGTCATGGCCTTGGAATAGTGGGGTGTAATATAATACGCTAGGAACATACCGACGAGGATCCTGGAGCTGATTTGCTATTATGGAGAATGGCTTGGGCACGCCGATCTACGGAAAGCCATCGTCACAAGTTTTCATCTGTTTTCATACTATCGCAGAGTTGGACCCTTCCCGGGAAGGCCTTCTAGCCCGACTGCTCTCCATCGTCGGCACTTCCCATCGGAAACAACACAACCCCAATATTACCCCATGGACTTTCCACGAGTTATCTCAGGACCGCCGATGTCTTAGACAGTGGGGATCATGGATATCAGCCCCCGTACAGCGGGTGCATTAGCGTGCTCTTAGATTGCCTCTAAACCAGTTTCAGTAATAGCATTAGCGATATCCTCCCGTGAGGTGGTCGATGTACCTATCCACAATCGCTCTATAAAACCTGGTCCTAAAGAGACGACTGGACCATCCAAGCTTCATTCAACATGACGTGGACCATCGCTGCTATCATCCTAGTTGTTTTGACAGCTGCTGTATGGTTCCTTCAATTGGGACGACGTGAATCGTATCTACCTCCTGGGCCGCCGACATTACCTGTCCTCGGGAATATACACATTTTCCCCACTAAATATCCTCACTATAGGTGCGCTTCCCTTCTTTGCGCGGACCTGTTTCTGACCTGTTTGTAGGTTCACTGAATGGGCACGGCAATATGGTACAATTTACTCGCTCAAGATCGGCTCACAAACTGCGGTTGTCCTGAATACTATGGAACACGTCAGGGAACTCCTCGATAGGAGGAACGCAACAACAGCGAACCGGCCGCGAAATTATGTCCTTGGAATGGTCGAAAAGCAAGAGGCGTTGGCTTACAGCCCAGCCGCTGGTGGGTCGTTCAACCAAGCTCTGGCTTGCACATACTGAATAAGTGTACCTTACAGGCGCTTTATGGCGAGCGCAGCGCAAAATTGCAAACTCGATATTGAATCCAAGCTCTCTACCCTCTCATCTGCCTATTCAAGTATGTTTCTTGTTCGTGATTATTGAAACACGTACTCACATTCATGATAGTACGCCGAAGTCAGTCAAATGTTGAATGATATCTTGCATAAACCAGAGGTACGTCTCAGGTTTGTCGTATACCTTTGATATACGATTGAATAGCCAACAGGATCTATGCAACCACCTCAATCGGTACACTTTCTCGGTGACCACATCTATTATCTATGGCAAACGCTGCCCGAGCTCAACAACTCGCGAGATGGTAACCTTCTACGAAATTCAACACACTTTGGCGGCCCTAGCCTCACCGGGAACGGTGCCTCCGGTGGACAAACTACCCATTCTAGCCTACATTCCTGAACGATGGGCGCCCTGGAAAAAGTTGGCAAAAGAGATCCGGCAAATGCAACGAGTACTATACTCTGGTTTATTCGAGGAATGCGAAAGACGCATAACGAACACCGAGGACAGTAATGGGTGTTTTGTGGATGACCTTCTTGGTCAAGCGGATAAGCATGGAATGGATAGAAAGACGAATGTGTAAGTTGTTACAATCGAACTGTCACCATAAGTTCACTACCAATTTCGACGTATGGCGCTCAGGTTATTCGCGGCAATCCTACTCGAGGGTGGTGCAGAACCACTTCGTCGCTGCTCAAGTCTTTGGTTCTCCTTTTAGTCGAATCACCTGAGGTGCAACGCAAAGCCTACGAAGAAGTCGATCGAGTCGTGGGTACTCAAAGAGCGCCAGTTCTCGACGACTATAAGCATCTCCCATATGTAGATGCGATCATTAAGGAGGTGCTTATTTCACATTTGTATCCCTGATAATATCGTTGATATCACCCAAAGGTTCAACGACTCCGTCCTGTAGTTCCACTGGGCCTTCCCCATGAGGCCTCAGCTACTGAAGAGGTAAGCCACGTTATACTTGTGTGCTTTCTTTGATGATCTAACAGTCCACGCCAGTATCTCGGTTATGCCATACCTAAAAATACAACGATCTTTGCCAACGTTTGTGGGTCTTATGGATCACAATAATTCTTGCAAAGTGGACTAACGGTAACACGTAGACGGTATCAACCATGATCCGGGTACATACTACAAATTTTTCAAATAGGCCGCTCAGCTGAATCTGTGGCAGAATATTTTGATGATCCAGAATCTTTTCGACCTGAACGCTACCTCTTGACCGAACATGGAACCAAACCGGGCGTGGACGATCGCTCTTTCCGGGCGGATATTGGCTTTGGTTTCGGAAGGGTTTGTCTCACATTCCTCACGCCTCTTAGATGGACTAAGCTGCTTTCCGCAGAGAGCTTGTCCCGGGATAAACCTAGCTAAGAATTCGGTGGTACTGCACATCTACTTCTGCGTACCTGCGAAGTCACTAACGACCCTTTACTCCAGGCATTGGTCGTCATGAACCTCATATGGGCTTTTGAGTTCAAGCCGCTTCTAAATCCCAAGACAGGGAACGAAGTCGCTGTTGCCCTCTCTGAGTATGAAGAAGTAAGTGGTCGCCACCCGTCCGTCCTTCTCGGCTTCCAAAACTGATGTTTCTCAGGGTCTGATCTTCACCCCGAAATCATTCCAGTGTCGTATCAGCCCTCGCAACAAACATGTTGTCGACACCATCGGACTTCAATATCGGGAAGCCGCCGAAACATTTAGCAAGTTTAAATGAGGCATAGCGCGCAAAGATGGGGAGTGGGTTCGGTGGTAGATGATAAACTACCACCCGGACCTGTCGAAACGTTTTTGTACGTGCACCTTCATTCGATACACTCCGAGGCTTACACAACGAGAAGCTTTCAGTTTTCTTACTATACCTTCAACGGACACGGCAGAGCGATTACCACGGACACTTGACACTAGTCACGGCGCCGTGTGGCCGAAACTATTCTGTGTTGGAACGTACAACAACGAATTATCCATTTGATGAACGATTTCTATTGATGCTTCCATACTCTAAAAGGCTTAATGGATCCTCGTTAATCATCGATATGTATTGGATAGCGTATAAACGGAGACGTCATATAAGACTTAATGTTAGCCCTCTAATAGCCTACTCACAACGACTATATAGCCCCAACCTCAGACCAACTTGAATGCGCAGCTGCATTTTGGAGATGACCCTGGAATGTTTCCGTTGTTACTGTGATCTCCATCGAAAAGCGCGAGTCATGTCGTATTTGCGGAGAACAATCGATCCACACCTCCAAGTGGTACTTCACTATTCCTTATGCGTCAATTCTACTAATAACACTCCCTTTGCACGGTCATTGAACAATACCCCTGCCACGATATCGTGGTGACTGGCATCCCAACGAAATTGTCATGACACTAAGTATCCAATATCATATGACAACAGATGAACCATAGGTACTGGTACACTTGCCGCCGTTACCGACATTTTGCGATGACATGACACGTTACCTCGAGGCCTTGTCGAGATCACTTCGATTCCGAAGATACATAACCTTCCCTGCTATCTATCCGAGAGTTGGGTCGCGGCGGGAGGAGTTACCTTTTTTAGTTTGGGGCGCGGGAATTGCTGACCTGAGCACTTTTGAAAGGCGCACGGAAGCGCACGGACCACGTATATCACAAGTTAATCTTGTCTTTTCACCTTGATTTCGGTCTGCGGTTGCACTGGCAGCTCATTAAAGGGCAATCGTGTTGATTACCATCCGCATGAATCTCGTTGGGTTTCAATACCGGAAAGCTGCCAAAGCATTCGACTTTCAGGCGTCAGAAAAGGGTTGCGACATCTTTCACTGTTCAGTTCACATTCAGAGAAAAGACTTTTCGGCAGCACCTGACGGCCAGCATGCAACAAGCACAAACCGTCTTTTTGAGGCCCGTATGGGTACTACACCATACTTCAAAAGGCCTGACGGGGTCTCATTCATTTAACTTCATATCGTTATCGTCTCACGGACCATTGGATTGCGTATGAATGGGAATGTCATTCAAGGTTTGATGTTTTCGTCATCTGTAACCTACATAAAGTCTACGACTAACACAGGATACACTCCAGTCTGAGGATCATTGCCAAGCTACTTTTCAAGATGACCTGTACTGCTCCAGTTATTGCTTTGATCGCCATCGCAGCGACTCTTGCCTGGCTCCTCCGATTTGGAAAGCGCGAGTCGTATCTCCCTCCAGGACCACCGACGTTACCGCTCATTGGCAATATACACGTTTTACCCACCAAGTTTCCCCATTATCAGTGTGTCGACTGCCTTTTGGTTTGACTATTTCTGACGTGGCGTGACTTAGGTTTACCGAGTGGGCTCGACAATATGGTGGAATATACTCGCTCAAGATTGGTACACAAACAGCAATTGTGTTAAATAGCATGGAACATGTCAAAGAACTCCTTGATAAACGGAACGCAACAACAGCAAGCCGACCTAGAAATTATGCCGCGGATATGGTTACAAAGGGACTGTATTTTGCCCTCATTCCTGCGAGTGAGTACATTGGCATGAACTGACATGGAAATTGCCTCTGTTGAACTACGGTGATATAGACAGGGTATGGAGGATCCAACGAAAAGCTGCAGGCACATTCCTTCTTCCAAGCGCTATCCCTGCCCACTTACCTCTTCAAGTATGTGTTTCAAAGCTTCTGCGAATGCGCTCCCACTAA
This sequence comes from Paramarasmius palmivorus, assembly GCA_037176845.1. Classification (NCBI taxonomy): domain Eukaryota; kingdom Fungi; phylum Basidiomycota; class Agaricomycetes; order Agaricales; family Marasmiaceae; genus Paramarasmius; species Paramarasmius palmivorus. Next base: position 401,309 of record JAYKXP010000038.1, on the reverse strand, counting down.
GAGTTGAACGTGAACGGTGAAACTAGTATGCCGAAGCCAGTCAGACTTTATACGACATCTTGCACAGCCCAGAGGTACGTCCACTTAGGTTGGCGTTCCATGTCTCACTATCATATCTCACAGGATTTATGTGACCACCTCAGCCGTTATTCCTTCTCAATTATCGCCTCGATTGTATATGGAAAGCGATGCCCACGAACGCGGACTCGTGAATTGGTCGCCTTCTACAATTTCCAGTTTATCTGGACAGAATTACTTTCACCAGGCACAGTGCCACCGGTAGACAAGTTCCCCATTTTGGGCTATATACCCGAGCGATGGGCGCCTTGGAAAACATTATTGAAAAAGGTTCAGCAGGGACATCGCGAGCTATACTTCGGTTTGCTCGAGGAGTCTGAACGACGCCTTGAAAGTGGTCAGGGGAGCAATGGGTCTTTCGCGGAAGAGTTACTTGGCAGAATGGAAGAATATGCCGGGATGGATAGAGAGATGATTGGGTACGCCGCTCAACCACTTGTGCATTGACAACTTTTGAAGTCTCCTTTAGGTATTTTGGAGGGGTTTTAATCGAGGGAGGCGCAGAAACCACTCCATCGCTTCTCAAATCATTTGTCCTTTTTCTCATTGCGTCGCCTGAAATACAACGCAAGGCATATGAAGAAGTCATGCGGGTCGTGGGAATTCAAAGGACACCAGTTCTTGAAGATTATAAGGACCTCCCTTACCTGGATGCTGTTCTGAAGGAGGTACACATCATCAATCTGTTCCGTTGAAGTTGGCGGTATTGATGCGGATGAACAGGTACAGCGACTTCGTCCTGTCGCTCCACTGGCTGTACCCCACGAGACTACAGCTACTGAGCAGGTATGTGCATGAATCTTCGCGAGCTTTCTAAAGATCCAACCTTGGATAACAGTATCTGGATTATATCATACCTGAAAACACAATACTCTTTCCTAACATCTGTGAGTCTCCCGATTGAGGTTCGGAAGACATAGTCAATACAAACGTTTCTCACCCCAGATGGAATAAACCACGACCCGGGTACGTCCTACAGACTTCTCGGAAGCGACCTTTAAAGCTAAGCTTTCCCTAGAGTATTTCAAAGACCCTGAATCTTTCTGGCCGGAACGGTACCTCTTGACTGAACATGGCACTAAACCTGGAGTAGACGACAGTTGTTTCCGAGCAGACATCATCTTTGGTTTTGGTAGGGTATGTTCGGCATTTCTTTTTCCCTGCCCAAATTGGCTCAGGTGTCCACAGAGAATTTGCCCCGGAATTCATCTAGGCAAAAATTCTCTAGTATGTCAATGACGCACTCCCAGTATTCAGCTACTCATCATGCCCTGTTCTATGTAGGCACTAGCCGCAATGAACCTCATATGGGCTTTTGAATTCAAACCTCTTCTTGATCCGGAGACGGGGAACGATGCCCCAATCGACCTCTTTGCATACGAAGAGGTATGTGATATATACATTTAATTGGGCCGTTGTTCAATAGTCCTATTGAGGGTGTCATCTTTTCGCCAAAATCCTTTCAATGTCGCATCAATCCTCGAAGTAAAAGCGCTGTCGATATTATTGAACATCAATATCGAGAGGCTACTGAAACACTTGTCAAATATGAACGAGATATTGCGCCAGAGGATAAGGAGTGGCTGCAAGAATCGAGGAAGAACCGATGAAAACTGTCGTAGAAACCATTGAATCCTCTTGTTGTGTTGTTGTACCTCTTTGTACCTACTCCCATTTCAAGCGATCCTCGTTACTCGGACCTTGCGGAATATCTGATCCTGCGATATTACATTGATGAAAAACGCGAATTTGGCCGTCTTTGAAGACACCGACCACCGAGTGCATGACACCACGGTTGTGGAAGAGCATCAGATCTTTTTCGTGCCTTGCGAAGTCATGTTTCAGTAATCGGCAATCTACGTCCACAGCTACTCACCAGTCATGAGGATACACGAGCTGACGATGTCAGTCAGTAACATTCCATCGCATAGTGGGGATTCGACTTACAGAAGGTGTAATGCCGGGTCTTTCCATCTTGTGTACTAGCTCTCGAATTTCCCTGAGATCGGTGAGATGAGCTCCGTTGGGATAGAGAGTATTCTCCTCTCTGTCTTCTCGTGAAATTGGTTCGATGATGACCTCCATCAAGCAGAGTGGGTGAACCATCATGTGTAGATTTCCTGTGACCGGGTTTTTCCAACACTAGAGCTCATTCGCGTCATTCAAGTCTCGAGAACAGTGCGCCGGAGCACTCACGAAAGAATACGTCTTCACGTCCTCCTCTTTCCACTCTGACAAGTCGTCGAGCTTCTTCTCGAGACCTTCCGTCTCCAAACCAAATCCATCTGACGTCAGCTTCGCATCACGAAACCACTCAAATGGTCTCGGAGCGTACTTTGCCTTCGCCCTAACAGCTACACTCTTCAGCTCGGGCGGCAAGATGTCAAACATGTTCTTCCCGGATTCGAACGCCGTCGTCCCAAGAGGTACAGGTAGCTCGTCCCCGGACCCATCGTCATACCTGACGACCTGCTTCGGACCTTGTGGTACTTTGATACCGTACAGTGCAGTCACTTTTGGTGGGTTGTACTCGTACAGAGCGGCGTCCATATGCCAGCGGAAGAACCGAGTTATACCACGATCTTCGTCTTCCTGCGAAACACGGGTTTTGTGGGTGGATGCGTGGTGTCCATGTCGGAGCGTCACTTCGGGTATGCCTTCGTGGTTGTAGATAGTTCCATGTCCGATAAGCTGGACTTGTGGAACTCGAGGAATCGTGTTCAGGTACGATGTCAAAACCGACTTTTTGAGGTCTTGCATTTTTGTTGTTCCGTGTGCGTACACTCCTTTTGCTTCTGGATCAAAGGCCTACACAAGATAAGCGTGAGCAGAGATGAGAGATGACAATAATGTAGGAGACCTTGACGACTGCATACTGTTCTTCTGGCGATAGGTCAATGTTCCGGAAGAGTAGGGCACTGTACTGAGACCAAAGGCGTCATTCGTCGGGATTATTATAACAGAAAACACCCACATACCTTGTACAAGGCTTCTTGAATCAATAAAAACTCCTCCTTCGTCGCGCGAGCAGGATGTACACCTCTCACTTCTCGACCAAAATCCGCAAGCATAGACCTGTCTGCCGAATCTGGGAGTTTAAGAGGGTGGAATGTGATGGCCATAGTATCGTTCGCTCAGTGAGTTTACTGTCTCAGTGTACATTCATGTCGGCTAGTTCCAGTATTGAATTGCGCCGTTTGAGAGCACCTGACGTTGCAGATAAGAATCTGCTTCTATAACCAATGTGAGCATTCAGAGCACTATCCTGAAGGACCATGATAGACTTACGCCTCTGGAATACTTCTATTCATGCTGACCCTGGTCTACGTATATATAAAAGTCAAGGTATCAGTGGTAGGAGGACAGAATGCCATTGCTGCCACTGCCCAGGGGAACGCGTGGTCGCGCATCGGCTGTTGCCGATGGGGTTCCGACGCAAATTGAAAGAAGGCAACCCTGACTTTGCTAGCCTTCCCCTTCTCTTCCCCACCTTCCCAGCTTGCGTGCCTCTGATCTGACCAGAACTCTTAATAAAACCTCGACATGGATCCCAAAAGTATCAAGTTGATGGACCTGGCAAACATGTTGGAGGAAGCCGAGAAACCAGGGGGAAAAATACCAAGGAACAATCGGTTTCCTTTGTACGTGAAAATGGCACATTCAGATGACGGAAAGGGTATACCTGAGAGTGTTTATGAAGGTAAGTATGTACAACACGCTTTATCGTCGAAATACTCTAATGAGGCGCGACTTAACCAGATCCTCGCACCTTTGAACCTGAGCCGGGCCCGAATGGGGAGATTCATACATGGGGTCTATTTCCGGTCTGTGGAATGCATACTCTAGTCTTAAAACACCCTCATCTTCGTCGATCTTGACAGTATGATGACCCAGATGAAGGAGAACCCAATTGCAACATTCCGAATGGTGAGTAGTTTTCCCGGACTCGAACACGCGGTTACTGAACACTCTTTGCCAGTTGACATCTTTTCTCATATGCAACGAAGAGTACGCATTAATGTTCGTGACTCTCTTGAGAATCTGATACACCTCTCTCCTTCAGATGAAAGTACAAATGACATATTTTCATGAACCTTCCCCAGAAGAACAATTCGTGGACGTGCTGATTGAACGAAAGGTAGATCTTCACCTTGGGCTTGCTGAGTGGTCATTGATTCGATCATTGGCTTTGAAGCGTGAGCAACTGAGAAAGCTGGATCTCAAAGACCTTCCAAAGCGAGATGTCATTTTAAAAGTGAACGTCTAGTAAGTGTACGCTCGCGAAGTTCTCTTTCGCCGGGCTGATAGTGAACGCTTTTCGCAGCCTTGTCAGGAATCCCAAGGGCGAACACCGTATTTGGCGCCGTTTCCGCGTCTCTGGCGGCATCAAAATCAGCGTACTGCAGGATAAAGTCCTTACACCAATTTTGGGCTGGTAAGAGTTTTTGAATGGCTAATCATTCCTGCAGCGCGCAAATTTCTCATGAGCCACGTCTACTCATCATGAAGGGTTCGGAATCTTCATGCGTATACATTCACGGACTTCAGAGACGGATCATTGTATGGCCCTATAGTGAGCGCACTTCCCCTGTTCCTTATGTGTAACTGATCTTTTGATAGAACGCAACTTCCGTCGATGCCCCATATTCCATCAACGTGCGACATGATTTTGTCTCCTTTTTGTTCGAGTTTGACGCCCCTTGCATCCTCCAGTCAGGATATAAATGGCTTGATGACAGCGAGTGCGGCCGTCCATTCCTTTTACCGCTTGGCATGCTCACGCGCGGTGACTGCTAGATACATGCTAGCACACCTTTATTCGAAAGAGGGCGACCGATTCGGCTACTTGTACGATCTTGGTGATCGATGGTTCCATGAAATCCTTGTAGAGAAGATTCTTCCTGTTGAGAAGTCGGATGGCCGAGTAGAGATTATCGCCGGTGACGGCGCATGTCCGGGCGGTATGGCGGGCCTTGTAGTCATATATTCACCAACTCATGATTTGAACTACAGAAAACATGAAAGGATGCTGGCCATACCGCGACTTCATGAACGCGTATGACAAGGACGACCCTGCGACTCAGTGAGTATCCGTCATCTCGAAGACCTGAAACGCTCATGAATTCTTATAGGAGAGAAAAGAAACGCACAATTCTCGACTCACCGAACTATAAGGATTTCAGGAAGCCACCCCTTCTTTTCAACCCCCATAAATTTGACATTGACAGGGCAACCGAAGCATTAGCTGCGGCTCTCGGAAGTGGTGCCTCGATTCGGGCAGGCATGAAGAGTTTTTTCACGCCGCTGCATCCAGCTGCATTTACAGAGCCCCGAGCCCATATTGGATCGTTGAAGAAGGGCCAGTCGGTTGTCAAAACCTTTGACCCAAGTGATGCTGGTGGGTTCTGGGAAGAAACGACATCCGAAAGGAGGGATAGAAGAGCAGTTGCTACATGTGCGTTTTGTGGAAAGCCCGGTGGATCAGATTTGGTGCTTAGATCTTGCGGAGGGTGTCGCCAAATGCTGTATGTTTGCGTTGCGTTGGGCATGGTGTCGACCACTGACAAGTTTTATCATCCTGCTAGATATTGTTCTAGAGAACATCAAAAGGTGTAGTATCTCATGATTGTTTGGTGCAGGCTCCGCAACTGATGGCGCACTGTAGGAACATTGGAAGAAGACCCACAAAAACAGCTGTTCGCGCAAGTTCTCAGAACATTGATTTCTCATCTTGTTTGTCATCTATGCGTTTATTTGAATCAGCAAATGCGCCTACTATATATACCTCTATTTTTACCGCTACTGTTGGTTATACTTCCCTAGTGTATATATCCTCTTACTGAATTAAGTAAGTAGAAGAGGTGCCTCAAGTTTCAACTCACGTCACCGTGGGCACTTTCGGAGTCGCGTCTCAGCCGTGAGACCTTTGCTCCTTTCCCTAAGGCCTTCATCATCCCCGAGTGCGCTGTTTCTTTGTGTACTGGAGCAGGGACTATCCGAGGTGTCTGCTTTTGCGTACTAGGTTCCTTTCATGTTAATAAAATGCGCGGTATGTGCGTCTCATAATGTCACTTTTCAATTTACTATGACCGATTAATCTCAATATTTTATTGCCCTTTGCCCTTTCTACACGCAATACATCATCTAAAGGGCTTGCCTTCCTCTCCCCTCGTGCCTGAAATTCGACAATCTTTCCCACCGGGCCTGTTTAGAAACCTAAACATTATGCCGCAGCACGCATCTCAACTTCAAAATCCAAACATTGGCGATGCTAGTCAAGTCTCGAACACACCTTTACACAACCAGATAGACCCATGCAACAGAGCCGTCGAGTTGGCATTACGAGTAAACTGGTCCTTATCCCAAGCGTTCGAATCCGCAGTCTCTGTAACTATGCCGACTCATTGCGAACAAGATAGCGCTTAATGTACGCTGCCTCTTGTTCGAAAGACACAAAGTCTGTCTCGGTCTGACTATGATGTTGTCTCAGGTAGTTCTCAGTCTTCCGAACTCTGAGCCTTCATATCGTAGAAGGATATCACTGGTACACTGTGCTTTGTGCATCCGCCAACACTGCTCCTTCCACTCCCAGGTATGTGTAATTTACCCGTCTGATGAATATCACTCTTGGCTTTTCTGACTACCTCCCAGACCTGATGATTGCGCAGCAAAAGGCGAGTTCGTCACCATTCATGCATGCGTGTTGGAAGTCGCATCTGCAAGGTTACCCCGAATTCGTCCCTGCCTACATGGTCCTTCGCGCATGAAACACTCTGCCGATTCAGCTATAAGGCATCTTCAACTTGTAGCATGGCTCCCAACATCATCCACTATCAAGCATGCCTCCCCAAGCAAAATTTACGGTTTTGGGTCTCCTCGTAGGACAAGCCTATATCCTTGTGGCACAAGCATACCGTTGGCCAAATCCACAGCTGGAGTACGCCGACAAGCTCCTCTTTGAACAGAACTTCCTAACTGGGCTGGTCGAGAATTGTGCAGGTCGACACGAAACTACGGTAGCCGCTCAGTGGGTTCGAATCGTACGTTATTCTTGCCGAATCATCAGTATCCACCTTGCTAATGCATACCTCTAAGGCATACCATGACATGGCAACACATAACATAGAAGATGGCACTGGTGGCCTTGATGCCTCTATTGCATTTGAGCTAGATAGAGCTGAGGTATATAAGCTTGACTCTACCATTACATCCAGTCAACTCACTTTATACATAATCTCACCAGAATGTAGGGATCGGCATGCCCGAATCTATCACTGATTTCGTTGGCCTCACGAGCCCTGTAGCGGGGTGTAAGTGTCCTTTTTTTGTACATATGACCAATACTGATTTACATTACTCAAAACAGTGGCTGATCTTATAGCCATCGGCACTGTCATGGCTGTAGCAGGATGCGGCGGGCCTATTGTTCCATACAGAGCTGGAAGAATTGATGCGACTGCAGCTGGTCCACTCGGCGTTCCCGAGCCTTTTCAAGATTTAGCGTCCCATACGGAATCATTCAGACGTCAAGGGTTCTCTCAATCTGAAATGATTGCTCTGGTTGCATGCGGACACACTTTGGGCGGCGTTAGACGTGACGACTTTCCGGATATCATCCATGATACCTCAGCCAACCTGACTACTTTTGATCGTACGACGGGATTTGACAGCACTGTGTAAGCGATTCGTCTCCTTGTTTGGCTTACGTCTGAAATTTCTTCCAGCGTGACCGAGTACTTGGATGGGTCTACAAACAACCCTTTAGTGGTTGGACCCAACGCTACAACCAACTCTGACCTTCGTATATTCTTGGCCGACGGGAATGTCACTATGCAAAAGTTGGTCCCTTCTCAGATAATTTAGCATCGCGTCTTATCCGCGCTTAGCCTCGCATCTGCCGAGAACTTTGGCAAAACTTGTAGCGCCCTGTTAGGGCGCATGATCAACGCCGTGCCCAAGGACGTCGTCCTTTCTGAGGTTGTGGAGCCTATCGAGCACAAAGTTGGGGACACTAGATTATACCCTGGTTCTGATGGATCCTTTGTCTTCACCACCAATATAAGGGTGAGCGGATTTATTTCTTGCGAGTCTATCTTGGGACTAACCTCTTTGGCGGGAAGATGCTTATATCAAATCCCGCAAGGAAAGTCACGATGTTCTGGAGTGACCGTCGAGGCACAGTCTGCGGCGTCTCGGGGTGCTCTGTGCAGCCTGAATCCAGGCGAACTTCCTTCCTAAGCCCCTTAGCAGAAATGCGAGGGCTCACCAGCGGGGATCTCTATTCTTTCCGTGCCCAAGTCAATATGACTAGTTCGATTGACAAGTTTTGGTTTGAAGTCGATGAAGGAGATGGTTCAGAAGCTGTCATTGTGGATAACGGTGGACCTGGGTTTGTGATTGAGCAGGACTCAGTTCTATTGGACATGGGCCGAACCACGCGTTCTTTTGATCCCGATACTGCCATGGTCTACAACTTTGTTGTGGCAGTAAGTCACCTCTTTCAATTTGATTGCCATCACAAATTGATCGGTTTGTGATCGTAGGTTCGAGGCGACGAGTCGTCCCAGGTATCGGTAACAACCTATCATCCTGGCCTTTCATCGGACGAATTCTTGCCAACGATAGAAACAATCCAAATGGTTCCTGATGATCGATATCCTCCCAGTGCTGGTTTCACGTTCTTTACGGGGAAGGGTACTCATAGAATCACCTTTGTCGACGTTCATGGAATTGTTGGTGGACAAACTTTCACCCAGACATTTGTGGAAACGGATAGTGTCCCATTTTCGTAGTGCGTGTATGTAGTATACAGTACTATGTAGTTCGTAATAAGTAGTCTTGCAAATAGCCTCCCTTTTGCCGGGTTTGCCAGCCGACGAACCGCCGGCTTTGGCGCAAAGACCAAAACGTCAAACGGGTGTGTTTCAAATTCTTCCAAGTCGACACATCGATTGCTGTCAAAAGACGCTGAGTTCAGAGTTGAACCGTGACAGCGCTCTGTGGCGCCGCTTTGTCTTTCCAGGACATCCTCTTTTTCACGAGAAGGTTCTAGAATTAGCTGGTTTCATCCTATCTATCCCTATCTATCTACTGCTCCACCCAATACTACGCCTGCGCCACTTCGTGAATAACGGAGAAATTACTGGAAGAACGTATAGCTGTCTATAAAGCTGAGGATTCGTTTCTGTGGAGGATGTGAGGGTGAAGCGGAATATAGCCGAGGACATCGAGGGTTTTTCATAATGGATCTAAATCCTAGATACCATTCTCAAATACCTTCATGTTGGCTAAGCCAGTCAGCTAAAATCCCTAATACCTCTAAATGTACCCCTGGTCACTTCTATATCAAAAGCCCGGGCGTTCCTTTAATACCGGAGCGATGCGAGGGTGAGAAAGGGCAAAAAATCGATACCGCAAGCTTAGCTAGTTTGCCTTATCGTCCTCCTCGGACTGGAGGATTCTTGGATGTTCCTCTCCTGCAAATAGCCATGTCCAACGCTCCTTTACCCATTGACGACGACGAGCTTGAGAGTGACATCCTCCTGAACTGGCTAGAAACATCTGTGACTGCCCTTTTCTCCGCCACTGATCCGGAAGCATCCACTCCTTCGGCAGAAATCCAACCACCAGATACCCTTCCACCGTACGCTCAGCTTTGATATAACGCAAACGTTCGACGACTAATGAAGACATGACAGCCTCATCGCGGAGGAGATTCTGGTTACGCAGATCGGCGTGCAGGTGCGTGGACAAGTCCTTGGGTGACGTGTATAGTTGCTGAAAAAATGCCTCGACTTGTTGTCACAGTCTTCCGACCTTTCTACCCCAATTACCGATACTGGGACGACATATGCCAGTCTCCTAACACCAGCGGCCTCTCGAACGAGTCGATGTCCAACGCCACAGGAAGGAAATCCAGCGACACCGACGACGATATCGATATCGCGTGTTTTTGGTCCCAACATTCACCAGAGCGCTCCCCGTCCGCCAGTAGACCTCATCCTCCTCACCACCGACTCTGTGATCTTTTATGTCGACGAGAACACCCTCCTCAACGCATCCAACAACCAGTTCAATAGCCGCCTTCCACTTCCAACGCGGGAGAAACAGAAAAGAGTCGTCTTTCTCCCCGGCGTAACCTCGCCCGAGCTTCAGATAGTCCTTCAGTGTCTCTACAACGTCCCCAATGGCGATATGCCAGATATCGACACGGTGATACGGGGAATAGACCGACTGTCGACGTACGGCATGAGTCCAAAGGCGCTGGTCAAGCCTAGGTCCCATATGTATGAGCATTTGCTCTCCTGCGCGCCGTTGAATCCTCTCCAGGTCTACAGCACAGCTGCATTTCATGACATGTATTCGCTTGCTGTGCAGGTATCGGCCCACCTCCTGGTGGTTGACCTGTCCAAGGTCACTGAAGAATTTTCGGTTCGCATGGGCACGCGATACCTAATGAAACTTGTTCGCCTGCACCTGGGAAGGACGGAGGTACTGAAGGGGCTACTGACAGTGGAGCCTGAGCTGCACAACCCGACAAAGAAGTGCGGGTTCGAGGACCAGAAGAGATTGAAGCGAGATTGGAATTATGGCGTAGCTCGATTATGTTGGCTAATTAAGGCTGGTAAGTGTTTATTCCTGTCTAGTGAAAGGTTGCGTACCATTCTAGGATCGAGAATGATGGATTTTGATGCCCCCTGGCATTAGACCGCTCGAAAGGTTTGGGTGCAAAACCGCTGATTCAGTTATCCCAGATACTACGACTTCAACGATCAAGAATATAATCGTAGAGGCGACGAAGTACATCACATGCGAAGAGTGCATCAGGGCCAGAGACGTCCGACTCAATGCTCTTGTAGCAGAGTGGTCATTGACCAGCGTGAGTCTTGGGTTCTTTGCTTTAAGTCGCGATTGGCACATTGACAATGTCCCCTTTCCAGCGCACGATTTATTGAATCGTCAGGTATGAGGAATATCGGGATATATCAAAGGTTTTGCGAGGGTTTGGTTTAATGGGAGAATACGAGGGGTAGGATAGGCCCAGCGATGCCGCATACACGATCTTCTATCCGGGTTTTGCTTGTCGAGTTGTTTCTGCATGTCTTTCTGCTTTCTTTGCAATTCATACACGATCATATCGTTTCGAAGAGCCGGTTTGCTCTATCATTGTTGTGTTTGACTGCGGTATCGACCACCAGGACCTGCAAATCGTCAATTTCGTTCGTTAGAGGTGTCGGTGTTACGTACTGCCACAGGAGTTGTCGATGTTCTCTCTCCATGCCTCCATGCTCCTCGACTATATAAGTCATTTAGTGCTATGAATGCCTTGCGATATTGGCCGGGGCATGAAGTATTGCTGGAGAGTAAAAGGGCGAGTTTACAATAGCGTGAGATACTGAGGGCCATCTTTTACTTCTACCACCACCACACCACTCCATTTGCACCCCATCAGCACGGTCTCCAATTTATGACGATGAAGACTCGGAGCCTTTGTCAACTTGTGGAGAATGGCAATGCTGGGAACCTCAGGGTATTGTAGAAAGTCAGCAATCTGTTCATATTATATCCACGAACGGTTCAGAGATGCTCATTCATTCTTCGCCAGGATCAATGGATCAAACCCTGTAGGTTCTTCAATAGAAGGACGTGTGTTCGGATTTCCGTTTGCGCTTTCTCCGCGAGTGCAGTTCACTGTGGCTACTAAAGTGGAGCTGCCCAAGAGAATTAGATGACAGCGCAAGAACTCGAAACCAAACCTAGGTGCGCATATGCCATACCACAAAATGCCATACCACTGCATAAACTAATTTCTTTTGGCATTAATCAGATATACAGTTCACATTCAGTCCTCGGCATATGGTAGCAAATGCTGGACACTCAATCATCTCGAAGGCGTGCAGGCACCTACTTTCACAGCCTCCCACATATCTTCGCCCTCAGTTTGGCAGTCTGGTGGAGTTCCGGTCCTTTCACGCACGTAGAACGAATGGCTTGGCTCTCCTACCCTCGACGTCGAATGCGCCGCGGACCGGGATCAGAGGTGGCACACCCAGGATTATTTCTCCAAATGGACGCAGATGCGACTCCAGCTGGTTGGCCCTACTCAAGTAGTCTCCCCAAGAGCAGAATCTCTAACTGCTGCGGGATCTCGTATCGCTTAGATCCTTTGAGCCGTCACTCTTTTTGCTTTGAGACACGTACATACCCCGTCCTGTTCGGCATTGTCACTCCATACTAGGTGCCGGGTGTGAGATATTCGAGTACATAGCAAAGTTGCCTTCGCTGTCCGCTCGTTTTATGTCAACTGTGAATATAGTCGTAATTGAGTAACACAAAACATCGAAGACTGATCGTCTGATAAAAATCTTGCCGTGTACGTTTACAGGTCATCGATTCGCAGGCAAGCACGTTCCCGCCTATATAAAATCAAACTCTCCTTCTACCTTCACCATCAACATCATGACCTACTCTTTGTTCTGCATCGGTAACCCTCTCCTCGATATCCAAGTGACCAACGGAGAGAAGCTCCTTGAAAAGTATGGTCTTAAGGCAAACGATGCTATTCTCGCTGAGGAGAAACATATGCCAATGTAAGATGCGATTCATATCGAAACTTTGATAAGTGGTACTGATCGTGGTTCTATAATAGCTACGATGAGATTGTGAAAGAACACAAGGTCACATATGTCGCCGGCGGTGCTGCTCAGAACGCCGCTCGAGGCGCTGCTGTACGTCTCGTTTTCGTTGGCCTTGTCGTGCTTTTTTTTGCTGATTCGAAGATTAGTACGTTCTTCCCCCCGACTCCGTCGTCTACACCGGCTGCGTTGGCGACGACGATCTTGCTGAGCAGCTCAAGGCTGCCAACAAGCGCGAAGGCTTGCACCAGGTTTACCAGGTCAAGAAGGAAGAGAAAACTGGGGCTTGTGCTGTCGTGATTACAGGTCACAACAGGTACGTATTCTATTGATAATCATTCTAGCTAATTATAAACTCATTCTATCTACTCTTCCTAGGTCACTGGTGACCACGCTTCGTGCCGCCGAGAAGTTTGAAAAATCACATTTGTCTTCTCCCGAGGTTGCTCCTCTCGTCGAGGGTGCAAAGGCCTTCTACGTCGAAGGCTACTTCTTGACCCACGGGACCGAGATCATCGTCGAGGTCAGCCAGAAAGCCTCAACTGCCGGGAAGGTACTTGATTTCAGTCGCTTTTTCATCATCCACGCTAACCCCCTTACCCAATCAGGTCTTTGCACTCAACTTCTCCGCCCCCTTCATCGCTCAGTTCTTCAACGCTAGTCTCCAACAGGTCCTCCCTTACACTGATATCGTCATCTGTAACGAAGCTGAGGCCGAAGCTTGGGCATCTGCCAATGGTCATGCCGACCCCAAGAACCTTCAAGCTGTCGCTAAGGCTATCGCTCTCCTTCCTAAATCCAACGCTTCCCGCCCACGTATCTCTGTCATTACCCATGGAGCGGAGTCCACCATCCTTGTTTCCTCTGCTGAACCCGATGCCGCAAAGGTATTCCCTGTTCATGCCTTGAAGGATTCTGAGATTGTGGATACCAACGGTGCTGGTGATGCTTTCGCTGGTGGTTTCATGGGTGCCTACGTTTCCGGAAAGAGCCTCGATGAGTGTGTTGAAGCGGGTCATAAGATGGGTTCTATGTGTGTGCAACTGGTATGTCGTTCGAAACGCGTTAAAGACGGTATCTGATGAGCTCCATCACCCAGGTCGGACCACAATACAAATGGCCCAAGGTCAATGTCCTTTGAATCCCTTTCACCAACATTGTAGAAGATTAGATCGCACTGATTCAACTTACTGTATCCGTAGTCTGTCGCTTTCAACAGTGGCCATAGCAAAAATGTAGTCTATACCAATCGATTGTGATGTGTTTTGTGCTCCGCAACCAGCGTCGTTTGCTCGAGGTTTCTACGGATGTAGTATCGATACACATGGTAATCTACAGCCTCTTATTCGTCGACAGTGACAAAGGCAGGGTGAGAACAGTGCACTTCTTCACGTGGTAGGCCCGCAATCCTTCTAGCAGGAGATATCGCTGAAATTTGATGCTGGGGGTACAGTTATGTATGCGCACTCAATCTAGTGCGATACCCTCCCTCTGGATGATGTGCGCGTACAGCTTTTTGTATTGATCGAGACCGCGCAGGTATTCTATACTTGATAGTTGCATACTGTCAGACATCAGGGCCTTGCGGCTTTCCGTTTCCGACCTTCACCACCTTTTTTCCCAGTCGGTAGGCTCTTCATCAGCGCTGCCTTAGCGCGATTCTTGTTCTTGACGTTGGCGTTCGTGTAGAAATTGCTTGCCTTGCGCTATAGCGGGGTATGAGCAAAAGCACATTTACCAACGGACGCCAATATACGTTACCTTGTTGGTCTTCATACGGGGCTCTTTGTTCGGTGCTGCATCTTCATCTTCCAATGGCTCTGCATCTGCGTATTATTATCAGTGTTTGCAAATTAGCCCCGTCCATGGAAGATATCAATCGCACCTTGATCCTCGATTGATTCGTTGCCGCTCTTTACATCTTCAGTAGGCGCTTCCCCAGCTTCTTCAGGAGCCTTTATGCCTTCCCAAACATCGTTCCATGTCAGCTCCTCTTCATCCTCGGCCTCTTCGTCTTCAGCCGCTTCTGCATCCGCGTCTGCATCCTCAGCCTCAGCATTTAACTCTTCCTCTTCTAGAGGTCTGATATCCTCAGCCAAGAAGGTATTCTTTTGTATGATGGAACCAAGGTTTTGCTTGACACCGGGTACCTCCGTAGCCGCTTCATCGTCGACAGCCTTCACTTTGCCTTTAGCAGCCTTGATCCTTCTCGCCTTCTCTTCAGCCTGGTTCAACTCCTCGGGTCTCTCCGGAGGAGGTACGAAGAACGGTATCCGACCTCTCACCCAATCGCTCAGTACAATTTTCGCTACCGAGTCTTTATCGGGCTCTCCGTGCTTCAAAAGCCTTCCCTTCATCCTAGCAAGCTTATCTAGGAAGTCTTCGGGATCCCATCCCTGAGAGGGGTCATCGGAATTGGGAAGTGGTACGTTGTACGTGCGAGAGAGGTAGAGTGGCTTGACGCGTTCCATGAGTGCAGGTATGTGCTCAGAAGGAGTTGGGAGTGCCTCCACGCGGACTACACCCTTCAAAACCGTGGAAGTCTGGGAGTCGTGAGCGGAAGTAGGTACAATTCCAGGACAGTCGATAAGGTATATCCGGCGTGTTAATGTAATGTATTGCCAAACCTATACACATCATCAGCGTCCGTGTTACGAGCCAACGATTTTGAAATTACCTTCGTCTCTCCAGGTACTGGTGCAACTTTACATACTTTGCCGCTTTTGAGTGTATTGATTACACTACTTTTCCCGACATTGGGGTATCCTATGAACCCAACAGATATCTGTTTCTTGTCCGAGTGAAGCTGCGAGAACTGGCGGAGTAGCTGGATGAGAGAGCCTTTGCCAAACGAATGGTTGGGGGACGCATGGAAAGCAATAGTGGGGTATCGCGGAGTCAGATGTTGGATATATCGAGCCTACGCCATTGAAAATTAGGCCATGAGATGAACTACGAAAGAAAAGACATACTGTGACCCAGTTCGGTACCAAGTCGCATTTATTGATGACGAGGACGACTTGCTTGTGAGCCTTTTCTTTTTTGATGTAGTCCAGTACCGATTGGCAAAGGGTGCCCATCGGATCCCGAGCATCCAATACATGAATGATAACATCTGACGAATCTATGACCTTATAGAGTTCACCGTAGATCCGTCGTGACGTTCCCTTTGCATAAATAGGCTCGTTGTAGTCTGCATGTGTAGGTGCTTCGACAATAGACGATGCGAGAGGTTCTATCGTCATATCATGTCAGATCTAATGGAAGGAAACAATGAGTAAACTCCTTACCTATGACACCTTGACCAGATGCCTCGGCTGCTTTTTCAGCTTCCTCAGCAGCAGCAGCACCCATCTTACTCAATTCCTCGAAGTCTCCAGCGTCAACCCTTGGCCGTTTTCGCTGAGCCTTTGGTCCAAATGTTTCACTGAACGGTTCGGTTTCCACAATGTGTGATCGCTACCGACAATAGTGAGCATACCGCAATTTGCAGAGAACAGGCCCAATCAACCTTGCGAGCATTCGGATTAGCAGCCTCATCTAGTAATGCCATCGGAAGCTTGTTTCTTCGTAAAAGCACCGAGTAAGGATCATCCTTCTTCGATGCCAAACTCGTTCTAAAGTGGTCCAACGCAGTTTGCGAAATGACTCGAGTGTTCCCTATGCAATCGAGGAAGGTCAGTCTTTAGTTTCGATATACGATAAAAACCACGCACCAAACCACCTCCGATCAGGCTGCACCCTTCCCGGTTTCGTCTCATCTTCACCTTTCTGAAACGCAGCAGCTTGTATAATCTTCCCATCCTTGTCCCGTACTGGCTTGCCGCCATTGAGCATTTTAAGTCGAGCAACTTGCTTCGCATTGCGATAAAAATTTTCTCCTTTGACTTTTTTGAGAGATACACTTCCAGACGATGTCGATGAGCGACTTTTTGAAGAAGAACCAGCCTTCTTGAGGGGTGCCATGATGGAGGAGAACAACCAGACTGACCCAGTCTTTCCAAGAAAATTATTGAAGCCTATTACGTAAGTTCACACTCCATAGTCGACCACTATGTCTGAAGAAGAAACGAATCCTTACGAACTCTTGGACGTCAAGCAGGAAGCTACGGAGCAGGAAATTCGTACCGCATACCGTCAGAGGTCACTGAAAGTACATCCAGATCGAGTCAGTAAGTGTCTTTCGAGAGCACCGTGTTCATCATTGTCTGACTTGCCATTTCAATGATAGAATCCTAATAACCCTGATGCTGGCAAGTTATTCCTTCATGACAATACTAGACCGTAAACTAACACCTCCCTATAGCGAAGAAGTTCCACGAGCTAAATCAAGCTTACGAATTACTCCTCGATCCTCTGAGGCGGCTTGCATTGGACGCAAAGCTACGCGTCAAGCAAGCCCGAGCCGAGAGATTCAAAAGTTATGACAACAAGCGAAAGGTCCTCGTAGAGGAACTCGAGGAGAGAGAACGTGCTTACAAAAAGGCAAAATTAGAGAAGCAGAAGGAAGAACAGGCAAAATTCCAAGAAGAGGAGAAGATCAAAGACGAGGGACGTCGGTTGAGAGAAGAAAGACAGAAACAAATGCAAGAGCAAGAGATAGAACAGAAACGGCAAAGAGAGATGGAACAAGCCGAGATGGAAGCCCCGACACTTGGTATGTTGCCATGCCCTATTCTCTTTTGATATGAAGCTGACAGGATCTGCAGAGTCGACCGATACAACAGTCAGAGTGAAATATACCCTCACAGATCACCCTGAGCTCACAACGGCGGAGTCATTGTCAAAGCTCTTGAAATCGTTTGGTGAGACTGACACAGAAACCATTGTCTTGTCTCTAAAGCCTCCAAAGAAGGCGCCGCACAAACCACCAAAGTATGGTACAGCTCTTGTTCCATTCAAACGAATAGGCGACGCGTTCGCAGCGGTTTGTGCGAGTAGCAGGGCTGAGCGAGGGTTGAATGGTATCGAGATTGGCTGGGTAGGCGGTAAAGAGCCTCAGATCTTAGGTTGGCTCAAGAAGATGGGCAAGCTAGGACCAGGTGGCATTACATCCGGTACTCCCGAAGAATCGAAAATTCCAGCTGTGGACAGAAACGCAGAGAAGGCATCTCTTCCCCAAATGCAGTCGAGCTCAGGCTCCGCGGGATCCTTTTCTTCCTTTCCAGAGACCTTCGTACGTCCTGGAATCTTCTTGCCTTTTCAGACACTTACTTTAGTTGTTTTTAGCCTGACCTATCAGCGCCTCCACCGCCTGCACCTGCCCAGTCCACAGCCGGTCTCGACTATGAATCGTTGACACTGATGAGAATGAGGCAGGCAGAAAGAGAGCGCTTGGAACGCGAGATCCTAGAGCAGGAAGCCAACGAGTGACCCATTTTATATCTTACTTATATCATGCAGACTTGTTCGAATAACAATCCCATTAACGAAAACTCAGTACACTAAACAACAAGCTCTCCCTCTATAGCCTCCGGTTCTAAAGCAAGGCGTTCGAGTAGTATATCGTACCGTTCACGGTCCGTTCGCTTCAGATATCTAAGGATTTTTGCTCTGTGGTGAACCAGCTGCCTCAAACCTCGTCGGTTACCCACGTCTCGCCTGAATTTGGTCAAGTGGTTCCAAAGATTACGAATGCGGTACGTCAAGATAGCAGCTATGGTGAAAGTTCAGTACAGGAGTGAGATATGGAATATAAGAACATACCTTGAACCTCCTGCCTTCCAGGGTCGAATGGATTTTCCGGCGTAGAGAAAGCTTCGATAATTCTTCGTCTATTCTCGTATGCGATCCCATCTGCATTTGCATTTCGCAAATCCAACACCTTTGCGAACAAATTTGCCTTCTTCAACTCTCTTGCCTCCCCAGCCTTTGCATCCATCAAGAGCGAAGCTGCGCTTGTACTTTCGTGTATCGTGACATTGCTGCTAATCACTGGTAGCTTGCCGAAAAGCTCCTCAGCTTCTGTCTGTGTTACACCAAATCCGTAGTGTTTTGGCTCGTGAACAACACCAATAGGCCGTTCTGTAGCAGTCGTTTGTGGTGGGCCAGCAAGCTCTTCCTCTTTCACGAGAACCTTCGCCAAGTCGCATTGCTCCCACTTCCATTCTTCCCCTGAACGTGTTCCAAGGATTGGACTAGGTTTACTGGCTTGAATCCTTTCCCATTTTTCGGATTTCAGTTGTCTGATTTTGGCAGGGGTTAGCCTGGGTTTTGCGTGCAAGATAGCAGAGGTGTGGAAGAGAGAGGTGTTACTCGAGGACGCGACAGAACGTGAGCCTGATGAAGAGATAAGTTTGAGAATATTTTCATGTCAAAATATAGGACTCACCCTGCGCCAAACATGCTCTGAACATCGTAGTAGCTCCTGCAATCCCGAGCGGTGAATTCAGGAATTCCGGCTTTCGCTGGCTGATGGGAAATTTGTCGATCACATGGCCGTGAGAACAATGCTTTTACATATATAAACCCTTTTTTTTTCACCTCTCCCCCTTCAGGGAACATGCCACGCTGCTCGATGTAGAACACTCAACCGTCGATGACAGTGCCAGAGACTTTCGAGTCACTGTCATTCCCAAGAAGGATACAGTTTAGGAAGTGTCGTTTTGACGATTAGAGGAAACGGCATGTCGATTTTTTGCTGATACACTACTTACACTTGCTGAATATACATTGTTGCTCAAAAAAAAATCGTCGCGTCGATGTCTGAAATTGTGGGTTGGTGGGATCTCGGTGGGAGCTATCCTAGATATGGGACACTTGCTATTGTTATATGAGGCTGCACAGCGCTCACGTTTGGTTCAGGTGTCGGTGACTGCTGGAAATTCTCGACAGCGTATGAAGATGAGGTTCAAGTTGTGGAGGAAGGAGGTGCGGCAGATCTGATTATGAAGGTGCGGAATCATTTCGACCCCGTGAAACATGTACTCAGTCCCATGGGCCGTTTCAGGACTTGAAACCAACGATGAATGGGCCGCATGAAGAAGGAAGCGTTGAAGAAGGAAGCGTTGAAGAAGGAAGCGTTGAAGACAGACTACTAGTACTATGCTACATCCAAGAACATCCAACTATCTAAAAAACCCAAAAATAATATCAAAAGTCCATCTTCCGAAAAAAAAGGTCCATTTCCAATAGTCCATTTCCAACCAAGAGTCCATTCCCAGAATCTAAACCGCCATTACGCGTATGCACGATCCTTTGTGGTGAACCGTAGAACCGCCCCCGTGGGGCCATGTCTTGTCGGTTAGCAATATTTTTCCTGTATTTTTACGACTGAGAAACTGAAACTTTGATATTAAGGAGTGTCAGCGGGATTCCTGCGACACGAAAAGCGGCAAAATCAGCAAGAACGATCTTCTACCGCCAGTTCGATCTCAGACTCACCAGTAACATCCCAAACATTATTGGTCGCATAGTTCGCATGTTGACAGCCGCCTGTCCGTCAAGGGTAAATGCAGTACCCACTAACCAAACGATCGCTTCGCAGGCAAAGTCAGACTCTAAAGAAAAACATTAGGAGGCAATTTACGCACATATCCATATCAGCTCCGCCAGTATCATTGACATGAAAGCTCCCGGGTGGAGGAGATCGATCCCGATTCTATATTTGGTAGCAGAGTGAGTTGCCGACTCTTGAAATAGAGTTCTGTTCTAAACTTACACTAATGACAGGGCGAGCATTGTGGTTCCACCTACGACGATGGAGCATGCTGAGCAGACAGAAGAGACACCGCAGTCTTTGAGTAACGCAGTGAGGACAGCCCCGAGTGTCAAAGCGCATCCAGCGAAAAGAAGAGAAGAAGCTATGCGGGTACCAAGTGAGGCTCGAACTCTGAAAAGCGAAAGGTAGAAAACTCACTGAGGGCAATTACTTTAAACAGGGAGAGTTGGTGGGCCATTATTGATGAAGGTCGTAATGGCGAGTTCCGGTATTTATAGTGTAACGCGAATTGAGCTCATTTGGTTCGTGTCGATCAGTTTTAGAATGACGGACGGGCAGTGGCTGTTCCGGGGATGTATCTTCGACGCTGTCCACCATAGTTAGTATGAGACAGACTCCGAGTCACAACCACAATTCTCGTGTTCTCGAACACTGGCGTTCCGAGGGGATACTCTTACAATTGTTGTCCTATATACATTGTCAATGCTGCCTCTGACCTCATGTCTACAGTATGACACCAAGCCCCATCCTGACTTCTCCCCAATTTACTCTTCAGAAAAGCGATAGCCTCAATAGCATTCGCCGAGAACGTGAGACCACCGGGTCGAAGAATATTATGGATCAGGGTGTGACGAGACCATCTCAATTTTTGCTTGGAATTGTATAGGGTCACCCCAAAGGAATGCGAGTAGGTGGATAGACTCGGACATCTCAGATGACTCGTCACTCGAACCTTTCGTGTTCAGACAACATCGGGCATGCCGGCAAGGCTGCCAGAAGCTAGTGCCGAAGACGCACCAAGATGCCCAGCTGCACATGATGCAACTGGCTATTGCATGTTCCGCCGTTACATGAGAGTGGCATGTCTGGTTCGGTTTCCCACAGAACGATGTCAATCCCGAACCGTGCGCGTGAGGCCTTGATTAAAGAAGTGGAATTGCGAATGATTATATTTGATCGATGATCCTCCATAAAAGAACAGAACTTTGAAGCGACTAACCAGGATCTCCACTGGTTCAATCACCTTCCTCGAAGCTGATGTGAAGATCGAAAATGGTATTTCTACATCTATGAACAGCCCGTGTACATCGGTTAGAAGACGATACTATCTGTATCTATGAATACTTGTTTAAAGGTTTTCGCTCCCACTGTTCCGTGCACATCAAAGAAAGTAACACGATCCGTAGCATTCACTGAGAAGTAAGTGAAACCAGCTGTAGGAGGATATTGGGGATCAGGGCGCAGTTGAATGGTCTGTATTGTTGGTAGGAACCCTATGGGGTCATCCGAGGGAATGTAAGTGGTGACAGACACTTGGGATGTCTCGTCTCCTCGAACCTTCCATTTCAAGTCAATATCACAGTACGCGGTGAGGCAGAGTGGACGCACCGCAACAATCAACCGCAATTTGAACAAGCTATTTTCTAACTCGCCATCAAAATTGAAAACGCGTCTTGTGCGACCCATGTCCAACAGAACAGCGTCCTGATCAATCTCGAACCCCGTTCCGCCATTATCCACTATGACTGGTGCTGAGCCATCGTTTTCGTCAACTTCAAACCAAAACCTAGAAATGGAACTTGTTATGTTGACTGTGGCGTTAAAGAGATAATTCGTTCCGCCATTGATACCCCGCATATTCGTTAAATAAGTTAAGGTTGCTTCTCGTGATGACTGGGGTTGAACAGAGCATCCTGAGGCCCCGCAAACGGATCCTTTCCGGTCGTTCCAGAACATGCTAACAGTCCTCTTCGGATTGGTGGAAAGAATCTGACAAAAGGGTCAGCGATGCCCAGGAGCGTCAGGGACAAAGTTGCTTCACCCGGAGATTAGTGGTCAAAGTAAACCCGTCTTCGCTGTTGGGATACAGCATAGCTTCACTAACTTTGTATTCGATAGGCTCCACTACTTCAGATAGTCCTACACCTTTGGGAACAGTGTTGATCATTCGCTCCAACAGACTGCTACACGTTTTGCTGAAGTCCTGTGGGCTTGCAATACTAGATAAAGGGTTAGAAGATGGACAAACGAATAGCAGGAACAAGAACCTCTGCATGGTAACATTTCCATCGCTCGAGAAGATACGGAGGTCTGAATTAGTGGTTGCATTAGGCCCGACTACCAAAGGATTATTCGTGGTGCCGTCTAGATACTCGACCACACTTGCAGAGGTGTCAGCCGAATCAGGGAGAAGCGACATATGCACTACTTACTTACACGCTGTTATCAAAAGCCGTCGTCGAGTCGAATGTTGCTAGATCGACCGAGCTATCGTGTATAATTTCTGGGAAATCTTTACGCCTAACTCCTCCTGTAGTGTGCCCACAAGCAACGAGCCCAATCATCTCAGATTCTGTAAAGCCTTGACGTCTGAATGATTCGGTGTGCGATGCTAAATCTTGTTGAGGCTCAGGTACGCCTGGCGGCCCAGCTGAAATTGCATCGACTCTTCCGGCTCTGTATGGGACTATAGGACCTCGACATGCGGCTGCACCGATCACAGTGCCCATTGCTATCAAGTCTGCCACTAAAAGCAACATGAGCGAGAGTCATTATGTTGAAGAACGAAGCTCACGGCCTGCCACGGGACTTGTGAAGGGGAGAAAATCGTTGATCGAAGCTAGCATTCCTGAACCAATGTTCTAGCCAAATATCAGAGATAAGGCTCTTGCAGTTGAGGCTGTCAGGCGGACCTCAGCTCTGTCTAGCTCAAAAGCAATTGAAGCATCGAGACCACCAGTGCCATCGTCCACGTTGTGGGTTGCCATGTCATGATATGCCTAGAAAGAAACGGCATCAATTGGGTTCGGGTATACCTCACAACCTCGACTTACGATTCGGATCCATTGCGCAGCAATTGTGGTATTATCTCGAGGGGTACAGTTGATAGGGAATATGGAAAGGAAACTGTCGCCGTACAAAACTTTGTCGGCGTATTCAATTTGAGGATCAGGCCAGTGGTATGCACTCGCCCTGGGGATGAAAACACGAAGCACAAGCAGGCAGAATATTGTTGACAGGAATGGAGCCATGATTCGGAGAGGAAGATGGCTTGCGATTGTCATTGTTGGGACATCGTATTATAGCCAAATCGCGAAGCTGATACCAGGGTTGAGAAGATGGGGAAGGACGAAGTGGGAGCGCATGGTGACCGGCCATCGACGTCCGTGCAGGCTTAGAATACAATTGTACGTCGACCGGGTTTATAATCCGTTCGACGCTGTTCCGTATTCAAACATCTCCGACACGATAGTAGTATTGGCAATCATTAACCCTTTGAAGGGCCAACCAGGTGCTTGACGGTATCAACCATAGAACTATGTATCGAGGCTGGGCCTTGAGCTTGATGTCGGATGTCATAAGGCCAGTCTTTGGAGTCCGTGTCACTGTGTCCTTGAGCGATGTAAGTTCTTTAACATCCTCGAAGCGCCCCATAGCAGCTCACACCCTGCCCAGTAACCCCCAAGCACGGGAATTGTTGCATCAGGGACAACAGCGGTATACTCACGCCGAGTAGTGAATGTATCCTAAGCGGCGAGAGTCCCTCGATTGTTCCTGGATACACCGTTTCCTAAAGCACCTTCATTCTTCTTGAACTAGCGGGCAATGGACTATCCACAACGACTATATGAATCGACATGAGCTTTGGAGGATGAGAATGCGAATCAAAGACACAACTTGCAACGTGTCAATTCGCCCCATCTCTTCCGGTGGACCACGCATAGCTATAGCCCAACTTCATGTCTCCGGTGGATACCCAGAACTACGATGCGCCAATGACTAGACTGTTAACGCTATTTGAAAGCATGTGGTGCATGTCGAATCGTAAGTCCCTGGTTCCACTGCGAGTCGTCGTCTACTTTAGTTTCCCGAGTCAACATGGATGCACTGCACAGAAAAAAAAAAACTTTTATGAAGCTCACCTGGTGCTGGGACGCGGTCTTGAAGACATTGTTTTTGGGCGTTCGATGGATGCATCCACTTCTATACGCGTAGTTCGCATTTGATTTCAGGTAGATCCAGAGCCTTGGTGGTTTGATCACGATGGGAGGATGGGAGACGAAAAGAAGTTGTGTAGCACAGCCTCTGCTCTGAGTCGGCTCCAAGACACTGCTTCAAAGAGACGCGTACAAGCGTGTACATAGTAATTGTTCATTTGAACCTTCATTACAATCTGGTCGCCCTTAATACAAAACAATAGTAGGCTAAGCAGCAAAATTGATGTTCCCAGCGTCTATGAACTCCTGCTTGAAACTCTGACCATTCACGGTACCCTGAACCTCGAGATGTGATGGACTCCCGGTAGTATTTGCAGAGAAGAACGTGAAGCCGGCAATTGTAGGGAAGCGCTCATCTGGGAGTAACTGAAGCGTTTCCCTTTTGGGTAAGAAGTCAGTCGGCGAGCTTGCAGGCTGATAGGTCGTAATTGACACTTGAGATGTCACGTCGCCTCGAACCTTTATTGAAGACTTCATCAGTACTTTGAAAAGAGTAGAAAACACAGGTAGATGCACCGCGACAACCAGGTTCATGAAATTGCTAAAGTCCTCCGGTCTGAAGAAGCGCTTAGATCGGTCCATATCCAGTAACACCGAATCCTGGTCGATTTCATATCCTGATCCACCGTTATCAACGACTACCGCTTCCGAGCCGTCTCCTTCGTCAATCTGGAACCAGAACTTCGAGATAGAGCTTGTCATGTTGACCGAGGTTCTGAAAGAGTACTGTGTCGCCGATGTTAAACCTCGCAACTTCGCCACGTAGGTAAGGCTGCTGGGGCGGCTGTCTGTCGCGTCCACCGAACAACCAGAGGTGCCGCATACTGAACCCTGGCGGTCACTCCACAATAACGTGACTTTTCTTTGTGGATTTGAGGAAAGGACCTATTAGCAAAGCAGGTCGACTGTGAATATAGCATGCGAAAACAGCATAAGGTCCTTACCCGAATGTTCGTAGTGAAAGTGAAAGAACCAGCATCATTGGGGTACAGTCTAGTATCGCCAACTTTGTGTTCAATAGGCTCCACGATATCGGACAACTCGACACCACTGGGTACTGTATTGATCATTTTTTCGAGCAAGCTGCTGCAGGCTTGGCGGAAGTCTTCTGAGGATGCGATGCTGGTGACATAGAGATTAGGATCGAGAGGAGTGTAATACGAGCGGACACGAACCTTTGCATTGTGGCATTTCCATCACTGGAAAAGATACGCAAATCCGAATTTGTCGTCGAATTGGGACCAGCAACGAGAGGGTTATTGGTCGTACCGTCGAGGTATTCGGCCACACTATTGAGGTAAGCATCGGCAACTATGGGCATAAAAGCAACGACCAGACTGACACTCTGTTGTCGAATTCGATAGTTGAGTCGAATGTCGTGAGATTGACCGAAGTATCATGGATAACTTGAGGAAAATCTTCACGTCTAACACCTCCTAAAGTATGTCCACATGCAACGAGCCCGATCATCTCGGGTTGTGTGAAGCCTTGACGCCTGAAAGATTCCGTGTGCGATGCTAGGTCTTGCTGAGGTTCGGGAACGCCAGGTAGGCCGGCTGCCGACGCGTCAACTCTTCCCGCCCTGAATGGGATTATAGGTCCTCCACATGCAGCTACGCCAATCACCGTACCCATTGCTATCACATCTGCCACTGTTCTCAAGTCAGTATAGGCACTCTGCACTACGAGATTGCGACTCACAGCCATTGGCAGGACTAGTGAAGAAGACAAAGTCGTTAATTGAAGCCGGCATCCCCGAGCCAATGTTCTGAAAGGCATGTTAGATTGAAACTAAGCTAGCACTCGGGGACATACTTCAGCTCTATCCAGTTCGTACGCGATCGAAGCATCCAGTCCACCAGTGCCGTCGTCTACGTTATGTGTTGACATATCATGGTACGCCTGATGAACGTGTCAATACCTGGAAATTCTCCATATTAAAGGACATACAAGTCGGACCCACTGGGCAGCGATAGTTGTCTCGTCGCGTTCCGCACAGTTAATCGCGATGGCTGGAAGGAAACTTCCACCGAAAAGGACATGATCAGCATATTCAACCTTGTAATCTGGCCAATGGTATGCGCTTGCCGCAAGTATGGGGCCGTTCAACATAATGGCGCCGAGAAGCCATGTTGGGAGTTGCGGAGGCATGATAGGCAGTTAAAGGGTGGTTGGTGATTCATTTTGAGGGAGAGAATAGTTGTTTTATACGTTGTCGACCGGTGAACCTACACCGTGGTGCGAGGAGTTGATGAAGGGTTGCTACTGTGTTGCTGTTGAGTACTGAGAACCGAGAACCGGAGAAGTTGATGTTCCTGTGTTATGGATCGACCTGACTTGTGGGTTGGAACGGAAAGTAGATGTGTTGATACACATCGGCCGGCCTGAAGCGGATATGTGCCTGATTGTGAATCAATCGTTAACTTCAAGGGTCAACATAACAACGGAGAAACTGATGTATATCAACGCATCTAAACCGAAGTACAAGTCAGCGCGATTTCAGAAAGAACACGAGCTGGCCGGAGGCAACTTACAACTTCCTGGCTACATGAAGATCCTTATCCTTTGAGGAGAGGATAAAATGTTTACCGGTCCAAGTAGGCTACTACCGCAGCCAGGGACCGCATCGTGTGCTGCGGACCTTGGCTAGGCTATTCAATGGGCGAGACCAATGAGAGGTTAATGATATGTCATGGTCATGATCTTGGCGGAGTCGTTGAGGTTGTTGCCTGTTGTTGCGCACTGCTTAGCTTTATTGTGTATACAAGCGAGGTACTTGTTGGTACTTGCAGTTTGGGCACATGGATCCTTGCCGAAATCGCCCTTGAGAGGCTTCTGGTCCGAAAAAGCTGTATCAGGTCACCATAATCATTGTATATACAAAAGCAGAAAAGACCCACATACTCTTCCTTCAGGCAAGTGGCCGATCTTTCCTACACAACAACTGGTTGGCTTTGAGAGTTCTGCAATTTCAACAGTCGTGGCCTGAGGTGACGCGAAAATCTATTTCCTTGATAGAGCTTGGCGATAATGACTGGATGTAGCGAGCTGAAACGTTGTACACTGTGTTCCTAGTCAAACTTTTGTTATAGCAGCAGAACATACCGCCGTACCTCGTAACCTACGGCGAATTCCACCCTACACGAAGCCCCAATGACGCCCAATTCCAACGCCCAAGACTCTCAAACCTGTGATCTTCTCCGTCGACATCCTGGACAATTCCTGAACGGCCTTATTTTGGGGCTGGAATCTAGATCCTTGAGTCAGAGGTACAGGTTGGGTACGTGCGTGTAGAGTTCTAGGAGAACTAACAATGAAGCGTAATTGGCGGCAAAGAATATGAACGAACCATTCGAATATCCATCGAAACACAAACGCTGAGGAATGCTCACGCGCTCACGTTTGGGGTCGAGCGCAATGAAGAACTTTTCGGAGTTAGTGTGGAACGATGGGAGCAGTGCAGGAGCATAGTGATGTAAAGAGTCTCACGCCAATCAACCGGAGCTTTGGACAATGAAACACTACCTTCCTCGATTTTCTTCTCTAGTCTGTTCCTACCTCGAATATTCAGATGGATCCAGTCATATTACTTGCATGCTTGGAGGGCAAAGATTGGGAATAAGGGGCAAGAGATACACTGTTGAATTGCGAACAAGCTTTTGAACTTGGTACGTGCACAATAATTTTAACTGTAGAGAAGCATAACTCAAGACATACAGGGAACATACTGGAACCATCAAAATAACCAATTGAATCTCTTGGACACGGAGGTTCCTTCAGGCCCAAGTATCGATGGCTGGCTCTAGGTTGCTGCAGAAGTACGATTCGAGATGCAGCTCTCATACCATTTGCCCAGATCAGCTCGGACCTAGCCTAAAACAAGATAGCTGATGGCATACAATGGACGGCGAAGCACAACTGAGGTATGAAACTCGAAAAACGATGCAAATTTTGAAGAAACTCGACTTTCGACAAACTAAGGGCATTAGTTTATTGCCTGCACCTTGTGATCCTCGTCCATGACAGCTAACATTTCGACCACAGTATCGTTTCTTCTGCATTTCATTTGATGCAGTCATCCCTTTGGATCCTCAATGGATGGTGCGCTGCAGGAAGGATGCGTCAGCCGTCTAAAGTGAGTCAAAAACGGTTTTACTTACATTCGTTAAAGACCATTCCGTGAGGAGCGCATTGAGACGGGCATCCCTGGTTGTCACGCAGTCTCGACAGGACACCTGGCTTGTCGCTTCCTCGATTGTGTCTCTGATCGTTGATGCTGGGGTATCTATCGCAAGAATCAGCCAGGCTCCACTTGCATATCATGTTGACCAGAAAAATGCGAGCCCAGATCTCCCAAAGATCCGGGAGCCATTCAAAGAGATGGTACGATGAATTCGTCAAGACGAAACAAATGCTCACCAGCTTTTATCAGCCAACACAATCTCGCCACCCCATAATTCCATCCTCTCTTCAGCTTCCTCTGCCCCTCGAACCCACAACTCTTGGTTGGGCTATGTAGCTCTGGCTCCACTGCCAATAGTCCTTTCAACAATTCCCGCCGTCCTAGGTGTAAACGAACCAATTTTAGCAGGTATTTGCTCCCCATGCGCTCCGCCAGTTCCTCGGTAACCCTCGACAGGTCAATCACTAGTAGATGTGCCGAAGCCTGAACTGCAAGGGTGTATATATCATGGAATGCTGCCACGCTATATACCTGTAGGGGATGCAATGGCGCGCAGGAAAGTAAATGCTCGAAGACGTGCGATGAGGGTTTGATTACTGCTTTGGGTACCACGCCGTATGTTGGCAGTCGGTCGATGCCTCGCAGGACCGCGTCCAAGGATGGCATGAAGATGGCCGTCATCGATACATTATACATACACTGGAGGACGACCTGAAGTTCTGAGGAAGGGATTGTGGGGACGAAGACGATTCTTCTTTGCGTTTCTCTCGTGTGGAGAGGAAGAAGACCATTGAACTGGTTGCTGGAAGCATTGAGGAGGGTATTCTCGTCGACGTAGAAAATCATGGAGTCGCCAGTGAGGAGGATCAAGTCTACGGGTGGTCGAGGACTATGTGGGGGTACACTGGGCCCAAAGACGCGCGATATCGATATGTTCGTCGAATCTTCTCGCAAAGGTGTTGGAGACCGGCTCTGGTGAGCAGACGGCGCCGACGTTGGCGTCAAGGGGCTTGGATACGATGTCTCTACGTGGGCGGCCACGCCAGGGTGAGGGGACTACGAAGTGAAGTGAAAGAGAGGTAGAGGAAATTTTTTTCAGGAATAGACACGTCAGCTGGGACTCGTCCACGCACCTGTACCTCGCCGACCATAGGAATCTCTGCGATGAGGCTACTATGACCTCGTCAATCAACAGTGCGACTGGCTATCGAGTCAACGTACGAAGAAAGGGCTCCAGCTAACATTGGCGACGAGGGACCGGAATCAGTGGCAGAGAACAGCGTGGTCACGGACGTTTCAAGCCAATTCAATAGAATCTCACTCTCTATCTCATCATTGTCGAAGGTCGTAGAAGTGTCCATGGCGCAATTGCGATCCTACCAGGTATCTCGACTACCAGAAATAAAGGTACGATGCACAATTTTTGAGCGAAACCTCAATCGCTTTCTCACCCCTCATTATCTGTCCGGACTCTAGGGTCTCGCGCTCATCTTACTACCGGTAGGTCACGAGCTTACACTCTTATCTCACTTTGGCACTCAGCTCTGTGATCTGAGCTCTCGTCGGACGGCGGGAGATAGGTCTGAAAAATGGTGTTATATTCCTAGTGCGCTTTGTTGTGTTGGGAAACCATACCTCCCCCGGGGGAATTGCGAACGCCGGCTTCGCGTTTTTATAGGCTACTGCTAGAGTTCCAGAAGTTTCCAGCATCTTCGAGAAACGACCACAAGTGGAATCTTGGACTGTGGAGCGGCAGATAGATAGATAGATAGATATGTTCTATTCGTTTAGAGACGATTCTCGAAACAGCTTTGTCACTACTCAAACAAGCTACTTACAATTCACAAGTGGGCATGCTTAAAATGGGACGACCAGCCGCAAGGTTCTACACAGACCACGAAAAAACATCGAATATTCAAAACCGTGTCAATGAGATTGATGTCATGCGCTAAGTCACTGAAGCTCATCATCACTGACATCAATGATACACTCTTTGGACATCGATGAAGTGAGAGATTCCCCCGCAACATGAGTCCTCCAAAGACTATCGAATAGCATCCTC
Organism: Paramarasmius palmivorus; assembly: GCA_037176845.1. Lineage (NCBI taxonomy): Eukaryota > Fungi > Basidiomycota > Agaricomycetes > Agaricales > Marasmiaceae > Paramarasmius > Paramarasmius palmivorus. The sequence goes on along the minus strand of JAYKXP010000038.1, from coordinate 370,693 downwards.
TTTTTTCATTTGGCAAGATCGTACCCACTCGCTGCGTTCATTCAAATATATGTCATTCCGAGCAACATCGAAGTAACGAGCCACCGTTACGGTTAACCGGCTGACGGCAGCTGTAGGGATTACTTAAATACTACTGTAGATATTAGAAACCTGCTGTGGACCGACGTGATCAGCGCAGGGATCATTTATCGATTGATTCGGATGGTCACACTTGGCCTGTCTGAATGATTGCCTCGGAATGTGACCTCCAAAAAGCGCCCAATTTTCGTCCAAATTTGTTTCTGGGCGCCAGATCCAAAAATTTTCGGCGCTGGTCGGAGTCCTAATTAATCGAAATACAGTACATACCTTCCTTGACCTCGATATGTCGACCATGACTCTTATAAGCGCCCGTCTAGCTCACATCTTTCGGTCCCGCCTTGGAACTCATATACATTCCTCACACTCCGAGTCTATTCATCATGGCTGACGAAATCAATCAAGTTGAGCTGTCCTTGAAGGATAGTCAAATTCTCGGAGAGCCTGTACAAATATCGAGCTGAAGTTACACGACTGTACAGGTTGAAGGTACGAAGAGGGCAGAACCAGGTTCATATCCAATGGTTACCTTCGGTCATGGATTCAGAGTCACTAAGGTGCGTCGTATCTGTGTCGTATATTGTCTTCAAGTCTGACCACTTTGTCCAGAGTGGAAGGGCGGGGCTATGCGACAATCCAGGATGTCAATATTTCACACAACCAGGATGTCTTCAAATCTACCAGTGTGGTCCTTGAAGGACTTCTCGAAAAGAAGATGCGGCTCGAAAAGGCACTTGAAAGGTGCAAGAAATCTGTCGGCTCCTTGGAGTCGTTTTTAAAGACAGTCAATGCCCAACATATCAAGTCTGGCGATCTTTATTCAACGATGACAGACTACGACGCTGCAGCTCGTGAGCTGGATGACAGAATCTTGTCGCTTGAAGAAGAACTCAAGGGTTTGAACAAGAAGATTGGGCTGGAAGATGAACAGCTGAGGCCAAGAGATGGCCGTGTATTAGCTGGCAAGCAAGCTCATATCGGGATTGTAGCCGAGGAAGAAGCCGAAGTTGAGCTGGTATTAATTTATGGTACGACCAAAAGATAGTCGTGGAGCAAGACTTTCCTGACATGGCCTGTTTGTAGCGGTGTCCCAAGCGGACTGGGTAGCGGGATACGACATACGGGTCGACACCACCGAAACCAGAAGGTGTGTGACAATGGTATACAAAGCGATTGTATCCCAAACAACGCAGGAGGTACGATGTCCAGTTCTGCAATTTCACACAGGGTAATTCATTCCGTTCCAGTCATGGGACAATGTTCCACTCACCCTCGAAACTGCCAATCCCACATACGGTGTCAAGCCGCCAACACTGGAGCAATGGACCCTTTCTGTGTTTAAACCATCGCCACCACCCGCCCCAGCACGAAAACGCCAGGCTGCTGCCTTTTTGGCAAGAGCTACAAGCGCTGAAGAAATTGGGGGAGAAGAAGAGGAAAGCGACGACGACATGGGATTCGGTTTATTTGATGATGGTCCAATGGGCGTGATGATGGCAGGTGTCAACGCCAAAGGTGGTATGAACCCGTCCTTCAAAGTGCCTGGTCTGGTCACTATTCCGCCCGATAACGGAGAACGTAGTTTTACTATCGTGGAACTCAAGTTGGACGCTCTCATCACCTGGTTTTCGATTCCTAAGATTGACACAAAAGTGCATTTGAAGGTAGGATGAATTCCATTCTTGGAGGTCTCATGCTAACAGCACTCCCAGGCTAGAGTTTGTAATGATTCAGAGTATACCCTTCTTCCCGGAAAAGCTAGTGTTTTTGTGGATGGAAGCTTCATTGCTAAATCGGACGTACCTTTGGTCAGTCCTCTGGAAAAGTTTGAGTGTGCCCTAGGGTACGTCACAGTCGAACTTCCGGTTTATTGTCACCTGATCTAGTCCCACTCCCTTAGTGTGGATCCTGCGGCCAGGATAACGTATCATCCGCTTCAGAAGCACACCTCTACGTCTGGATTCTACAACAAATCGATTCGCCGTGGATACGTGCAGCGGCTTACTGTCCAGAATACAAAGCCGAATCCCATCCCATTACTCAAGATCGTGGACCATGTACCTGTTCCCGAGAACTCAGAGATTATGGTCAAACTCGTCCAGCCAGCGCTGAAGCTCCCTCATACTGTTTTGCCCCGAACCCAGTCAAAGGCGCACTCTAATGTCCATGAATCGATCGAGGCGTCTGAGGAATCGATCCGGTCCAAGCCAGCTACGACGACCGTGCGGACCCTCTCAGATGTCGTGGGCTCCAGTGTTGGACCAAACATCAAGCTATCGGATGGCGTTTATGTTCAATGGGATCGTGCGGACGAGTGGAATGTCGACATTGAAGCTTTAGGGAAGAATGGTTTGATGAATTGGTTGTGCGAAGTACCAGCGCAAGAGAAGTTGAATTTGACTTTGGAGTGGGAGGTTAACGCACCTTTGAAGGCAACTGTGGTAGGGCTATGATACTAATGATCGGTGAGTACTATATCGTCTTGTGGACACCGGAACCGACAAGTCTTACGGTACAGGTATTGTTGTACTGTTATCGGTGTTTACGTCGACTTAGCGGCAATGGGATCATCCTTTGTGCATGTCTATGATGGCTCGTAATCTGAGAACAAGGAATAGCTATATTAGCACACGTCGTGCGAAATGGGAACGTCCGCCATACGGCATGCGCCCATCGTTGCACTGCCGAACCGCCCACCCTGATCAAAAAAGGCAACTTTCGTGGAGACGAGTTCTTTTTTACGCTCTATGCCTGGAGGCTTCATGCTCAACCGCGATCGCGAGCTGTGATATTCATTCCCCATGCATCATCTATCAGAATACATGACTCACAGAGAAGCATTGCGGAACTCATCGTACCGTAGTGGATAGGAATGCTACATTTTATCACTTGGTATAAAAGGTGTCCTTGTTCCGTGTATAGGATCGCCCAACCAAAGATGAACCTCAACTACGATCTTGCTGATCCTACGCAAACCTTGCCGTATATCGTGATGTAAGTTACCTTGTAGTCTCGAGGAGTTGGATATACAGGAACTAAATGCTTCTGTAGGACAGAGGAACAGCTCGCAGGCTCAAGAAATCTTGCAGGTCTAGAGTTCGGCGACATGGTACGATAATCCTTCCTTTTTGGAGCATAGCTGAATGTAGTTTCCAGCTTGTTGACCCAGACTCCTGGTCGAAGTCAGCGCTGCCAGCTTGCCAACAAAACTACCTCCAACCACAATCACCGATCTTGTGGGACGCTGATTCGAACGCCACACCCAGCCCGGCTTCCTCGCACTTTCCCTCGCCTTCGCTCTATGACTCTGTCCCAGGCGATTTTGCAGAGTTCGACTTCCTCAATGCCTTACCAGAATACCAGAATTTCCCAATACCCTCCGACTTCGCTTGGCAGGAGTCGCCGCATGTTCCAGGAGCATATTTCCCCGGAATTTGTCAGAACCCTGTTTATCCGACCTCTTCCTCAGATCCAGGATCTTATCTCGGATTTATGGATTCAAGTGTGCTCTCGCTATCACCTGCATTCGAGGACACCTACAGTTCCATGATCATGGAGCCGCTTCCAACCACTAGCAGTGTGCTTTTCGCACCGATACCGATTATGGGTGCCCCATATTACGGGACGACGTGTGTTCAGCCCAATTCATGTCGACGTCAAACGCCACCAACATTTCCGCCGCAGCCGCCGCCATCGAGTGTCAACGGAGAGATCTCACACACTCCCATCCCAGAATCTCCACCACAACCAAAGCATTCTCGGAAGAATACCTCACATACAAGGCCAAGAAAAGCAAAAGAAGCCAGGTTGAAGATACGTTGCGACCATCCCACCTGCCAATCCTATTTCTCTCGAAATAGAGACCTCCAGAGACACCGCCTCATCCACACTGGAGCTCAGCCCTTCCAGTGTCTCCATTGCGGACAGACGTTCAACCGGCGGGATTCACTCCGTCGCCATATGAAAAACATCCATTCCGCAAGCTAGCATCTTGGATGGTGGCATCTTTCATATGATGGATTTTATTATGGACTACTACCTTCATACCTATATTTCTTTAATGTAATGTATTGTTACTCTATACCCGTCGTCCCACGGGACAATGCTAGGCCGCGACAACGAGAATGGTGAGGTAACAGGACACGCTAAACAGCTCTAAACGTCTGCTAAGCGAGGAGAAATAATGTGAAGATGCGTAGTCAACATGTGGTCCTGTTCTATGTTACAGATAGGTCTGAGGGATAAGGCTGGTCAGCGACAGAAGACGAAATCAAAAGGAAAACTCACAATAATGTAGCGAAAACAACGACGAGTTAAGTAATAATACAAGATGAAGGTGAAGTTATGTGATGGGTAAAGGTTACAGTGATGACGGGGAATACGGTTGTGCATAATTAAGACCATTCTTTATTTGAGGAGCAAAAGCGAGCTTCAATATCACGATGGTTCTGGTGGAGCAAGTGATTCCTAGATGGTCGTGAGTATAGTGTCATACAATTGACGTGATATTCACCTGTGTAAGGAGATCCACTAAATAGCAAGGTCATGAGCGGAATAGAGGTAGCAAAATAAGAATCAAGCACACACCTGGATTCAGTATCGCTCCTCCATCACCAGTTAATAGCGACATTGGGCGACTGGTATAATTGCGGATCCTATCACGGTTTCCCTCCGGATTGGGAAATCGCTCGGTATGTCGAGAACTGTCTAGTGGGGATTCCTCTCGTCTCCAGGCATCCGGTCTACGATCCACATCCACGGATTGACGACTGGCATACTCGTCATCATTTGCAGTGACCGCCTCCATACCAGCTTCGCTAAGGAACTGGCGGAATTCACGGTTTTCGGGGCTGGGAGACCTATGTATTGGCAGCGAAGGAGGATCAACCATGGATGTATCGTTGTCGACTGCATTTGTGCTGGTGGACGAGACAGACTTCGGACTGTCGGGTGATTTGCTGTCGATACTCGACTTTCGGTGCGAGGATAGGTCCGTGAACGACTGGCTGACTGGTGTCAATAGAGGTGGAGGCGCTGTGACAGTGTTGGTGCGGTAATACGGCGTGATGTACATGAGATGTAAACCGCCTAATGGAGGTGGTGCTTGTCCTTCAGGCCAGGGATAACCGTCTGTTCGCGCCGAGGAAGTTGGGAGGCTAACTTGTGCATACGTGGCCGGACGAGGTGGATATGCTTTGCATATAAGTATTAGTGAAGGGCAGAAGGCAAAAGGGCCTGAATGCGCACAGCTATTGTTGGCAGTATGTTGGCGGTAGTAGCTCGTAACAGGCGTTGCGAGACTAGACAATGATTTCCCTACGACAGGTTCTGTCATCGGTACCGTACTATTTTCACGTTCCTTTCCTTTTGAAGACGGCGCTGCGCTACTGCTTCTTGATGAGGACTGCGTGGGTTCGTCGCTCTCTCTCCCTGGTTCGGGGGCATCCACAACACCGTTATGCCTTCAGGGAATGTGAGTGGTAGCTTATTCGCAAGAAGAATGTTACACACCGAGACTTTTGATGCCTTCTCAATGCATCCGTCTACGTCCCAAATCAACTACCTATCAAAACGCGAGTTCTGGCGCCGAAAACTCACTCTTGTGAAGGTTGCATCACACTGAGGACACGAACTGATAGATAATTATGCATATAAAGTGAGTAGTGATGGAGGCGAGAATCAGTTCAGAATACTCACAATCCTGGCATAGAGTGTAGTTTCGTCGTTCGTTGATGCCGTTTCAGATCAGCCTCCCTAGCAAACTGCTTATTACACCCATTGATTCTGCAGGGCCATATTCCAGACGATGGATTTTTTTGACTTTTTGAAGCGGCTTTTGCGTTCTTTTTTGAGGTATTATTCTTCTTGTCGTCAAACTAGAACAGCACTCATGATCTCTGTGGCTGATGAATACAGAAAGCATTGGGTTACTTACATCCTCATTCGAGTTTGCCCGGACCATAACTTATAAAAACCTCCAAAAAATTCCCCGTCTGATGATACGAGAGAAATGGTGACTGGTATCGGTGGCGTCGCGTTGAGTTGGGGAAAGAGGCAACCCAGGTTTGGATGGAATGAGAATGAGGTAAGGGACCAAAATTGATTTGCCGGTCCAATTGCCACATCGAGCCTCGGTCTCGACTGACCAGAACTCGTCAACTTCAAGATAATGAAACTATTCTCTAATTCTGTCAAGTGAGTATATTGCAAGCCCAAAACATAGTACATAGCCCGTAGATACTGCTACTATCACGAAGAATATAATCCAGCCCTATCTCGCAGGGAACCGGAACCTAAAAAATGATCGAGCAAACTTTGAGCCTCAAATTGGCCTCAACTTTAGCGTTCGCCGCGCGCAAGCCACAAGGAGCTCCTCTATGAGGAGATATAAAGCTTGAGAGGTGCTGGGATCCAGCTGAATATTTGGCAGCTGCCAATGCGGGCTGCTAAGGAAGATCCAAAGCGAGCTGACACGAACCACAATTGAGAGCCGGCTTTTGTGATCTGATAGTTTTGCGAAATCCTAAAGAGGGCAGTAGAAAGACGGTGTCGATAGACGAACTGGGGAATTATTTTGGGGGCTGATAGAAAATTGTGGTCGCCGTCGTCACGGAATGGAGAGGAATGTTGGGGGTCAGGTAAGGGCTTCGGTGCAATTTTTCAGCTTCGAGGCTGGCTTGGATCCCGTCATTGCATACGCTAAATCTTGCCGCAGTTCCGATGTTCTGAGTCGCCTAGCCTTGGTACACTGAAAGGACGGGACTGGAGGCTTAATCCCAGGTAGCAGGTCTCCAAAGGATCTGGGGACGTACCGGCGGCACAATAAATCTCCCCCTTAGTCCCTAAGCGTTGTATTTTATCCGGGGTGTTTAGAAGAAAAATAGTCGTGGGACGACGCTCTTCGCACCGGCGTCAGGAGACGGAGAGGTAGTTGTCCAGGAAGCTGGAAGTACAAAGGCTGGCTATTGTTGGATCGAGTGGATTATTGTTTTGAAGAGGCATTTGAGGTTTCCTTGAATTGCATCCAACATTTTTCTGTAGGTTAACATTCTGGACGCTGTCGAAATGAATAAGTATAACTCTCTGCGGTGCTCCGTTAGATTTACCTACCAGCATATCATTCATGCAGCCTCATCCATAACGCGACTTCAATTCTCCGTCTACTAATCTCGTTGCGGAGCAGGAAACGACGCAGTGCATTGAGGTGGTGGTGTAGGTGACAAAGGAAGTCAGGCGTCCGCGATCTCCTGCCCCGAGTAGACTAGCCTCAACGTGTGAGGCGGCGGCATCGACGTAGGCTTGGAGCGATAAGCTACCCAATCTTTTTTAGTGCAGTCTATAGCTAACGTCAGTTCTATTTACAGCGAGAATAATATATAGGCATTATAATTAGGTGGGTACTATGTGGCTTACTCGTTACTATCCGATGAGCGAAGTCCAAAATTCTCTTTCCACGTCGAAATCCCATTCCTCTTTACATTCGGCACAATCCCAGTCCAAGGTCCCAACCAAGGCCTTCAACAACTTTGCTTCATTCTCTGTGAAATTACGACTCTTCTTCACCTCGAATCTCTCGACTGCCCTGCCTTCATCTGACCGACGTTTAAGGCTGCCTGTGAGAGCATTCATGAAGTTGTATACGCCATAATCGACATCATGAAAGGCCACGCTCTTCAATGCCGGGTAGTTTTGAGAGATGCTCGCCACAAACTCTGGAGCAGATTTGCCACCCACGCGGATGTTTTGTAGTTTATCGAGAGAACCGAAATACTCGGAATAGTGTTTCGCGTCAAATCCGCCATTGACCGAGAGTTGGAGGTCTTGTAGATGTATGAGAGGTAAAATCGCTAAGATCGAGCGAGCAAGCAAGTCGGCTTTTACGTTTGGCATCGAATAGATGGCAGGACAGTCCACGAGACGTATACTGACAGATGGTTCTTGGCCAGACCTCAAGTCAGAAGCGGTGAACGTAAACCGTGGATGTGCTGGCGTAAGTCTTGTAGTGTCCAGAGTCAGCTCTTTGATGACTCTATCAGCGGAGAGTGGGGTGGACTGGTAGAACAGACGTGAAACGCACGCCACCAGAACCTGCGAGAGGTCAGGTGTACGGACGATACCGACCACACTGACAGCAGCGGTGGCGGGTATATTGATGCAATGGAGGAGGCCGGCACAGTCCACAAACAAGCCCCGCAAGCGGATACACGACAGTCGCGGAAGATTTATCTCCAAATCCTGCCTCACTGTGATCATTGAAGGAAGGTTCCCTTCCAACTCCAAATGATATAAATGAGGCATAGATTCTAGAGCTTCAGGAAGCCCTTTCATGGAAGCACTGTCGCCTGTGCGTACGATGAGCTTCGTGAGCTTGTGGCATTGAAACATGCTGGTATCGAAATTGCATCCTACGAGTGCGAGCTCCCGAAGACGAGGAGTCTCGCTCTTGAAGAGATTTTCGGGGAGATTATACCGAAATATGACACTAAGCGAGCAAATCTCCAAGTACTCCAGAAGAGGAGCGGGCTGCGTTTTACCGGACAGCAACTGGTTGAGTTCGTGCGTTCGAGCAGAGATGCGAAGCCCTGCGATACGCGAAATATCATTGCAAGCGCCTTCCAGAACAGGGAAGGGGGCGAAGGAGTCGGTAAGGTTTGCTTCGAGATAGAGAGGAGTTGATTTGGCGCGGTTGAGCATCGTCGCTGCCAACTCGGGAATTTCGAAGTGTGGTGTGTTCCACAGACTTGCGCAGTTCAACGCGATCGAGCGCCAGCGTTGACAAACGTGTGTGACTCGTATCCAAGTCCGACGCTTTTTCAAGTGAATGCGGTCTGTATACGAGCCAGAGCTGAGGGCATTTCGCATGCAGATGACGAAGATGTGGTAGAGAATGTCATTTGGAAGCCGGGATATGGGGGAGCCCGGCATTGCTTCTGGTGATTCTGGTGATTTGTCAAGTCGACGTCGGCAAGATGACTGAATTTCTGAAATCAACCGTTCGCATGAATTATTTGTGGCGAGAAGAAGATATTGTGAGCGTACCGCGACCCTGTAGGACCATCTGTGAAGTGTGATGTGGCGAGACGCAGGGCTGGAGTTTGAATTGTCGAACTAGTGCAAAGAAACCTTCTGGTCAGAGATAACACTCCTGGAATTACCAAAGCACTCACCCACTAACAGATCTAGAATCCTTCAGCAGTTTCGGAGAGCGTTTCACGGATCGTGCTAATGGTGGTAATGGAGAAAGAGAAGCGTCAAATCTGGCGCCTATTTATTCCGCTACCAGTGGCCCGTGGCCCGCCGGCGCGCCGTGGACCTTCACTCTTGTCCCTCATACAGTGACACCACCACATCAAGCGAATCATCAGGTTCGTCATGAAAATCGTCCTCAGTCGGCAGGCTAAACCAAACTGCTTTTCATAGCGATTTCAAGTTTACCAAGGGTAATTCATCAGTTAGGGAACCGCAATTCATAACAGGCGTAAACGAGGTCAACTGCTTTCAACCAGGTCTCCTATATTATAACTCACGCAAGTGAAATTCAACAGAAAAGATGACAACTCCAAAGGAACAGCTTCAAACTGTGGACAAGAACATTATCGAAGCGGAGGAGCGCGTCTCGAAGGCAAAAGAAGATCTCAGGAAGCTCCAGTCTCAGCACAACTCCCTCATTCCCATCTGCCGACTTCCCAATGAAGTACTCAACCTCATCTTCATATCCTGCGTTATCGACTCGGAAAAACTTGGGGGTTTCAAATCACGGATGGTCGATTCCAAGCTCTACTCGACACGATTCAGCTGGATCTGGGTCACACATGTGTGTCGACACTGGCGTGAGGTAGCATTGAACTGTCCAGCAATGTGGTCTACCCCCCTCTTCGATAAACCATCCTTGGCACTTGAAATGCTCGCAAGAGCACGATACGTGCCCCTACGGATTCATGTAGTCAACTATAATATCCTTTGGAACCAGGAAGTGCTGCTAAAGGAAGTCGTACAGGACATGACACGCGTCGGCGAGCTGCATGTAATCTCCGACGTTTCTGGGGACCTGCTTTCTCAACTTGTTCGACCAGCACCTTCTCTTCGGTCACTTGAAATGGTCCGTTTCAGTCCCAATGAAGTACAGCTGCCAGATAACTTTCTGGCTGGTGACGTGCCTCTTCTCCGGAGGCTGAAGCTTCAATTCTACCATTTGAAAAGTTGGCATAACTTGGACCTAAGCAATATTAGGTTCCTCGTTCTAATCGGCAACAATCCCTTCATGCAACCCCTCTTGAAGAGTTTGTTGGAGTCTCTTCAGACGATGCAAAACCTTCAATACCTTGAATTGGACAGTTTCCGTACGTCAAGTAACGATATTGTTACTCTCGACACCACTGTGACCCTTTCCGAGTTGGAGAATGTGAAGATTCGTGCACCACTCTCCACTTGTGTTAGCATACTCAACTGTATCACCATTCCTCCCAAGGCCACAGTCGAAGTTTTTGGCTCCCTTCCCGGATCAGGCGATAGCACGATGGCATTTCCCATTGTCTCCCGCCTCATCAAGCACACCGAAGGCTACGAGGTGAAGGCTGTTAGCCTGGTCACAGGATCTTGCTTTGAGTTGAAGATCTTCAACCAAGGTCTCCCTTACGATTACCCCTCCAATGCAAAAGCACACCTCTGCATAAAATTTCTTTATGCCCCCGAAGCTGCCGTTCGTCGTCTAGTTGAACAGTCGCTCATGGTACTACCCCTCTCTCGTCTCCCGGCCCTCCACATCGCAGTACAGGACGTTTTATTTGTGGATGACTACCTTGACTATTTCAGCCGACTGGAGTGCCTTCACACAATCTCCGTTGAGGGTGATTGCGCGTACACTCTCCTAGAGGCGCTTGGACGGAATGCCGAGCCCCCTGTTATGGACGATCCCGTCGCAGGTCCCTCTAGTCGCACCCTCGAATACTACATAGTCCCCTTCCCATCATTGAAGACCATCATATTCTGGAATGTTCATTTCAAGAAACCCGCGGACGTATTCGAGGAGCTTTTGAAGCAGCTGCGCTATCGCTCCGCGAAGGGCGCAGCGATCCAGAAGGTCGCTGTACGAGAAGGGGTATCTTTCTCTGAAGACCACCATCAAAGATTACAAGAAATCGTGGAGGTGGTTGAATGGGACGGTCAGTTTGTAGATGATCAGGACGAAGATGAACTTGAAGAGGAAGAAGAGGAGGAAGAAGACGCTTATCATTGGATGTTGAATTACGATGATGGAGCGTTTGACGACGACGACGACGACTCGTTGTACTTTTGAAGCATGTGCTCGTGTTTGAGATCTGGGATTACCCGTTGCTACTCTATCTCTATGTATACTTACTCTTAGAAATCTCGTTCCTGCGCTTTGTATGATATCTCTATGCCACCGCTGCGCTCGCTTCTTTTGTTCTCTTTTGTTGTAGTATAAAGGTCGCAACTTGAAGAACCCACAGCTTTATTTTTCACTGAAACAAGCGCTCGTTCCTCTTGCCCTCAGACCTCTACCACAACGATTAGGTTTGTCATGAAAACACCGTTCAGCTGGCAGACTCACAGAACTAGTACTTCTCAGCGCAGTACCGAGTGCAGGAAAGGCAATTTTCTTTCGATTCAAGGGGACTGCCTCGGTTCACAACAGGCGTAAACGAGGTCAACTCAAGGTCAACTGCTTTCAACCAGGTCTCCTATATCATAACTCACGACCGTGAAATTCAACAGAAAAGATGACAACTCCAGAGGAACAACTTCAAATTGTGGGCAAGAAGATCATCGAAGCGGAGGAGCGCGTCTCGAAGGCAAAAGAAGATCTCAGAAAGCTCCAGTCTCAGCACAACTCCCTCATTCCCATCTGCCGACTTCCCAATGAAGTACTCAGCCTCATCTTCACATCCTGCGTTACAGATGCCCATGGTGTCTTCAAATCATGGATGTTCGATTCCAAGGTCTACTCGACACGATTCAGCTGGATTTGGGTCACACATGTGTGTCGACACTGGCGTGAAGTGGCATTGAGCTGTCCAGAGATGTGGGCTACCCCGGTTTTCCAGAAACCAAATTTGGCTCGGGAGATGCTCGTGAGAGCGAAAGGCGCTCCTCTACGGATCCACGCACTCAATTTCTCCACCAGGAAGGATCAGGAAGAAGTGCTGAAGGAAGCCATCAAGGATATGGCACGCATTGCAGAGCTACATTTCGTAGTAGCCGGTCTCTCAGAAGAAACTCGTTCCCTGCTGTCTCGGCCAGCTCCACTCCTGCGGTCTCTGGAAGTGATCAGTGGTCCCAGTACCAATGAGGTACAGCTACCAGATAACTTTCTGGCTGGTGACATGCCACTTCTTAGGGAGCTGACGCTTCGGCAATGTCTGTTATGTCTGGATAAAATCGATCCAAGCAACCTCAGGTCCTTGTGTTTGCATGGTAATGATCATTTCAAGCAACCCCGCTTCAAGAACCTTCTAGAGGTTCTACAGACCATGCAATCCCTAGAGCACCTGGAACTGTCGGAATCCGCGTGGACCGGAGAAATCGTTACTCTCGACACCACCGTAGCTCTTCCCCGACTAGAATCCGTCAAAATTCGCGCTGCGATTCCCACTTGTGTCAGTATACTCGACTGTACTGACATCCCTTCCCAGGCAACAGTCCATGTCATGGGCAATGCCGTATCTTCATGCGATTTCAAGGTGGCACTTCCCTGTCTTACCCGCCTAATCAAGAAGATCACAGGCGACACGAAGGCGATTAGTCTGCAAACAGTTGCCGAACACGGTCCCTTTGAGTTGAAGATTTTTGACCAGGATCTCCCTGATGACCCACACTACACTTCCACTCCAGTGCCACGGCTCCATTTTCAATATCCTCGATCCACAGTCCCTACTGTTCGCGACCTCTTTCGACAGACCCTCGAGATGCTACCACTGGTTCAGCTCATCGCCATTCACCTCGACGTATGCGACATGATTTCGGCGAGCGAATACATCGAGCATTTCGGTTCGCTGGCCGCACTTCACACGATTTCGATTGACGGTGCCTGCGCTTATACTTTCTTGCAGGCATTTAGACAAACTGTTCCCCATGTAGCGGACTCTCCCGTTACAGATTCTTCCGGAGTACAATCCAATGAAGCGCAGATCTCTTTTCCATCGCTGAAGAGAATCGTCTTCTGGAATGTCAACTTCGAAGAGCCCCCAGAATTATTCGACGAGCTCTTGGAAGAACTGCATGATCGTTCGGAGAAAGGTGCACCGATCCAAGAAATTGGCGTACGAGAAGGCATTCACTTCTCCGAAGATCATGAACGAGAACTGCGGGAGATAGTGGAGGTGGTTGACTGGGACGGTTATCACAATGAGTATGACGAGGAGGAGGAGAATGAAGATGAGGAGGATGAGGATGAAGTGTATCACTGGCCTGATTACGATTCTGATTACGGTGGTGTATTCGACGACGACGACGACTTCTACTTGTATTTCTGAAGCATGCCCTTCGCAACCTGTATTGACCTAAGTAGTAAGCTAATTCTTTGTGCCTCCTCCTGGCTACTATCAATGTATCATTCTACCGTGTACACTATACGTCCAGTAATACTAAATGTTAAATCACATAGTCAGAAGAGCATGGTCAACAACGTGACCACTGACCGCGACCATGTCGACCATCCCCTCTTTTCGACAAACCTAACAGCAAACACATCCTTCATTGGCACCAAGTCTTCCGTTCGCAGGGTTCGTTCTCTTTTCACTAGCTACGCCGTGAGTGATATCCGAAGCTGTTCAGATTAGCCCTTGCAGAAGGAAGGAGTTGGAAAAGGCCACCCTGGAGCACATTGAAATCTCGTTCCTACATACTTAGGCCTGCCAAAGAGACTCCAGCACCGTTTAAATTTAACGTCGCAATTACAAAAATCGTCGTATTCGGATTTTCCATCGCTTCTCCTGTGTTCAGTCATCATGCAGAGCCCCCTCCAACCACTCCGAGCTGAATTGCGGTCGCCTACAGTAACATGATTCAAGGCATTGTGCCATTCCTGAACCGAGTGTTTTCAATGCAGGAATTGCGGATATTCGAGTAAGCCTACGTGGATGATTGTTTTGCCGTTGGTGAGTGTAAATTGACCTCCGACATCGTCAGTCTTGAAACAATTCTTTATAACAGGACGCTCCAGGTATTCATTCGTTATAAACGACATCGTTATCATTGACCACCATGACGAGGTTCATCTCTTCCCAACCAAGTCGACGCACTGGAAAACCTTTCCCGGACACTGCGCATTCTCTGACTATCAGGCTTTGCTCATCGACGCCTACATATAGATCTACATATTCAACTCGAATATATGTATCATTTTTATGGAAGAGCTTGTCCTTACAGGTATTCACCGGTGCAATTCCAGACGAAACCCTTTCCCGAGAACGTTCTTAGCTATCTGTGCAGCAGCGTGCTATTTCCCAGCGAAAAATGCGACTATTTGAATGGGAAATGGGGCAGCTTTTCCGGGGAAGTTCAATTTGGAAAAACGGAAGGGCTAGCGGGGGCCGATCAACTAAGTTATGACGATGGACTAGCTCATATTGGGTTCCGGTCCTCTTGTGGACCTGTGGGTGCTGTTGGGACCTATTAGTATTAGAGCTCATGGGCAATGTACCATACAGGTTTCTATGTTCATATTTTTTGGGAACCAATGTCGGCTCTATATCTTTGTAGGTCAGTTGATCGACGACAAGAACAAATAGGTGGGACGAAAATCGCGAAAATCGTGATATGACGATTGCACTTACATCGGTGCACTTGTGCGACGCTATGATGACGTTCAGACTCAATGATTTATACTGTGACTTATTTGCCGCCAAAATATTCCTACCAGGATGTTTTAAAAAGGTGGAATGAGCCTCCATGGGACGTGACTCAAAACGATATGCTTGTCGATGTTGCCGCTTCCCCGGGTAATTTTCCGCGACACCTTATTCCAGAACCACCATTATCGCCATTCCCCGATTCTTTCGGCATGTCCAACATGTTCGTACAGCCCGAGAGTCATTTCAAGGATGTCCTCCACACAAACTACTCAGCTTCATCCGCAGAAATAGGCCAAATACGTGATCTACTCGCCCAACCGATGGAAGAACTGTCGCGCATCAACACCGAGATTTACCGCCTCAAATCTACACTTGCATATCTCATCTCTCAACGCGAAAAACTCCAGGCTTTTGTGAACAGTCACAGAGCTCTTATTTCGCCTCTACGGCGTCTGCCTCCAGAAGTGTTATCCGAGATTTTCGTTCTGTGTCTACCACACGAATGCAATCCCACACGGAATGTCGCAGAGGCACCCCTTCTTCTCACACTCGTGTGCAAACAGTGGCGCCAGGTAGCTCTGTCTACGGCCAGATTATGGTCAGCACTGCACATCTACCTTCCACCGAGACCACAGAAGTGCGGCAAATTCCCTGAGCTGCTGGAGCGAAGGAGTTTAGGCGTCAAAGCATGGCTTTCTCGATCCGGAACACTCCCCATTTCCTTCTCCCTCGTCATTGGGCTGAGTCGCGAGAGTCGACAAGGTCATACAGTGTATCAGCCCATACTCGATGCTTTGTTCGGATTCCGCGAACGTTGGGTAGACGTCATGATCAGGGTACCCTCGGCTGTGCTGACAGCTTTCGAACAGTCTGTAAAGCCAGAAGAGGTGCCACTGCTCCGAAAGCTCACCGTGGACTATGACCTTGCCAGTCGGCAACTGCTCATCGATGGATCGCAGTATGGCATTGGTCCTCAATTGGAGAACCGGGCTATACCAATGGGGAAATTTATCTGCGAAGCTCCTGCCCTTCGCGACCTGACTCTACTCGACCCTATACAAAACGTCTACACTCTCCCATTGAACTGGGCTAAACTCACTCACTTCAAATCGGAGACGGTGCTTGGGTCGCTACACAATCCGCGGGAGGTATTGGATGTACTGATTCAAGGCGCACCAAACCTTCGTTCTGTCAACATCACCGCCAACTTCCGTCCGCCCTATGTGCCAATGACAGAACCCAAAAAGCCTGTAACTCTCCCTTTCCTCCATACGCTACACCTGCGGCTTCAATTCGATGTCAGCCCTCCACCATTTGGTGGTATCGTACACCATGTACCAGGCACACAACAGGTCAATACTTACGGTGCGCAAGTCGAGGGCATCTTCGCAGGCTTTCTTGCCCCGAAATTACAAACCCTCTGCATTCGCTTTTCAAACATCGTTGACCAGCCTGGAGTACACATTCCCACCACCGTTCCCTTCTTGAAATTCCTCATCCTCTCCCAATGCCCACTCCGGACGTTGGATCTCAACTTTGTCACGTCCACAAAGGCACTCATCGAGTGTCTCGAGGCCGTTCCAATGCTCAAGAACCTGTGCGTGGACGAATGCCTCTGGACAATTCTTCGGGATAGGCAACGTGCAGCTGCATTGGCGCAAGCAGCTGCAGTGACTACGACGGCCGAGGAGAAAAACCGGTTGTCTCTTCTCACCGACGAGCTGCTAGACCGTCTCACACCTTCGCCTGATAATCCAGCACCTCTATGTCCGGAACTGGAGAGGATTAACCTTACCCGCTGCAACGAAACTATCACCGAAGCCAAGTTGGCGAAATATGTCATGTCGCGCTTCAACGGTCAGGATGTAACGGGCAGGGTAATCAAACCACTGCGGGCCCTGAATGTCGCTTTCCAGCTAGAGAAGATAAACATAAGTGTAGAAGACCAACAATCGAGGAGAGAGATGAAGAACATGAAGAAAGTGATGGAGGTTTCCATTTCGTATCCAAAGCCAAATCTACCACCGGACTTGCCCAATGCTGGCCAGCAGCTTGAATCATCACGAAGATATCCATTCTTAGGCATTGATGGGGTTTAACGCGTGGGTTGGTCAAAAGGTTATTGGTAGTATCTTATTTGTTTATATTCTTGTACTTGTACGTTGCTCAACCCGTCGTGCTGACGGATTTAACGCGGTAATACTGCACGGAACGTTGTTCGATAGTGCTTCAGAGCTGGGTGTAAACTACACTGATTTATAGGGTATAAATACATGCTGGACAAAAGGTTGTTTATGATTATAGTTTGGCTTTGGGTGTGGCTGCCTAGAATTGTGAGTGTGAGTTGCGTGCGGTGAGGTGCGACAAGGGTCTTTGAAGGGACGTACCTTCAAGACGCCGTCAAGCTTGGTAGCGAGCATGATGTTTCCCTTGGTCTTGAGCTTGCCGGTCATGAATGCCTTCTGTCCGTTCAACTGATAAGGTCAACACACTGTCAGAGACATACAGGATTTCGAACTTGGATAGCGAGACACACCTTTCCACTTGCCAAATCCACAAAGACATCATCTGCGAGGATGATAGTGACGTCTGCCTTGGGCTTTGCAGGACCCTTGCTAATCTCTCCCTTCTTTTTCAAGTCGATTGTCCAAACAGCTTCCTTTCCTTCCGAGTTCTTTACTTGGATTTCGAAGATACCATTGGTCTAGAGAAGACGTCACCCTTATCAGTATTCAAACCCTATAAAGAAGGTAAGTCTTCGACACCTTCTTAATTTGCGCTTGCTTCTCCTGGTCTGTCCACGACGAAGTAGCCTGACCGAGGTTGGCGATGATTTCAGAAGCCTGGTGAAAAGGAGAGCCAATCAGTTATTTGAGCTTGTCGAGTATAATTGTGAGTAATAGAGAAACACACCTTGAATCCGTCAACTTTGAGGTCAGACATCGTTTGGGATGATGATGGTAAAGAAGCAAAAACGTGTGGGACGATATAAATCCAGAGCCCCACATTTTGGGCTGTCTTTCATATGATTATTGAAATAGGGTAACGGTCAGATCGTGACGCGTGCCGGTATGGTCGAGTGCTCGTTTGTCTCACATGGCATGACTTGGAAAGGAGCGTGTTTGTTTCTATGGTACAGTAGAGCTACAGCTACAACGGAAGGTAGTGTATTCTAGGACTAGGGGAATGGCCTGCATTCCGACGGATGGTAGTCATCCGGCGCACTTCCGACGGTTTACTCCCACATGTACTGGACCCTACGGTCTAGAGAGGGAGCAGAGCCGGTATGTCCTCGGGGCTAGCTCGAACCTTCATGTCAAGAGTGAGGAAGGGCGTGTTTTCTGTAGGCTCTTCATATTCTTCGCTGGTGAAGGAGTAATGAAGGAGACATATAATAGGGTCTATCACGACAAGAGCGGACAACACGGCTGCTGTCCAGAAGAATGTATCGCGCCAGGCAAGACTCTTCGAAGGACCGTTATATAACGCGGCTAAGACGTATATCAAGGAAAGTCCGAAAGTGGGATCTGGTCCTGACGTGAGTGTCTAATACCATAAAGGTAAGCTTCGTGCAGTCTTGAAGGAGGATGCTACTTGCCAGTAGAACGAAGATCCCAGCACTGTGAAGTAGCTGCAATGAGGGTGGATTTGCGGACGACTGGTATCGATGCAATTAGGAACCATTTACGGGACATGAATGGAAAAGCTCACTTCCATCATTCCCCAAGTTTTCCAGAGGTACATGATCGTGTATGCCGCATTGACCTTAGCTAGGGTCAAAGTCATCCCAGAGCGCTCCTGATAAAAGTCTGACTGTCTTATCACTTGAAGCGCACCAAAGACACCGCAAAGTTGAACACAAGCGCTGAAGGTCACAACCGCTAAGCCTAAGGAATAAAGCTGGACAGTACATAAGATTGTCCAAATGACTGAAAGCAGTATGAGTATTGGCTCTGAACGGCGCAGTGGAATACTTACCCATACAAATGTTGGATAAAACCAGGATAGGCATGTATGACTGACAAATTGGTTTCTGCATGGCAGTGTCTTCGAGTACTAAGGATCCCCGTTCTTCGGATCCCTTCCTTGAGCTTGCAGACTTCGCGTAATCGACCAGCCACCAGGACTGAAGGGCGAAATAAAGAACGAAGGCCGGATAAATGTAGCTTTGGTTGATGGAATATGAGAAGATTGTAGGGTGAAACTGTTGCTCCATGATCATCCATTCCATCTGAAAAACGAGGCTGAGAACCAAGCTAGCGAAGCCCATGAAACGGATTGCAATGCTCTTGAAAAAGGCAGACATAATGAAAGAGACTATAAGGAGAGACGAGTTAATGAAAGAGGGACGGAAAGAGAGCCAATAACGCATACCTTCATAGCTCAGGTGTTATATAGGCCCCTTGAGTATAGGAGCAGAATTCCGCACATCATCTTGGGCTATCCGCTGAAAGGAGACTGCAATTCATTGCGATCGATCCGAATGTTGCACCTAACATGTAGACTTAATGATTCTTGTAGCGGTATGGTGGTCGAGAGCAAGTGGTAGAGTCACACCTGTCACTCAACCCTAGCCGTCCTCGTTACTGACGCGTGCCGCGCCTGGGTCTGTGACTCGTCCTTTTCTTCCATCATGTCTTCGCCTTCAAACATCGCAGAATGCCTCTCATCAACTCTCAGTTCAGATCCCAATGTCAGAATGGCCGCAGAGCTGAAACTGGCAGAGCTAATGGCGTTTCCAGGTGTGTAATCTCGACTCCTACAAGCAAGGATTTTTGACCAATTCAAAACTTGTTTCGCGATAGAGACCGGCCTGGCCTTATCGCAGCTCATTGTCACTCAGGAAGCAGATGTTAATCTGCGACAGATGAGTATTTGACGTGTTCTTTGAAGGAAACGCGTCTTGATGACTGGTTTTCAAAGCACTCTGCAAGCATTGTTCTGCGAAAATACGTCAGGGAAAGATGGTCAGTGTTTTTCCCTACATTCAAAGGAAATGCCCCACCAGTCGAGGTACGTAGTAATTTGGTTCGCCTCGACACATTTTACTTATACGATCTTATGCAGATCAAATCGCAAATTCGACAAGCAGTATTCCATGGACTCTCAGATCCTGCACGAAAAATTCGCTCATCATGCGTATGTTTGACAACCTTGTTGCCTTTAACGAAGCCTTAACATTGCAAACAGGCGCACGCCCTTTCTTCCATCGCAAACTGTGACTGGCCTGAAGAATACCCCGATCTTCTTACATCTCTGATCAACCTCATCTCCTCCAACTCTCCTGCATCTGTTCATGGAGCCATGCAAGTTTTCGCGGAATTTATTAACAATGATCTTACCGAAGACCAAATCCTTCCTGTTCTTCGAGACCTTTTACCCGTTCTACTAAACATTCTGGGTTCAACAGAAGTGCGTTCTGTATCTATATGAACTCCGAATTCTCGCTCATACCTCATGTTTTCAAGACCCAAAGTCCGTTCACCCGGGCTAGGACGGTCTCAGTCTTCCGTCAATGTGTTATTTCCCTTTTCATGGTCAAAGAACAACATCCTCAGGCCGTGAAGGAAGCTATCGCCTCTGTTTTACCTGTTTGGCTCGAAGCGTTCAAGGTTCTTCTGAACCTTGACCCAAAACAAGACATCAGTGGCCCGAGCTGGGATAATCTGGCGGTCAGAATTCAAGTGTTCAAGGTAAATCCCTCCCTCTCATAATTCAACATATCCCTGATTATGGCCGGCTTGCAGGCCTTGGACACGATCCACACGTCCTTCCCCCGTGCAGTCGCTCCCTTATCTGAACGAACTACTTGCTGCCGCACTCAACCATTTGGTTATTGTCTACCCAACATTTGATCAGTGCTATATTTCCGCTTCAGAACCGATTCCCTCGTCATCTGAGGACGAACCTGTCGAACTGCCGCAATTGATCACATCCACTATGGACTTTGTGAGCGCGATAGCTCGAGGAGGCCGAGCTCGGGAGTGGTTTGACGGCGAGAGGTCTGCAACACTGGTCTCCGCCGTGTTTGACTATATTCAAATGACTGAAGACGATGAGGAGACATGGGGGAGCAATGCGAATGCTTTCGTCGCACAAGAGGATGATGACCTTGCCAGTTATAGTGTCCGCGTTGCTGGACTTGATCTACTCAATGTGCGTATGTTTATTGATACGCTTGGACGTGCACTGACTTTCACTGGTAGGTTTTAATGGATAGAAACGTGGTCCAGACTACTGCAATCTGCCATAATGTAATGCAACGAGTCGTCAGCTCCTCAGACCAAGCCCGAAACGCAGGAAAACGCGATTGGTGGGTGATTTTTATCCATCAGATTGTTAGCGATGGTCTGATATTCGCAGGTGGCGTCCATTGGAAGCTGCACTCACAGCCGTTGGCTCACAAGCTGACACCATACAAGATTGTATTGAAGATGAACAAGATTCGGGTCGCAGTAAGCCTATCGACATCGAATCACTGTTGGCCAATGTCGTACCCTCAATACTCGGACAAGCTGGTTAGTGTCATAAAGACCGTTGCGGAAGATCCTCATCTCAAGTGTTGCACCCTCAGAATTCCCCTTCTTGCAGGGAAGAGGATTTGTATTCGCAAGTCAATATGCCAAGTTACTACCTGTACAGTTGGCTGGTCAATACCTCAATGCCGCGGTACAGGTTATTGAAGCTGATAACGCTGGCATTCCTATCAAGGTTTCTGCAGTGAAGGCTGTACACAAGTGCGTTTTCTTCTCGGTTCCATTATATTGTGCTGAGCTTCCTTTAGCTTCTGTGTGGGCTCGGACGATTCGGCTCTTACACCATTCATCCCTCGAATCGCAAAGGATCTAGGGCCCTTCCTTCTTGCGACGTCGGAGGACACCTTGTCACTTGTCTTGGAGACACTCTCGGTCGTGTTGGAGGTTGATGAAGGAAAATGGTTAACTGCCGATTTGGCAACTTCGTTGGTGATGGCTACGCTCGAAGTATGGACTAAAAACAACAAAGGCAAGTCTTCTCATGATCGTCCTAACAACCCATTCAAGAGCTCATGTATGATTGTAGATCCCATTTTCCTTTCGATCTTCCCGGACATCTTGCAATCATTGGCTGCCTCCAAGGCACCTGGGCTGTATCAGGCAGTCGCCAAGCAGGCGCTCCCTTCTCTCGTCATGTCCATGACGGAGGCGACACAAGATCAATCGTACATCACTAGTTCAGCTATTGAACTAGTGAGCAGTTTGATACGTGCTTCTTCGGATGGCCTTGGAGATGGCTTCTTTGAACTTCTGGCGCCAATCCTTTTCAAATGTCTCATTGAAGCTGAAGATCGTGACGTTCTCCAGGTGTGTAAATCCTGTCTCCGCATTCGCATTCGCACTATCTTGAATGACTGAATGTATGGTTACAGAACGGAATCACATGCATCACGCTCGTCGTTCGTAAAGATTGCGCCCAGCTGCTCAATTACAATGACGGTTCGCAGAGTGGGCTAGACCATGTCCTCAGGCTTGTGGCGAAGATCCTCCAGGGCGACGACGAATCTGCCGGACTAACTATGGGAGAGCTGATCATCCATCTACTCCGCCGGGCGGGGGATCGAGTACTGCCCGTTCTGCCAGAGCTTCTCCATGCTATGGTAACACGTATGTTGTCGGCGAAAACAGCTACTTTCATACAGGTATGGAGGAAGCTGCTTCTGATAGGAGGTCGATATTAACCGAAATTCAAACATATTACTAGAGCTTGGTGATTCCATTCGCATTCCTCATCAACAATCAACGGGATACTGTTCTTGCTTTGCTCGAGGAAATGAACGTTCAGGGACGCACAGGTCTTGATGTTCTGATCCAGACGTGGTGTGAGAATGCCGAAACTTTCCAAGGGTTCTGGCAATCCCGGTGTAGTACGATGGCATTGACACAACTTTTCGTGTCGGAGCGCCCAAGTTTGCAGAGCCTCATGGTAAAGGGTGATATCATTATGAAGCCAGAGACTAAAAATGGTGAGCGTTATTTCATACTTGGTTTTTTTCTTGTAGTTGCGGTTCTCATCACACTCCCTTCGCGTCAGTCATCATGACTCGGTCAAAGACCAAGACGAGTACGCGTCTTTGCTTTGGTCCGCAAACGAGTGCTTCGATCTAACCATCATTCGAAACAGTGCCGACTGAATTCACATCCATACCGTTCCCTGTCAAAGCCATCAAAATCTTACTTCATGAGGTGCAATCAGGTGGAGAGTCGGCTACTATGGGAGCTGCACAGGAGGATACTGTCGACGTCGAGTCGGATGATGGGGTGAGTGACAGGCCTTATGAAAGCGACCACATATGTTCATAGTGCAATTAACGCGTAAATGCTGATATTAATTACAGGATGAAGACTGGGCGGACACAGGAGACTCTGCCAGAAAAGACAGTGAATTCGAATTCCTTTCTGAGCTCATTGGCCCAAAGGGAATGGCATTTGATAATGATGATATTTGGACGACAACGATGACGAGGATTTGAAGAATGATCCAATCTCTCAAATGGACATGCAGGTACGTTCATCATTCACGTTTCGAGACTTTGATAGTGATTGATTTTTTCCTGCTTCAGGGCCACCTTATTACCTTCCTTAGGGAATGCGCGTCTAGAAATACCAACCAGTTCTCAAGCATCGTAGATCAACTCTCTGCTGAGGAAACCTTGGTTGTTCAGAAGGCCATAAATGGTAATTAGATGGTAACAAATAGGGTCTCTTAAATTTCCTGGATAGCGTGCGATGTAGATACTTATTACAATGCGATGTTGTATACAAAAAAGAACAAATAAGTCAACAAAAAATGCAAAATACTGTTGATAGTAGTGGCACTAAAACCCCTCCTTCCCCAAGTCCCATTCTCGTACAGCACCACGTTTCTTGTACTGAATGTCCATGATACTGTTGCCCTCTGAATTCCATCTGTCACGGACACCACTGGTATTACTTTGTCCAGCAACTGCTGTGGACGTTCCATATACAGTTTGCTTGATCTCGTCCTTACTCAAGCCCATGCGCTCCAACCGCTTCTTCTCGGCTTTATCCTCTCTGCGCATACGAATGAGTTCAAGCATGGCATCCCAGCCCTCAAACTCGGCATTATCTATAAGACCGGTAGCAGGGACTTTGGGCATACTGAGAGGAGCGACGTCTAGACGAGGATCATAAGATTCCTCAAAGTACCTGTCCATCTTTGACGGCAGTTGGACAGGAGGATCTGGACCTGGAGTGGGCGACCGAGAATTGACATACGGTCGTCATCGTCATCGTCTCGGTCTGAAAGTGTCGAAGACGAGGCATTTCTTCGGACACTACTGTGGGTGGTGCTGGCCCTGGATTTGGGTTCGGGGGAAGTGGAATGATTTGATACAGCGTCGGAAGACGATGTTTTGGATGGCGCGTTTCGATTATCTCTTGAAGAACCAACTACGAATTCGTCCTCTGGCTGCTCCTTCCGAGTGGACCGAACAAGTTGTGCGAGTTCGGCCTCTCGGTCTTTGCTATCTCGGGCTTTGGAAGGCGAAGTAGTGGAGTGACTTCTCGAGCTGGAGTCGGGTGACGAGGGGCTAGGTGATTTTCTGCGTGTGCGTGTGCGTTCTCTATCTTCTATATCCTCCTCAGAGTCCGATGACAAGGCGTATCGTTTCTTCTTATCCTTTCTCTCGGGGATGAGGACGTGACGTACGCGACGTGTGTTTATCTTCGCGGTTCTCTTCGTCCCTTGGACGTTTACGACGAGGACCTTCGCTTTCAGACCGACGAGGCGAAGAGGGCGACCGGGATCTGCGACTTTTACGTTTCGAGGAACGTTCTTCATCGTATGCCCGATGTTTTCTGGCTGAAGTTTCATCAGAACGTGGATGATCCAAATCCTCTTCGTCTCCCTGATCTTCTGGTGACCTGGATCGGTGGCGCTTGTGATGACGCTTCGAGGAGCTTGAATGTCTCTCCCTGCTCCGTAAACGCTTGTGAGAAGACCTTCTATCGCGTTTGTGTCGGTCTCTTTCTCGTTCGTCAGAACGTGATCGAGAATGGCGATGCCTTCCACTTCGCCGGTGTCTATCTCTGTGCCTCTCGTCACCTTCGTCTTCTTCTCGGCTTTCGTCCTCTTCATCTCCGTTCCAGGTCTCCCAATCCCTGTGCCGTCTTTTCCTATCGGCATTCCTTCCATCCCACCTATCCCAACCTTCAGAGTCATTGAAGCGTTTATCCAACCTTCTACTCTTCTCCGCGGCCACCGCCTCTTCTGCTCGTACTTTCCTCTCCCGAATTTCGTTTTCCCGTCTTTCACGCTTGATTTCCTCAGCAGCTCGAGCTTGTGCTCTCAAAACTGTCTTGTTATGGTCGTCCGTGCTTCGGATAATAGAAGATAGAAATCGCTTGTTCGTTTTAGGAGCATTACTGTCTGACCTAAATTGTATGAATGAGCCATGAGTTCTATTACTATTCATTGGCGAAAGACCACTCACAGTCCGCTAGATAGATAGGCTCTTATGCCTTGTTGGCCATATTTCTCTGCACGTTTCTTGGCATCTCTGACAAGCAATTCTCGAACATGACGATCCAGGTCGTCGTCGGTGACGGTCTGCGAGACTGAAGACCCCATTTGCGCCCGAACCAAGGTCGAAACGACCGAAGACAACGAGTTCGACATGAGGGGTAGTGTTGAGAGGTCCGTGCGTTGAGTGAAGGTGGCAGTGAAGTCACTTGAACCTGGTCCATGGACCTCGTGTCCCTCACCTAGCTGTGGTGTAACAGTACTGTACAACACTTTTGCCGTTCCTCCACACCATTGCTGTCCTCGATCAAACCCAGCCTGAGGGCGCTTCCATTGCTCGAAGCTGCTTCGAGTGCTATTCTTGATTTACGAATATTTCGGGGCTCAATTTTGACACATTACTCTCGCTACCTTGGTTCTCTTGGAATGATGTGTGCTTCGCGAAAAAACGAGTTCAGGCCCTGCTCCTTCTGAACACATGCAAATGCGCCCTCCGGGGATTTCTTCAACAAATATCGCCGGAGGAAAGGTCCCCGTCAGCCGACTCGACCACCAAATTCCGTCCACGTCATTCAAGAATGGAGGAGTCAGCAAACGCTTAGTTAAAATTGGCGGGATTGGCTGGCTTTCACGAATGCCCATTGAGCTCAAAGAGTCAAGGGTCCGGCTCAAGGGTCGAACTACTATTGTACGTGTCGTGATCCCGAGCCTCCCATTCCAGCCTTCAATCAAGCTCCCTTATATGTCATTTCTGGCCTCGAACCGACAGGATTTATAAAGATCTTAGCGGCTAGTTCAAGGCGTCGTTTACGCTGAAATGGTTTCACCGAGGCCGCGTCCTTGCCTGGCGTAAAACGTTTCACGGTTTCCGTTGAATGATTGTCATAGCAGCCCCACTTGCCCTTAATTAGATGTTCGGGTTTAGCGCCTCGAGCAAACGATGGCGGCGATCACTAGCTCTGGTTGGCTTTGCTTTGAGGCTGGCGCCACCCAAAGGACATCTAAGTATAGCACGACAGCCATTAGGAATGGCCCAGTTCTAGAATACTTACACAGTAATACCTGTCACTTACTTGCTCTGCTTCGACCGGGAGCTTTCAATGGGACCTTCAGCTTGAAATCAAACTGCATTTAGAGACCCACGCTGTATTCTAGTGCTAGCTTGATGTAGGATCCTGTAACTCCTCTAGCCACACATCCCTTCGCCACCTACCCTGAAATCTCAAAGCAGTAACTCGCGAACTTTAACGAGGACTCGTGAGCGTATACCAAGCATCAATACTTATGATGACGGATGCAGTCTCATAAATGACATGTCCTCGGACGAATACACAAAAGCTAAAACCCTGAAGCTCGAAGAGAGATTACGACGGATCTTTGTAGGTGCTGATAGGCTTTATATCATTCACCCAAGACACGTCCATGGAAGTCTGACCGCGAAATGAGGGACATCAGTCTCCGTAAATCACTCATAGTCGCAAAATTAATATCGGCGACCCCGCATCTCCCCCAAAACGTGTTCGTCCTTCAGAGCTTCATCAACCACCAGAAGGAGACGTTCTATTTGCTGGGCGCGCCGTTTCAACCTGATCCATCGGAATCGGCGAAAGCGAGGCTGGAATTCTTTATCTCGAAATGAGAAGCCGCATTATGCTATACCACACCTCGGGCATGACGAAATGAAGCTGCGGCAGAGACACCCTTTCAGGCTTGAGTTTGTAGACATGCGATGGTCGTAGGAAAACGGTTTACTATATTGTGTGGCGTCTGATGCTCTCCGTTTTAAGAAAAGCAGCTTGGATGATAGGGTCATGCCACGGGTCATCAACAAGCCACAAGATGATATTAACGGTAGGTGAGAACTCACCCTTTGATGAAAGGTGAAGATAAGATTAGGCAATTCCGTCCCGCAGATGACCCGTTCTTGTGAAATTGAACGACTGCTGTATACGCTCTCAGATCGAAGCCTATAGCAGAGAACTCTTGTAGAATTCGAGCATTCCGACAGAATGAAAGGAGTACGAAACATGTACCCCATCCGATACAAGCCCAAGAAGAGCGAAGCCCTCAATGATATTTCAGCGGAAGCGACATCTTCCTGAAAACAGCGGGATGGCCCTGAGCATCGAGAACACTTGCCATAATAGAACATGAAAGTGAGTTGCCGTAAAAGAACCTTCAGAATGAGTGTGAGCGCCGTACTCAACGGGGTGAACGTCGAGAAACGTGCTACGATTGGTAGATTGCCCACGGTGGCCTCCCCTATCCAGAAAGAACCACGCGCAGGGTGCCATTCGTGGGCTGTGGTTGGCTGGATTTGTACCCGAAGAACTATGAATGGTTTCAGTCATACGACGAGGAGCGGGGGAATGGGAAACCCAAATACTCTTTACCTCAATGAGTGGGAGCGAATGAGAGCTGGTGGTTCTGTAGCCTATAGGAGTGAGACAAGGGAGTGTGAATATGTGAATAGAAAAGACCCGCTTCCGTTTCCCTGGGGTAGGCGGGACCGGTGGCCGAATGAGTAGAGAAGACAAAGGAATTCGAGGAATGAAATGACGCTGATGATATCTGTGTTGTTCACCTGAGCCCAGAGCCCAATGTTTTCATATGGAAAAGCTCGTCGGCGTGGGGCTGATGACCGGATCCCGCCCCGCCCAAATCAATCGATAACCACTGTATTGTTTCGCAAAGTCTTGGAAGCGAAAGAATAGATGCTTCTAGCGTTCATCCGCGACAATTTGGAGGCGTAGTACCGAACGAGAGAGTCCTGTTAGACCATCCGACGACAGTTCCAACCAGCTGTTCGCGGAAGTACACGTCAGAATGTCCGAGTCTTGACGTTGGCGCGTGTTGGTCTACTATTAGGTGTGGCTGTTGATTGGGTAGGTCCGAACGTCGATTTACTGATGGGGATAAATGTTAAGCTTTTTGTTGAGAGCACTCGAAAAAGACCTTATGTCACACTTGGCGCCCATTTTCACGCGCTTTGGCCCGAGTCACTCAGACCAATCATAATCCCGACTCAAGCGTGGGCCATCAAGCGAGCGTAAGCGACTCGAGTCAAGCAACATATAGTTTGAGAAACACGACCTGGGACGTTTTGCCGGATATCCCCAACATGCGTGAACGATGGGCGTTTGAACAATTTACATACTCACGTCAAAATTTTATGGAAAACATCGTAACATTGTATGTCGGGCCAGGCGCCGGAGGGGCATGTTTTCAACATGGTGCACTGCCTCGCCACAATGAGGCACAATGGACTCTGGCTTAGCGTCTGACTCGAGCACGTCGGCAACCACCTCTGGCAACGGCGATGCCATCACTATGCGGCAGGAGCGGAGCATGGAGCGCAGCACGGATGATGATACAGATTATCGACAATGCGACGGAGATCTAGGAGTGATTCAAGCTGTGAAGGGCTGCACGAGTGACAAAATACCTTATGCAGTATGCTGACTGTTGTCGTAAAAAAGAACAATAAGATAACTGTAATACGACTCGTAAGACCCGTTAGGATCCGGTCGCTGAGACAATGATGATGCACGAATTCAGAGAGAAGAACGAGGATATGTTGGTTCATGGAAGAAGCTGGAAGAGGTCGAAGCGATATAGCTATGGAAACATGGGTGGTAAGGAACGAAAAGTGGCGCGTAGGTCGAGGGGGTTGAACGGAGAGATTGGATGGCGTGGGACCAGATCGTTCGGAGGGGATAAGGAAGGAGATATCCAGAAGAGTGGGTCTTCGCACGGCCATGTAAGGTTTCTAACGGCGTATTTTCTTTTTGTTTCAACCTCAAAGATTCCGATCGGGGGCACTGTAATGAGTCTTGTCGACTCGTTTCCTATAAATACAGCCGAATGGACTTCATTTTCTTGCCGTCGTTCTCTTCGCAGGTCTAGTCACCACAATGGGCATCTTCAACTTGTTCCATGACCTCTCCAGCTCTTCGGTGAGTATTATTCAACTTTTCACAGCTAAATTTTGGTTGAGAATGCCCAAGCAGAGCGTTGAGCACAATGTGTCTTTCGACCTGACGATTCCTCACTCTTCCCGCCCAATCCCTCATCGTCCTATTCCTACTTCCTCCAACTCCATGACCCGAATGCCCCTCGAAATTGTAATGAATATCATGGACGTCGCATGTGACGGTGCCGATCTTGAAGAACGCTCAACTTTTCTCAAGTCGTGTTCATTGGTGTGCCGAGAGTGGTCAATGCCGGCTCAGAAGCAGCTGTTCAGGCATGTCACCCTCAACACACAAACAGCCTGTTTAGCTTTCAAAGATGCAGTCGATCCTGCAACCGAGCGTGGTCGCGTGCTCGGAGGTGCCGTGTTCAGTATGCGCGCGTCAATTGACCACAACCAGCCATTTGGCCTTTCCCAAAAAACCTTTGCTCACGCCGTCATCCTCTGCCCCAACCTTCACGAGCTCAGCATCGCACTTTACGGCTGTGGTGCTCCCGGCAGCGACATCGTCGGCTCACCCGATGTCCTTCGTATGCGACGCTCTGCCCCCTCGTTTGATGAGGAAACCCTTGCACTCCTCAGATCCGGCCCACGCATCTCTTCCCTCTGTTTCCGCAACTGGTCAGAGAACAGCCAATCACTCTTTCAGCTGCTCGGCGTTTGGCCATCATTAAAGTCTCTCGTCATTAGCGGGACTGCCCCCGAGCTTCCTGACCCTGCCTCCGAACCTTTCCCGTGTGCTCTGTCGAGCCTTCGAACGAACTTCCAAACTTCGCCGTCGGTTGACTTCTTCAAATGGCTCCTCCATAACTCATCCGACTCCCTTCGAATCCTCGAATTCGAACGCGAACTTTCTCCCATAGTTCTCGAATACCTTATCGACACGCACCGCGAAACCCTTGAGTCTATCGTGCTTCCAACCTGCAGCCGTGAAGCCTCACGTGCACTTCGCAGATGCGAGAAGCTCAAGCGGTACAGCGTCGAGGATGCCTTGTCCAGCACCGGAGTTTACAAAAATCTTCCTGAAGAGCTCGAAAGGGTCGCATTCGGACTCAACAAGGATACCCAGCTCCAGTCTATCCTTGACATCATCAAGACGAGGCAGTCGCTTACGGCTGTGACAGTTCATATGTGGAATGGAGGCGAGCTTCACAGACAGCTGGCTTCTTTGAAGACGACGTGTGCCTTGCGTGGAATTGATCTGGAGTTGACACAAGATATCCGAGCCTTCCGTTCTATCGTTGTACGTGCTCCTTCTGTGATCTCGTTGACCGTTTAATAATCATTTCTTCATTACAGAGGGCTGGTCATTTGGCATAAGCACGTTCGCTATCACTGCTCCTTTCGATCTTCTCAATCTACCCTTCTTTTACGCCCTCTCATAATCTGCTTCTGTCGAACAAGCTGCACTGTATCATATCTCAAGCACTTACGACCACTCACGCCCCTTCAACCATGTATCCTATCCCTTTCCAGTCTCGGCATTGTCGATTTGTCACAAGCATCATCATCATCATCACTGGTCTTCGTTCATGCATCCTCATCCCAAGTATCGTGTCAGTACTATCTAATTTCGCGACACGCGACTTTACGACGGTCTCTTACATTATTATCTCACTTTAGCTATACCACAAGCACATCACTACTCTTATTTCGTTCATTATTACATATCGCGATAGGCTTTATTGTTACCTGTTCTTCCTGGATATTACTTTTAGACCCGGGGATGGAGGATGGTAGTTCTTCGACTTTCGATAGGATTCGGATTTCTTGCTTTGCTGTCATGTAGTTGCATAGTTTTGTCGCTGACAATCGAATCATTCGTTTTAATGTTTTGATTTGGTGGTGCTCAGCCTCGTTGGACACTTCAGTGTTCTAGGTGTCTGTCTGACCTCACTTGAAACCGCTGTTTGATGAGCGGTGAGCGCACTTAATTATAACACAGCCAACGGATTTACAGGTACCACCGGGTCTATAGACAGCATATAGGTCTATGTACCTGTATACAAGTTTAAAACAACATCCCGCGGGTGCTGTGTCCATACACGCAGCAGACGGTGGAACGGGAGATCCGGCGGTTCAAGTTGCTGTCACTGACAGCACTGAGTGTTTGGATTGCGGCCTCTACTGACTACAAAAGTTTGTAAAGTTGTACAATACAGCGGGAACAACATGTACCCATTCAAATCACCCTGTATCAGCGCGACAAATATTCCATTTTACATCATTTTTTTCTCTTCTCCGAAAATGCGAGCGGAAGGGCGTTTCCAAGATTATTCCAAGAGGTGATAATTATGAGCTGGGGCTGTTGCTAACGGGGACCTGGCCGATTCGTCGGGGAAACGCAAACACAAGCGAAGAATGCTCTGAGGAGAAGTTCTGTCGACGGAACTTCTCTGTGAAACTGGACACAGCGCTAAACGGAGGTGACTCGGCTGTAGAAGCCTATGCGGAACTCCAGGGAACACCGCAGGGAAGTATACAGAAATGGAGAGCTGGAGTCAGAAAGCGTAAGTATTTTCAGGAATCAACCAGGGTTATGGAGGAATGGAGTACTGTGATAGGCGACTTTGTCACGCTCTCCCGCCGACAAGCCCACGGTCTCGAAAGCATGGCGCAAACCGAAGGGTTTTCTTTTTCCGAGATCTGGGACGGGACGCCTTGCAATACCCGAGGTAAAACCGAAACTCCAGAGACGTGTCTACATAATTGACACGGCGCGCGTCGGAATCATCGTCATGGCGGGTGTGAGTGAGCGGGAAACAGATCCAAAAAGAGTAAGAGCGTTGACATTTTGGGTAATCCACTGAAGCCAGGCCTCTTGGATGCCTTTCGGTCGACCCAAAACATACCATAAGCCGAAGTTGGGGCCCCCAAGACCGTCAGGAGGCTCCTCCCTACTTCTCCTTCATGCCATATAGACCCACGGAGATGTTTTCGGAGACGAGAACACAACCGTCGGTTTTCGCAGGCATCTGGGTTGGATCTGGCATCGGTGCCCGGGATGTGCAAAGGTGAAATCTGTGTTCAGGTGTGAGTTCATTGAGGTGTAATGATTACAAGTTGTTGGCCCTGGAATTTGCAAAAGCGTCATCGGAATTAGATCATTCGACTGCCAATTGTTGATCCAGAGTCAAAGCAACGGTTGTCCAGATACTTGAGGGTAAGACTCACTCTTTTGGGGACTTCGATGCCTCGAAATCATTCGCGACTTCTTCATAGAATACATAGGGTGCACTCAGTCCATTTTGATTTCCGGGAGAAGAGGCAAACCAACACCGGTAAGTCCATTGATTTCGTTGCCAGGTTGTCGGAGATCCAGATTCAATCGCCTCAGGGAAGAAATCGTATACCAAACGTACGTCTACGTACCAGTAACACTGAGTATTCCGGCCAAACCGGTGAGATTTCAATACTCACAATGAAATTTAGAAGACGAGGATCTTGCTCTCCGCTTCCGATTGAAAAGGACGTACCCACAGTCTGACGAGTTCACCGCTTGGTGTTACTGAGCGTATCATGACAACATACCCCGGAGACTGTTGCATTCAAATTGAGGGCTAATGAATAAATGTCTATAGTGTGTATTGAGACAAAGTCACATTAGACTTTTGTTTGACATCAGTCAGAATAGACTGACCTCCAAGGCGGCACGACGTCTGTAGGCATTTGGTGGCAAGGTCTAATAGCGTTAGACTACGGGAGCGAGCGAACGAAGTAACGTTATTTGCAAGGGGTAGATAGCACGATGAGGGACATAGCAAGGACAATGCTCTCCTAAGTTGTCCTGACCCAGGCATTTGTCTGATTTCCGACTAGTATGGAGCAAACGTCCTAAAACCCAATTCAACTTTCCAAATTGCGGAGAACGCGTATGTTCAAGACCTAACATGGACGGGTGGCGCATCCGCGGGACCTAGACCAGGTTGGCACGAGCAGAGCTGATTGGCACTGGTGGACTAGCACTCACTCGATTGTCGTTTTAGCTCGCCGGTATTCGATGTCAATGCAACCGGGTACTAAAACGACTCCGAGCATGCCTATAGTAAAGTTAACGATTTCAGTGGCTTTGAGCCTTTCTGAAGTGACCCTCTTCCTGCTATACAAGGGGGTAACGTTCGACAATAAACGCCACTGCATGCGCGTGTGGCGAAACACGACATTGAGTCTGCATCGTGTTTTTTGATTACTCCCGACACCTGAATATAACCGTTGAGTTTGGGGTATCCACCGGGAGCTTAATGTGGAGGCTTACCTCAAACTACTCAAGGAGAGCTCCAACTTCCAGACATACAGACATATCCAGGGTTCTAGCGGTGCCGCGCACACCTTGACAACCTGTCTTCTCATGTCAGAGTTGAGACCAGAGATAGAAAGATGCTGATTGACATGAATCATCATCGTGGCTGCTGAAGTGTGCCAGACCGTATGTGGTGCTTGCAGGAGAAAAGCACATTCCAAGCCATATGGATCATTCATCTACGGGCTTTGCGCGTTCCAGGTTCCAGGTACAACACGAGTGATCTCATCAAGAATACAACTTGGGAGATATTGAGGTGGTGCATATATCATTCATGATTCTGGCGGTGCAGAAATTCTATCATTGGACGCGGCATGGCGATTGCGGCATGATATTCGTGTATAGCACAACGAGAGAGACAGCTGTTTGGGCTAAGAAAATATATTCTGATAGATGTGATGCCAAAGAAACACCTGTTATACATGCGGTTCTCAGCCGGATGGGAAACATTTCCAGAAGGGAGAGACTCACCCCAATATCCCTTCTCTAGTTCCGTCTGGTTCCACATCACTGATACTAATAGAAATCGTAAATGCTACAGGCGCCTTGACAGTCTCTGGCTCGCTTCGAATTCCGGAGTACGGCTGCACTAGGCACACCTATAGCTGGAATCTTCTTGCAGACAAGATGCCCAGACCTTCTGGTTATTCTACTGATGAGATAGAGCGGAGGTAGCCTTGGACTTCCTGGATTTGAAAAAGGTTCCGGTAAGTAACCCTTGGCAGTCATGTTGGATGAGACGCATTGGTCCTCAGGCTTGCAGACCCGAGAAATTTACCCATGAATCTAGTCTCTGCGACGTGCTGCAGCTGGTGTGAAGCCAGGGGTTGAATTCAAGGATGAATTCGACTTGAAGCCTTCATTTACATGAGGGTGAGGAGCAAGTCCTAGACGCGTAGACGCCGGGCCATGCACCAGTCCCTGGCTCACTTTGTGTTCTCACCACTACCACCGACGGCCAAGGGTGACGGTGGATGTCCTGTAATGTCCTATCTTTTATATTCTGCAAAAGTATGTCTAATTGACCTTGAAAAAGACAGGAATACTATTTGAATTGCCATAATACATGGCAGAAACTGTGACAGGTAGAGACCATGTTCCCGAAGACTCGGAAGGTGTTGGCATTACGCTGGCAGAATTGTTCAGCTCGTCAGTGACGACCCCGGCCTCGCAGGAATATCTAAATCACCTCACTTCATTACCACTCTCGACTCTTCTGTCAGAACCGAGCCTTCTGCAACACAATCGCACCATCTCACCTCCAGCCTCACGTCTCTTACCCACACGTCATACCCAACATTCATCTCTCTCCACACGACCACATCTGCTCTCACTTCCTCTCTCAGGGACTTCTCTTCGTCTTTGGACGCTCTCATAAATCAGAGCTTACCAGCACTCGAGGAAAGCTCGACAACATGGCGGGAACACACAGACAATGTCCTGAGTGAACGGAGAAAAGCTCGTGTTGTACTCGAACAACATGACAAGATACGCGACTTACTCGATATACCTCTCCTCATCGACACATGCGTTCGCAACGGATACTTCTCCGAAGCCTCTTTCCCTGGCGGCACATGCAAAATCAATATCAGCCTCGTACTCCACACCTTCCAGAACACCGCCGCTCATACTCGCATCAGTGATGTCTGAGGTCCAAAATTCCATGGACCATATGCTTCTTGCCTTACTAGCTACGCTTCATGAGCCCAATCGTAAACTTCCAGCGTTATGGAAGGCCGTCAACTTCATACGGAAGATGGATGCATTTCGATCCACTTCGAACGATGGTTCGGACGAATATAGTGTTCATGCTGAGGAGCAGCTGGCGCTGGCATTCCTTGCAGGGCGTGAGCAATGTTTGGTCGCCGCCTTGGATAGTTGTAAACGGGACATAATGCGGTTGGTCGGGGCAGGGGCACTTCAGGAGAAGGATAGGTCGGACCTAGCAGAGCATCTCCGGCGGTACATCGATTTGTGGAGGAAGGAAGTGTCGGATATCGTGGCGCAATATACCTCCATCTTCCTCGACCATCTCACCTCAGATAGTGCCAAAAAGTCCACCACAAATACATCCACTACCTTATTATGGAGAGTACAAACCCTAATAACGACTTATACCCTTCACAATCTCGAAACACATCTCATACCACTTCTATCACCCAAGCTCACTCTCTCGCGTGTACCGCTCCCTTTAATGCAATCCATTCTCAAACCACTCACCTTCTGCTGCAACTCGTTCGCACGGATAGGCATGGACTTTCGTGGCATTCTCAGCGGGCTTTTCTCCGAGGCCGTCTCCTCCATTGTCACCGACGAACTCTCAAAACACTCCCAAGCTTGGATAGACAAACTCACCGAGAAAACTGGCTCACGAACCACTGCGCCGACTCCAAAGCGCCTTTCTGTGGTTACTTCTGGAAACAAGACTGTTCCTAGTCCAATGACGGTCCCATCGAAGTGGCTGATCATCCAGACAGCAGTAGCCTCGCCTCCGCCTCTGCCCCTACAGAAATCCGCGAACAGCCATCTCACGTTCCGCCTCCGATCCTGTCCACCTATCCACCCCTAGCGATTCACACCAACGCCATTCTCACCACGTTCAACAATCTACGTCTCATAGCACCCACTGCTATCCTCAAAGACCTGCAGAATGTGCTAGATAAAGAAGTTGTTCGGTGCGGACAGGCGCTTTCGGCGTACATTAAGTGTGTATTTGAGGATCCAGCGTTGAAGTCGAAGGCTGCGAATGGGTATGTTCAAGAAGATGAAGAGAGTGTGGATTCAGGGCCGAGTCAGGAGGAACGTGTTGCGCTAGCTGTTGGGGAGGTGTTCTTTAAGATGTGGGTACCTTTTGTGAGAAGGGCGTTGGGTGAGGGGGTGTATGGGGTCAAGAAGGACTATAGTCGTGTGGGTAGTGAAAACGGCGTGGCCAATGGCGACGCTCATGCAGGGACCGATCATATAGAGGATCGGCCTGCTGATGACAAGCAGGGAAGGGAAGGAAGTCACGAGTTGGCTCAGTTGATGAGAGAGTGGGAGAGTTGGTTGGAAGGTATCAAGCGTTAATAGTGTTTTGCTTTGTATACGCGTTGGGATGGATTACCTTTACATAATTTACACAGTTGATTTCAATCACATTGACGTTCGCCTTTTCGCCTTCGTTTTCTACATTTTGCAGCGCAGTGGAACAAGAAAGAGATATCTGAAAGAAAAAGAAGCAGTATAGTAGATGGTAACAAGAAATCGTTATTTTCACTCCACTATGGTCCATCACCACCAAACGTACCCAAACCCAATACCTGCGCTAACTGACCTCCATTCAACGTACTCAGTGGAACTGCTCCACCCATCCCTGGATATTCCTCAGGCCCATCGACCGACGGATTCAAGTCTTGATGCGAAGCCACAGGCGCTTGACCAGCCCAAGGCGAATCCGAAGTGCTATACGGCGGAGGAAACACCATCTTCACAGTCATCCCTTCCTCGCGCAACTTCTTTATCCTCGGCGTTATAACCTTATCCTGCACCTCTCCCGATTCATCCGGTTGACGCCCATCCTTATCTTGCCCAAAGTAGACAACGAGCTGCTTTAACGGTGTCAACGAAGGCCCCGCCATGTCATCCTCAGCACCAACAAACTCCTTAACCCGATGCGGAGACCTGCATTCTGCCAGTTTAATCAACGACTCTTCTTTGGCTGCGTAGTTTCCGTAAACGCGGAGCGCTTCCAAACGTGGGCAGATTGGCTGGGGGTTCTCGGGTGTAGGTGTGAGGTGTTTGACGACTGAATTTTGGAATAAGCAATAGCTTGCGATATCGACGTTGCGGCGAGACGACATTGAGAGGTTCCCAGGTCCTGGTTGAACGTCCATTGGCGGCTCCGGGCTTTTCCTGAACACCCAACTGAACCAGGCTCGGAATGGCTCGTAGGCACTCGATAAAAGCAGATGCGGATGCTGAGGCGGTGATGTGGAGGCTTTTGAGCTGGCAATTCGATTTATGGAGCATACGAACGAATGGGAGTTGTGATGAACGAGAGGCATTAGATGCTGGGCCCATGCCTGTCGAAGTGGGCTGGTCCGAGTTGTAAGAGAGGCTGGTTAATGATGGACATAGAATGGCGGAGAAGAAGGCGGCAATTTTGGAGTTAGAGTTGTCTCGTGTAGGCATCATGTTGTGGTGTTGCCACAAAGGAGGCCCCCAGACACGTGGATAGACTGAGAGGGAGCGTAATTCGGGGAGAATCACGGTCTTAGCATCTCCCACAGTCTCTTCGTCAGAGTCAGAGTCATCGGCACCAGGGCCGCCGCCGCCGCTCTCTTGGATGAGAATGGAAAGTGTGCATGTCCGAAGGGATGTAGCAGCTACCCTCAGAACGCGAAGAACGGCATCGGGTGACTGCTGTGAACCATACGAGGATATCAACTCGAGTTCTGTGAGATTGTCCCATGCGAAGGGAAGCCCGCAAACATTGTGTTGGTAGTTTGTTAGGCTAACCGATCGCAAACCCGGTGCTTTTGTGAGCAGATTGGAGAATGGCATGTCCCCAGAAGATTGGTGTGCCGGATGCCCCATTCCTAATCCTCCAAGGACATGATGGTAGGGATGGTACGCTCCTGATCCATAATCGATCTTCATCTTCCGGAGTAGAGGAACCTTGTCCGCGTCGACTGCCCTTGTAAACAACTTCAACATACCCTGAGGAACTTTGAAGCTGACATTCTGCCAACGATCGGAAAAGGAAGAAAGCGTTTTGATGATCGGCTTATAATAATTTTCAAACTGGGGGTCGTATGCTGAGACGACGAGGGAAAACGTGATTGGGAGACCGCCAGATCGTTTGAACCATTCTTCGACACCGTCTCTGCGACGTTTGAAGCGTAATTTGTTGGCTGCTTCTAGATGGGGATGCATGGCGGGGAAATAGATGTGTAGAGCCGACCACAAGCGAGGTGTCTGCAACGCGACTTCCCTCCACTTTTTGCATACCAGAGTGAGTAAGATGGGGGCCTCCGCTACGCTTCGAGATGGATTGCGATCTGTAGGCAAGCACTGGACGAAAATCTCTGCAAGGGCATCGTCTGGGATAGCTCGTACGGGTGATAGTAAAGCAAGATGAGACTGAACGAAATCGTCCACTTCTGCTCGTCGAGCCTTCAATTCTTCCACTCTAGCCAGTAATCGGGCTAGCTCCTCATCAATCTGAGCCCGCTCGACTATAGGCACCTCTAAAAGACCACGAATCTCCTTTCCATCTTCCGCAGACGCAGAAAAATTGGTTTTCAGAAGAGGAGAGAATCTTGTTTGAGCTGGAGAAATGGTAGATTGGGTCGTTTCTGAGGAGCTCATGGCTGTAGAAAGCGCGTAAGAAGTTGGGGTCCCCAATCACGCACCCTGTCGTGTTGTTATCTGAGCAAATTTCACACGCACAGGACACGTTTTAGGCGCTATAACCTCAAGGCATCCTCAAGGCGCAAATTTTACACCTTTTCTGGGGTCATGGGCTCTGATAGATACAGTAAACTTCACTAAGTGAAGTTCGATGAACTTGATAGTGAGTCAGCCGCAGGCTATGCGTTTTTCGAAGTTACCCGTGTACCTATAGACGCCCAGCGCTCGGGAACGTTGCCGGGCAGGGGGATCAATGTGCACAGCACTGCGCACAAAAAATGTGCTTGGTTTCTCATGCTCGTCGTCTTTGACGATTACTACCACTAACTGCTGCGCTGGATAATGACAAGCCTGTTCTGGCGCCAGTTCAGGGTTTTGCTCTGGAAGAACTGGATTATTCTCTCCAAGCATCCCTTTGTGAGTCTCGGTTCTATTTCCATTGAAAAGCGGAACTTGATTTGCATATTTTCAGCTTAATATTCTGCGCTGTTTTCTCCTTCCGGTTGCCTATGGGATTTTCCTGGCGGTCGCTCAAATATTCCTGATTAAAAAGAACAATGTGCGTCGAAGAGCTTCTCCATAGAGCCTGTCACTTACATATTCGGCTTAGAATGGACTAGGAACTCCAGCGCCCATCTACAATCTTCACGAAGAATTTGACGGCTCTCTGGCTCTGATATGGGCAGACAACACGGATGGCACCAGTTCTCCAAGTCCGAGCGACATCATGGCTCGAATAACTAGCGACTTCACAGAGTCTCAGAAAAGTGCCATTCGGAAGGCGACTAACGCATCGGAAATACCAGCTTCCTGTCCTCAAAATTTCAACCTGTTCTCGGAATGCTATGCTGCCATCGTATTCAATGATATTCCCGCCGTCGGAACCTTTTTTCGACCAATCAACTACACCATTAGAGCGGATGGAGGATTGTATCGGATAGACGTTATCAACCACAACAGTGACTTTGAGAGGAGAATTCTACCGTTACAATGGGCTATTGATCAAGTGCGTTCTCTACAGTTATCTCTGACCCTTCAATGCCTGACATTCTGCACAAAGGCTATCATCGAAGCCCAAACAGGAGTGCAAGTGCCAACACCACTGGAATGGCCTTTCACACAGCAGACTAATGAAGAGCAGGATACTCAGATACGCTTGAGTACGCATTACCTCTTGCAAGCATAGAAACGAACGTTGACATTTCTCTGTAGGTTACATTCGTGGGCTCCGTACTCTCCTGGTTCTAGCTCTGTGCGTATATTCCGACTAGACCCTTTATTATACTGATATCTTCGTCTAGATTCATATGCTACGTCGGTATTGCATATCAGCTGCCAGGAGCAGTTACTGCAGAGCGTGCCAACCTCGTCGCGTCTCATATGAAAGCTATGGGTCTTCTTGACTCTGCCAAGATATTGTACGTGCACTCATTCACCATTCGGGACATGTTTCACTCATACGAAATAGATCCTGGCACATCAGCTTATCCCTCGCATACCTTCCAGCCTGGACGATCGTCTCCCTCGTCTGGCACTACCGAATCTTCACGATGACTTCCGCCGGACTCATCTTCATCTTCCACATAATCCTCGGCTTGCTCTTGGCTAGCTACTCTTTCTTCGTCGCTGCACCCTTTGGGAAGAGTCCTCAACTAGCAGCCGTTGCATCCACACTGCTCTCAATCGTCTTTGCCATCCTCGCATTGGTGTTTGAATCAGCGGGTACCGGCGCAGCGTTCATCTTCTCCATCGTGTTCCCGCCGGGCTGGTACGTTTTTGTTATCAGGGCTATATGTGGGTGGGAGAATCATTTACAGGCGTCGAATTTGCTGAAGGGAGATCCTGATAATAATCTGGCGTTGTTGCCTTTGTTGATTGCTGGCGTGGTAAGCCTGCTTCAGATATTGGTTCATGCTATGTTATTGATGAGTGTCTATAGATCGATATATTCCTATGGCCCTGGCTAGGAAGTCTCTGGGAGAAACGCCTCTACGATGCCAAGAATCCATCCACATCCAAACGTCGATGGTGGTCATTCTCCAAATCCAAGAGGTCTACAGGAGACGATGTGAACACCTTACCTCCTGATGTCGCCATCTCAATACGGAACTTGGGAAAAACCTTCAACACATCCTTCTTTAGCTCGAAGAAAGGTCCTGGTCACTGCCGTATCGGATCTAAGTTTGGATATTCCCAAGTACGGTATTTTTGTCTTGCTTGGGTCGAATGGGTACGTTTTGCTTTGATTTGCTTGGTCCATCTAAACGTAGCATCTCATGCACGTCATTCAGTGCGGGGAAATCCACGACTTTGTCCATCCTCGCCGGGTTAACCGGTCGTACAAAGGGCAGTGTGCAATTCGAGAATGGAGATGTCCCACCCACTGAAACACCCTTACGTGGATCGATGGGAATCGTCCCGCAAAAGAATGTACTCTT
This sequence comes from Paramarasmius palmivorus, assembly GCA_037176845.1. Taxonomy (NCBI): domain Eukaryota; kingdom Fungi; phylum Basidiomycota; class Agaricomycetes; order Agaricales; family Marasmiaceae; genus Paramarasmius; species Paramarasmius palmivorus. The sequence goes on along the minus strand of JAYKXP010000038.1, from coordinate 329,179 downwards.
CCCAGAGTTGACCTGTTACCAAACATTACGAGTGTGCGTACCTGATTCCTGCTATGCTTCCGTGAACTTGAACTAACGATAATGTAGGTGGAGCGCAGTGAAATGGTCAAAGAACTCTGATGAGAAAGAGGACTTTGAGCAGCTCTTGAAAGATTGTGATCTGGGCGCAAAGATTCATGATAATGCGGATACGTTGTCTGGTGGACAGAAGAGGAAGTTGCAGCTTGCAATAGGCCTGGTCGGAGGGTCGAGAGGTATGGTATTTTTTCTTTCCTGATACGTATAGACTCTTACGAGCCGTTTGATCTGTCAGTCGTTCTTGTTGACGAGGTAAGGTTACTCAAGTCGCTGACTTTCGTCAAACTGATATAGAGCCTATAGTGCACTTCTGGTGTCGACCCATTGTCACGACGTGCTTTATGGAGGACATTGACATCGTTCCGTCAAGAACGCACAATTGTGTTCACGACACATGTAAATCTATTTCCTGGGCTTTGACAATTCATCTCACTGATTCCCTTTCTTAGTTCTTGGACGAAGCCGATCTCCTCGCAGACCATATTGCCATATTAGCCGCTCCCGGAAAGCTTGTTGCTCAAGGCACCCCTGTTGCTTTGAAGAGAGATCTGGGTGAAGGTTACACCATTCAAGTAACCTTCAACGCGCCGGTTTTTGCGGAGAAGGACCCTTTGGGGATGGACAACAATGCCTCTGCAGAGTTGTTGCGGAAGGTCCAGGAATATGCACCTCAAGTGTATGTATCCGTCACGTCGGCCCATCAAGCTTCGTATCACTTGAAAGCCAAGGATCCGGTGGCTGTCGAGAAAGTGCTCGCAATGTTGGAGGAAAACAGAGGCGATTTTGGATTATCCTCGTATGATGTCCTTGGGTCAACCATCGAGGACATATTTCTGGATCTTATGCGGCAAAACGAGCTCGCAAACGCCAAAGATTCAGACGGAAAGAAGAGACCTTCGTCCGCAGACTCGGAATCCCTTTCCGCTGGGTCGGTGCAAGTGCCAACAGTGGAGAAGTTTTCAAAGCCACTTCCCTTGGCCTCGGGCAAAGCGACATCGCCTCTTCGCCAGGCACTCACGATATTCTACAAGAGGTGGTTAATTGCCAGACGTAGTTGGTTGACTCCAGTATTGGCTGTGCTCGTCGCTATTGCGGGTTCCTGCATTCCCCTTGTGTTTGTTCGGCGGTTACCACCAACCTGTATCAGAACATTCCGGAACTCTACGACTCTCCCACTCTTTTTGCCTTCGTCAGGCTTAAATCCACTGTTCTCGTCGAACCCACTGTCTCATCCGCTGGTTTCACCGCCTGGTGTTTTGTCCATTCTTGGAAACACTACGCAATTCTTCCGATCGACAAATGTTACGGACAATACAACGTTTGTTGACGACATTACGAGGAATTACAGGAATATATCTTTGGGTGGTATTTCGGTAGATCTCGATTCCGGAAGGTCTCTGGTTGCTTGGGAAGGCAGCTCTCCAGGATACAAGGGGCCACCAATGCTTAACCTTGCGTCAAACGTTCTTTTCAATCACGCGTTGAATACATCTGGGAACATTGATCGTGTACCAACTATCATTCGAGCCACGTATTCAAGTTTCCCTCCTGTGGCCGCAGGGACGTTATCCTCGCTGCGATGGGTGGCATTCTTCGGAGCTGCAATGGTGAGTTTAACTTTGGCGTTGGACTTAATTCATACTGATATGACATACTAGTCGGTTTACCCTGCTTTCTTCGCTATATACGTGTCAAAAGAAAGGAGGTCTTCAGTACAAGGTATGTCATAAGTAATTACTGACCTCGATGTCGTCTAACTATCTGCTAGCTATGCAATTCTCGAATGGTCTTACTAACACTATGGGTCTCTGGCTTGGCCATCTCATGTTCGACTTCATCTTTTCTGTCATCTCAGCGACGGTCATTATCATCATCTTTGCCACGGTATCTAACCAGTTCCATGGGCCTGGATTCTTTGTGAGTTTCTCCCTTCCCGAACGACGTTTAGCATCTCACTTTGTGTTACAGTGGTTGATTCTTGTTCTATACGGGATCGCGGGAACCCTGTTTGCCTATTGCATTTCTCTATTCATGTCCTCCCCTTTAGCAGCCTTTGCTGCCGTTGCTGGTTATCAAGTCATCATGTTTGTGGTAAGTAATCATTGTGAGCGCCCATTTAAGCGCCCGCTGACGCGTAGTCTTTCATAGCTATATCTGGCAGGGTATCTACTCACACTCACTTACGCCAAAACCTCTGAGGCCGGGGATATTATAACCATCATTCACTTCACGATTTCAATACTTTCACCTGTGGCCAGCGTCGTAAGCTACCCATGTGTCATTGAAGTGATTCACCACTTAGATAAGCATTTCTAGGTTCGGGCAGCTTTGGTCTCGACAAATCTTTTCTCCTTGCTTTGCGTCGGCGAAGACCTTGATCCTTCTGCAATGGGTGACATCATGAGATTCGGTGGACCCATACTGTATCTCATCGTTTATTCCTTTGTTCTGCTCGGCTTCCTGGTGTGGTACGACTCTGGTACAATACTCCCACGGTTGGGGAAGAAGAGCCAACCGAAGAAGCTGGAAGGCGCATCAGAAAAGCTCGATGTGTTACAGGAAGCGGATGCTGTATCTTCATCAGACGACCTACTGCGGGTCGTTAATGTTTCCAAATCATTCGACGGCAAGAAGGCTGTTGAGGATGTCAGTTTCGGTGTTTCGAGAGATGTCCTGATGGCTTTGCTGGGTGCCAATGGTGGTGGCAAGACTACGACCTTCAGAATGGCTAGTAAGCGCTTTTGTTCACTGCACTTCAGGTTGGGATATTGACATGGCACAGGTGGCGACATTATACCTGACTCTGGTGATATCTTCATCAATGGAACGAGTGTGGTTAGGCATCCAAAGAGTGCCCGGTCTGGGCTAGGCGTTTGCCCTCAGTTTACTGCGATAGATTCTCAGTTGACTGTCAGGGAACACTTGATAATTTACGGCAGGCTCAAAGGGCTCGAGGCTGGCGAAGTCTTGCAAAGCAATGTCGACCTTATTTTAAGAGCGACCTCCCTATCCCAGTATGCCGACCGACTGGCCAGTAAACTTTCTGGAGGTAATCAACGAAAACTGTCTCTTGCAATCGCCCTCATAGGTTCGTGCAAGAATCCTTATACATAGCTGTATGACTGAAACCTTATTACAGGGAATCCATCGGTTGTCTTGATTGACGAATTCTCGAGTGGAATAGATGCTAAGATGAAGCGAGAAATGTGGATAACCCTTCGTAACGTGGCAATTGGCAAAGCCGTTGTTATAACCACTCGTGTGTAGTCTTTGTTTCACCTACTGGTTCACGAGGCTAACAATTTACGCAAAAGATTCGATGGAAGAAGCGTCCGCACTTGCAAGCAAAGTCGGAATCCTGGCCAAGCGAATGCTAGGTAGGTTTTTCATTTGTGGTACAGATGTGATGATTAACACGAACCTATAAGTTGTGGGGACGACTCGTGAGCTTTTGGATCGTTACGCGACATACGAAGTCCATTTTGCTTGCCGGACACGAGAAGAGGTGACCAAGGCTCAAACCCTGATGTCCACGATTCCCGGGGCGCGGCTTGCTGACGATGTAGCCACACGATTTGAAGTTCCGATTCAGTCCGAAACCAACGGTGGCGGGTTGACCTTGGCAAGGCTGTTTCATATACTGTCGACTAGCGAGGACTTCACCGAGCATACCGTGGAGAAAGCTAGTTTGGAGAGCGTATTTATGAAAGTTATCAGGGAGAACAAAGTATTAGAAGAGGATACGCGCACACGTAGATGGCGGTGGTGCTAAGTTATGTGAGTAGAACACTCCGCTATACTTACACTCGTTATCGCAAACACACGGAAAAATGTAGCTAGGCACTCTGGACTGTATCATAGCAATGAGGTTTTATTATTATTTTATCATCGATGTCATTAGAAGCATTACTAAAAATACATCATTCACGAGCGAGATTGGCATTGTTCGAATACAGCTTGCACGTAGTTCGCCATGAGCTCGTGTGTGGCTTTTGAAGGGTGCCTGTCCAGTATGTGAGTGTAAACCGTCGTTCCAGTAAGTTATAGACTCACCCTGGAATCCAGTAGAAAGTGTGGTCTGGGTCTGCGCATGCACCCTCAGTGGTCTGGTCATTGAGCGTGCAGGGTCCTGTGCTGGTGAAGCCGAAGGATTCGGGGTTCGAGAGGACATTATCCCAGAGCGTAGAAAGGTCCACGAAGCCGAGGTTTAAGCCGTATTGTGAAGCAAAGTCATCCGCAAGAGTCCTAACTCCGTCGAACAGCTCCTGCTTGTAGGCTTCTCCCTCGGCAGTCTTGGTGCCGCGTCCATAGTTGTCAACAATCAGTATGTTGCGAGCAAATGCCGGCGGTGAGATCAATCTCAGGAGGTTGTATAAGATAGTGTCGGCGACAGTCGTGAGAGGTTGTTTGTTGTACAGTTCTGTGGAGAGGAGAATCGTTTGAACATCTTCGGAAGAAGTGTGAGAGGATGACTACTCACCATTTCTTCGTTCGTAATCACTTTTATAACCGCTTCAGCCAGCTACCCCAGGGTCAGGAACTATAATGCACTCACCCCATACCCATGAAAATGACGTAAAGTGTGGTCTCAGGATTGGTCTTCTTGCCATAGTTGATGTAGTATTGTGCTGTTCAAGATAGAAGTCAGTATGATGACCGCGTTCAACTAAATTTGGCCACTTACAAGATGCTGAGAAGTCTCTGGCATTGGGAAGGATACTATTTGGGTACTGCGAAGCGTCGACTACTGAACCGTTGACCTGTGACCATCATCAGCAATTGTATAGAAAAGGCTCGGAAGTCACGTCCTACATACAGCGTAATCCTGTAAGGTTGCGCCAGCGGCAGCAGCGAGATTTTCCACCCATAACGGACCGTTCGTCAGACGACCCCTGCATTAGGATTAGGTGGGCTTAGCACCGCGGGATCGAGAGGAGACCCGTCGGTTTTGGATCCAGACGTGTAGGAGTCCTAGACCGGATGTAAGTGTGCAGCAAGGAGCGATACCACAATAAAAACATACACCAAACGCGACGATTGTCTTGTAGTAGTCTAGGGAATTTAATCCCCAGTTAACGTCGGAAGGGGAGCCCGATAGGTCACCACAGTTGGGCTTCACTGCCAGTTGAACGGCAGACTGGCGTGCTGGTAAGACAGTGCCAGAAACAGCAGAAGCGAGCAAGACCGAAGATAGGAGTGAAGTGAACATTCTGGTGTGGGGAGCTGGTCAATAGCTCTCGAGGTATACCCACCTTTTATACCGATCCGAAGGCAGATAGCGGATACTCGCGCTTAACAGAATGACCCCATGTGTTCATGTTAATCTAATCATGATGAACACAAGGAAGAACCTGGAAGAACTTGTGAGTTGCTAGCATGATCAGCTAGATTGGCTAAGAAGCAGCATGACGCCTTTACGATTCTATTGACTATACGTAGTCGAGCTCCGTTGAGGCATATGAGGCAATTAAGCATAATCATCTGTCACTGAGATTACTGGATGAAAAATCAGAAGCTTTTTCAGGAACTCACCGTGTGTCGGGAGCTTTTACAATGCTCGTTGCAACACTCCGGGGTAAGCAAAATGGGTCTTTGGCATACCAAGACTTTTAGTCCAAGCAAGTAGTATGGCGGGCAACAACTATTGAGCATCGACCGCCGGCTCATTTGCGGGACATTGAAAACTCACCCTGTCAAAACACGCTCCGAGGTCGAGAGGGAGCTCGCGAGTAGTATTTTGATCTTCACTCATATTGCATGGCACCTGGGCAAAGCAAGCGATAAAGCCATGTGCCATCACAGAAGTGTCAACCGACCTACGCGTCCGCAGAATCCTACCCAAGCCGTGTAACTTTTGTTGCAAATGTGGTAGACGAAGCGCTACGCCACGGTGAAAAGCAGGAAAAATGTTTTAGAGTGACTATTGAAAGGCTGAACACAGGTTGACCGAAGAATACGCGAAACAAGAACATATGACGGTATCGCCGCCGCGATTCTGCCCAGTCTCACTGCCATTGTGCGGCTTGAAAGGTCCGCGTGTGGGTGTACCTTGATTGTAATCAGTTCGCACCATTCTATCCAAAGACTGTTCACCACGACAAAAGTCGGCACTGGGAGGTCCAAGAAGAGCCAGAGAGGATGCCGATGCAAAAGCTTGGATGAAAGATCTAGAAGAACTCATGGTGAGTGGGCCCGAGTCAGCGCAGCGTCATGCGTCGTTCATCCAGGGTTCACCCTTTCTTGAATGATAAATTCCAAAACACCCTAATCATGAGCGATGGCCGCACAGTGGATGGGTAATTGCCTCGCCAGCTTACAACGCGTGCCCTTCGCTATGCATCTTCGTTTGTCATCTGATTTCAAGTAGGCAACAAGGAACCGCTCCGAATGGTGAGTAGTCTATGTTTTCTTGATGTTGTTGCCAATACCGTGCTTTGTAACGAAAACATAACTAGATTGAGTCTCGAACCGTCTCAAACGGACCATCAGGAAAAAGCTTCGTTTGGTCAGCGATACTTGACATCCCTGACGCGACGTACACGTACCCAGTACTCCAGGCATTCAAGAGGCTAAGAAACCCGCCAAAGCCATTGGATCTTCCCCATTTCTCCTTCAATATGACATCGATGAGCAGGAAAGAGTTCAGAAGGGCGCCGTGGTGGTGAGGGTGAAAGGAGAAAATGCCTACACGTGCTTCTCGTTGCCGGCGCGTCGCACTCGCGTCTTTTGGCCTTCTACCATCATCTTTTACATGTTTAAGGTATGTTCTTTGACTGTTATTCTTCCGTGTACTGATTTCTGGCAATAGGTTTGATCCCACTGTTCTGTCAATCAGAGTCAGCAGCGAAAGGTTAATTTGTGCCCGCGGTGAGGTCTTGAAGGAGCAATGCGTTAAAAATTGCGGTATGTTCAGTACCTTCACAGTAAAGTCTTTCTTCGCGCATGATCGTTTAGAATACGACATCCAGATTGCACAATTATATTCCCGAACTCTCTTTGTATCAGGAACGAACGAAAGCCTTGCGGGCACCTCAGCTTTGGTCGACCATACTTTCAATTGTCCCTGGATACTGAATGCTGCCAGACCGACGGTGTCACCTCACTTCTCGACTCATCTGGTCATACTCTTATCAATTACATGATTGGCAGAGTTCGACTTTTCGTGTCGGGTCTAATCCAACAGTTTAGGGAAGGCACTTACGCAACGGCGGGCCCTTACTGCATTCAAGTGAGCATATGGACGAGCTTCTATGGCAAGGCATCGCTCTGTGTAACACATGAAAACGTTCAAGCTCGTGTTTTGGTCGCAATTAACTCGTATGGAACCTTTCTTAACTTCTCATCCAGGGACCTAGAGTATACAAGCCTCGAGACTATGATTGACCATTCTTCTGGAGCTCTCCGCAATTCCACTTGACCTAACCACTCTTATCTCTTTGTCCAGGTGATTGACTGACCACCAAGGTTTCTGATTACAATCTACACCATTCTATGCCGGACCGCAAGGACCAAGTTCCAACGGTTGACATTCCGGGTAAGTAATACATAGCAAATCTGCCTTCTGTGTGATGACCTTCGTCATCTAGAGTTAGCTGACATTCAGAACAACTCGAGGTTGCCTTGAGTACGAAGGCAGAGTGCATGCCATCAGTGGGAGAAGCGGGGAGTTCACCGCGGTTTTACACACGAATACTGCTCTAGTGGATCTTTGCCGTTGACTTTGTCATGGACAGGCTAAGCACTTCCGAATATACGACGACGATTCTCAATCCATTCATCTTGTCTCGGTCCATTCTTCGTCCCCCTTGATGAAGTTGCGAACAGTGCCTGATGCTTGTCGCCTTCGGTACATGACGGAACACAACTCTGAGTCTCTTCGCCTGCTGCGCGATGCTGTAAACCAGCTGTAAACGGGGTGCGGTTTGCAGGTTGCCAGCATTCTTTTTCCTGGTATGACGACGCCATGAAGAGCGATGAACCCCCTGCGTCATCATAACAAATTCCGCACCGTTTTGTGCAAACCTCCGCACGACCCGCAGAAAGCTCTGTCAATCTTTTGATTTTCAGTTGTACCGACTTGAGCTTCGTTAAAGAGTAACAGAGTACTTTTCGAGCTTGACGTCGTTACCGTATTACTACACGAAAAATGAGGTGGTGCGAGTGACGGCTAGCTTCCTTTGACGCCGGACGAGTAATAATCTCGATCACGCTTGGTTCTACACCATCACCATGTATGCCAGCCAGGCTCAACAGCAGCCAATATCTCAATATTCTCAACCTCCAGTTCCCCCAGTTCCTCCCAATGAATATTACCAGGGCTCAATGCGGTCGAGATCAAGGCCTCAGGCGCTGGATGATGAACAAGAGTTTGACCGAGGCGATGCTGGACAGGATCGTTATGATGGAGGATACATGCCCCAGCAGCCGCCAGACGATGATTTCTTCAATGGCGACACCAATGGAAACCTGAATCCCCAATACTACGCTGACAACTCATACCCGCGTTCCATCACAACACAGTCCATTCGTGCACCCTCACCTCCTCCAGGTCCAATCCTCGACCACTCTCATCTTCGACCCGGAAACCAAGCCTCATTACTCTCTCACGAACGCACCCTAGAGCTCTACCGAGCCAATGCCAAAAAGACACAAGATCCAGACCTCCAGTTCGAATTTGCCGTGTTCATGATTGACGCTTCCAAATCTTTACCCATACCCGAAGAGCAACCTGGGAACCTCCTGCAAGTCGAAAAGGCTTTGGAGAAGCGAGAGGATCTTGTGCGGGAGGCCACGGCGCTGTTAAAACGGCTGGCAGATCGAGGGCATCCATCGTCTCAGTATTTCTTAGCCGATTGTTACGCGAACGGGATTGGTACACCGAGGAATAAGCAGGATTTTGATCGGGCGTACCCACTGTTTGTCCTCGCTGCAAAGCATGGTCATCCAGATGCGGCGTATCGTGCTGGGACTTGTCTGGAGAACGGATGGGGATGTCGTAGAGAGTCGGCGAAGGCACTGCAATTCTTCAAGAAGGCAGCGGCCGCATCACATCCTGGAGCGTCGTATCGGCTGGGTATTGCTCAGTTGAATGGGGAGTTGGGACTATCAAAGAGTCCTAAAGAAGGCGTACAGTGGCTCAAGAGGAGTGCAGAGAATGCGACAGCCGAGTTCCCTCATGCCCTGCACGAGTTGGCATTACTGCATGAAAGAGGAATTGACAATGTCGTTTTCGTGGATTACGAGTACGCAACAGAACTCTTGGCTCAGGCAGCAGAATTGGGGTATGCACCAAGTGCGTATAGGCTTGGAGAGTGCTACGAATATGGCAAGATGGGCTGTCCACAGGATCCAGCGTTATCGATCCACTACTATGTGAGTTGCGGTTTAGATTTTCTTCTTATGTTCACTAAAACTCGACCCCAGAACATCGCTGCTCAGCAAGACCACCGAGATGCATGTTTCGCACTAACAGCCTGGTATCTCGTAGGCTCACCTGGCGTCTTACCTCAATCGGACACCGAAGCATACCTATGGGCCAAAAAAGCAGCGGAAGCCGGGCTCGTAAAGGCAATGTACGCTGTTGGGTATTTCACCGAAGTTGGCATAGGGACACCAGCGAGTATGCCTGAGTAAGTCGCTCATCAATCTTCTTAGTCACGACGTCTACAACCTATTCCCGCTTTTACACCATCAACACCCACGTATTCCTGTTGACACCTCTATATAATACTGCTTTCTTACTAATTTATCCGTTTTAAGCGCTATACAGTGGTACAAACGTGCAGCTGATCTGGGCGACAAACGGGCCTCGCAGCGACTCAAGGGCTCACAAACGCAAGCAATGAGGCAGCCAGGTGGACCCGGTTCCGTATTACACAGAGAAGGCAATGGCCAGGACGCGAATGGAAAGGGGAAGGATAAAGACAAGGATTGTGTCATCATGTAGAGACCGGATTTTCGGTGGACATTCTTGTCCCCATCTCACCGGGAGGAGGAGCTCGAAGAGCCGGCCATTTAGACCTGCGGCTGGCCATTGCATTCATACCCATAAACATCCATTTCTGGGGATGAGGAGGCTACTAGTCGTTTTCAACGTTCATTTACACATTCCACGTACTCATACATGGATTCGATTCACTATTGCTATCCACTGTCCATTTCCACACACTCAGGGACTTTCTCTCTCATCCTTACCATGAACTCTCCCTTAAATAGTCGTATATAACCACTAATTTAGTCCTGTACTAGTTGATCGATATTTTTGCTGCCTTGTCGCATTCCTGGCTACGACTTTCTGGTATATGGATTTGGGTTTATTTCCTGGCTACCTTCCTTTATTTCACTATTGGTCTTGCTAGGTATCTTACTTGCAAGTAGTTCATACAGGGTCCTACAGATGATTCATGAAAGGTGACGATTCAGCAACAAATCCGAAAGATAATCTACATGAGGTCGATAACTGATTTTAGGCTTGTCTCGTCGAGGATCTCGAATCCCTTGTCACGAGTCACCTAAAATGGTTTTGAGACCAAAGCGTCGCGAAGATGAAAAAGAACACACCTGTGCTAATTGTACATTGTGATGATCTAGCTTCTCCTCCATAACTTGCTTCAACACCCGCAGGGTCAATATCTGTGCTTCCTGTAACGTCATTTGCTACAGTGCGAGTGAGAAAGTGGATGGAAATATGGGGTATAGTGCTCACAGTGTACCACTTGTCCTGCAGTTCGGCTTGAGCAGCTTCTGACCCGGAACCGATAGCCTTTGCTTGGTATTTCACGAATGTGCCGGATGGATCGGTGTGGAAATCTAGTAGAATTGTTGGAATAGATCCCGCAGTCAAGCAACTATCTGAACTCACAATTGTGGTCCCAACTCATCAATCCCAGCAATCAACAACGCCACTCCAAATGGTCTACTCATCATCGCATCCTCATCGTGTACACTCTCTCCAAACCTCAAAGCCAAATCACACACCGCCTGCGTAACACTCTCGACTTTGATCTTCTCGTCGTAGGTAAAGGAATGGTTCTGAGCCGTAACTCTGGCATGGTCGATCATAGTTCGTGCGTCAGCGGTTAGACCTGACATTGCGCATCCCAGGTGACTGTCGATTTCCATGATCTTTTCGATTGAGCTTGCTTCGAGGAGTGGTGACTGAACGCGCTTTTCTACTGCGAGAACAACGCCGTGGTCTGTACGAATACCGACGGTGGTTGAGCCGAGCTAGGGTAGACAGTATTAGAACTCTAAATAAAATGAGTTCATATTGGGTATATGCACACCTTAATTGCCTCGATAGCATACTCGACTACGACGCATCCTCAGTATATCTATACATCCTGGAAGATGGCTCGGCGTACCTTGGAACAAACGGCCCTCGGGGGAGAAAGTATTGACACCTCGATCTACAGTATCTCGGTCAAATAAAGCTCATGAAAAGAGAGGAAACAGCCCATACCGTATTCAGAACGCGTTAAGAACATGGTGGTATGAAATGAGATGAACTGGAGATTCAGCTTGCGTGGACTGCGACGCGTACCACCGTGTGAACTTCTAATTACCTGGGCGATGAACACCATGTCGCTGTGCTTGTCTCCTCCTCATTGCTACCTTCATTATCCCGGAAATACTCCCTACGAAGACGCTACTGCCATTTCACAATGTATTGTATTCGTGAACCAAAATTTTACTAGGACGAACGTGCAACTTTCTCTAACTGGAAGGGTAATCGATGATCACTCCGAAAGCATCACCGGCGCAAAAATTCGTCATTTCTCCTTCTCTGGACCATCACCATGTCGACCCCAGAATTGACTGCTTCTGACCTTCAGTCTATCCTCGAGTTCACCGTCTCTTTGGCCAGGAAAGCAGGAGCTCTCATCCTTGAAGGAGGTGCTGCTATCCAGACTGCCGGATCAACAGTTGACTTGAAGAAGAACTCGACGGACTTGGTCACGGAATACGATGTAAAGGTGGAAGAATTGGTGAAGAAGGAGATTTCTGAGAAATATCCTGAGTTTAAGTTGTGCGTAGACCCTTCTTCCCGGTGATATTCCAGCTAAGCATGCACTCAAAACCAGTATCGGAGAAGAATCTTATGCTGCAGGATCGCGTTCTCCTTTGACTGATGAGCCAACATACTGCGTTGATCCCATAGGTACGCCTTAACCTTCCTCCCATTAAGCATTCTTGACACCCTATTCCAGACGGCACGACCAACTTCGTACACGGCTTCCCCTGGGTGTGCATTTCTCTCGGCCTCATCTACAAACGTCGCCCCGTACTCGGTGTCATCTACAACCCCTTCCTCGACCTATTGGTAAGGCTCCTTATTTACTCATTTCCATCTGTTGCTAAAGATAGTTCAAGTACACCGGTATCAAAGGCCAGGGTTCTTATCTATCCAAGAACGGCGCACCACCAGCGAAATTGCCACTCGCAAAGGCTCCTAAACCCCTCGAATCGTTGGGTCAAGCCTTGATCGGTCCGTGATTCACTCTTTTTCGCCTATCCCCATCTCATACTCCGCTAGCTGTTGAATGGGGTAACGATAGGTCCCTTGCACCCGCTACGAAGCGCTCAGAGTCCTTCCACCGCTTGGCTGGAGATCCCTCTTCAGGTGTTGTGGGCGGGCGCATGGTACACTCCATCCGTTCACTGGGAAGCTCGGCTTTGAACTTTGCGATGGTCGCGCAAGGTGGTCTTGACCTCTACTGGTACAGCCTACACTCGTCTCTCGCTTTCTCCGCCCGTTGACCAAACAAATAGGGAAATCGGATGCTGGCCATGGGATGTCTGTGCTGGCTCATTGATCGCCCAAGAAGCTGGCTGTACTGTTTCGGGCTCGCATACTGTCTTTGCGGCAACGAAGGATACACCAGAGTTCGGTGAAATGACGGAGGAAATTCTTACCGGTAGAAAGTACATCGTTGTGCGTGCTATCGGCGACACAGAGGTGGGTCCAAACACTGCTTGTAATGTGACCTTAAACTCAGTCATCGCATTAGGCGGAAAAAGGAGCTGATGCTCAGAAGCGAATCATACAAGATTTCTACAGCACGGCTGAGAATTATGATGTTTCAACATGAAAAGATACAACAGTAAGACCAATTGATTTAGAGAATGAATACATGTATAGACCGTGTCTTGCTGATGAAATTACTCAAAGTCCAATTCGTCCAAGTCGCTGGTGTTCAATGTCGGCCTTTCTTCCGACTTCGCAGGCTTCTTCGGGGCCTTTGGCTTTACGATACCTTTCCATCCAATATTGAACTCTCTGTGAACGTCCTCGGGCAGAGCAAATGGGAGGCCCTCGGCTATCAAGACCCTTGTTTCGCCGACGTACTTCTTCAACAACGAATCCCTCTGCTCAGAGTGAATAGGGGACTTGGACCCAAGGTTCTTTTGCAAGGCCGTGATACTCTTGATCGCAGAACTAAGGTCGAGTCAGTGCTCCAGCTTTTTGAATGTACGTGGCACAAATACGCACTTGGTCTGCGTCAATTGCTGGTCAAGCATATCCAACTGCTCGTGACTCAACTCTCCTTTCATCCAATCCTTTGTCTTGCGCTTGAACTCCTGTGTAAGATCGTACAACGCCTGAAGGGTCATGAGTACGTGGGGAAGAGGACCCAACATCATCTTGAGGTATACGCCGCCCGGGAGATTGCAAGATCGTGCAGCTTCACGGCAAGAGAGGAAGTAGTCGTCTCGTCGTTCTTCCGTGCGTGTCCTGGCAGCCTGCGTACGAGCGTGATTCTTCCTGTATATCTCAGGAATCCTGGCAAGGATACGTTCCTCTTGTTCCTTCTCTTCTGCAGACATGACGTGGGGATTGTCGTCGGCGCTATCAGTCGGAACGGCGGGTGCAGCATCGTCAATGAGATGATCTTCTGCTCGATTTTCCGCGGGTTCCACAATATCTGCCTCATTGTCAACGGAGGCTGGCAGTGTGACTGGTTTAGGGGGGGCAGGTTTCTCGGCTCGTAGGAGAGTGGGGAGTTCGTCCAGGCGGGTGTAAACGATGTAGCGAACGGATGGGAAGTTGGGAGGGGTACCACATAATTTACTTGTGTGAAGCAAATGTATCATTTCGTCCATGGATGTAGCCCTGATCGAGTTCCTCGCGAGTCTGGCAATTGCATTCCAATCTTCGGCATATGCGTACCTTGAAGACATTTAGAGGGAGTCAAGGCTAAGAGAAATGAACCCACCAGGTCCAGGGCGCCGAAGGGGGCGGAGGCGGATTGCAATAGCGCAAAGAGGTAAGTGTATAAAAAATGGCTTGTCGGACCTGGTTATTGCGGAAGTTGTAACCAACTATATATTGGAAGTCAGTCTCGAATGAATCTTGAAACGAGCGAAAACTTACAAAGGGCGAGTGAGCGACATCTAAAGAGGATATCATTAGCTGACACGAAGTGCTCAACAGTCTCTTTTAGCTACTCACATCCGATTGATGAAGACGGACCGGATGATGTTTCGGTTATATAAAGGGGATCCAAGCGTGACTGTTTCATACTGGAGATGGTCTAATGAAATGGTTCTCAGTAGGCAACGTAGCAAGGGAGAACAGAAATCAAGTACCTGCATCGACCCCGGTGTGTATTTGAGTCAACAGTTCGACCATGATGGGTCCAACAAGCATCATCACGAAATTGAAGTTCCTCGTTCTTAAAAGCTCCGCATTGATCCCCAACGAAAGCCAGCTGCGGGGAAGCATCACATTATGAATCTTCTCCCGTCATAACAAGCTGCTGATAGGATCAAGTTCCTGCATAAATCTTCTATGAGATGGCACAGCATGGAAATGTCAATTGCCAGTTTTTTCTTGATGATATGGCTGCAATTTGCGAAAAGGTTTAGCTAGGATTACGGTAAGAAAATTTGGTACTGACCATAGGCACAATATTCCCCTATTCAAGCTATTGGGCGCGGTACCTTCCATCATAGACAAAAGGTCATAGACTGCATTGCCACCTTCACGCCGGTACTCCCAAGGACACACGGACCACTTCCATTGCCCTCGATAAAGATATCTGGAGTCACTGCTGCAAGTTGAAAGGGTTCCGGAATTCTGCAGTGTAGACAGTGATGGCACTGCAGTGATTAGAAGAGTAGCACCGTACGATAGTAGCGTAAGAAACGGAGGCAATGGTAACGATCGGTGCGAAGACAAAACCTAGAATCCAGCTTCTAATATCATCGACAATCTTTTCTTGCAGTTCAGGTATTTTTGCCGCTTCAAGACTGGCCATATTTCCCATGTTAGGATGAGGCGGGAAAAGAGCTTCATAGAGCCGCCTCAACCAATAGCTGCGACAGATAAGTGAGTTCAATATTCTACGGTGAGCTGAAGGACGTACCGGCGCTGAGAATATGAATCCTTTGATGCATCGAAGGGGATTTGTCTCAAGAGGAGTACTTGCTGCAAATGGATACGAACGCGCATGGTGTAAGAGGTTGTAGTCAAATCATGCCCTCCGATATGTGCTTTGGGACAATTTGAGCGGTTGCAGATTCCCGCCACTGCAAAAGGCAGACACAGCGTGAATGCCTTCAGAGTCCTGCAAATTTCATTTTCCTGTTTCAACTGTGATCGCAGATGGGCTTCCACAGAGGATCTGAGCAGGTTGGTAAGCTTCAATGATGAAATGATGACCTCTTCCTCTGGAGTGACATCCTCGAGTTTGTTGAAAAGGAACGATCCGGGTGACCAAGGAAATTTGATCGCTCGCTGTATTCTGAAATCCAAAGAGCTTGGAAAGTTCGACGCTGGACTCCAAAGACGATGCCTTCAACTCCGATGTCAGGATAGTGGTGTATTGTAGGAAAAGCTCCAGCTCGCCAACTACAACTGGGAGAGGGACATCTTGGTTCTGAAGAAGGGCGAATCCATCAAAATACTGTTCAAGGCAGAGAAATGCTGCGGCAAAATTATGGTCGAGGAGAAACGATTGCCCAAGTTCCCGAAGGTCAGTAACAGACCCGCCATGAAAAATGGTGGTAAACATAGTAAGCTATTTTTTATATTAGCACAGGAATATTGAACTTTCTATGTCTGGGGACATACCTCCTTTCGATACCAGTCATCCATTACAAGGCCAGTGCACCCAGTTTCAAGAGCTTCGGGCAATTTCGGGATCATCACGAATGTTTTCTCTCCGCACGGCAAATGAGATATGTCGCCAAAGTCCGTCAAGTAACACATTGTCCTGCCCGATGTGTGGATTCACGGCCCCTTGGACGCACAAGCAGACTGATTGCTTCGAATGAGTCTCCCTTCTGCTAGGATGAAGATCCGCTGCCTCAGTGAATCTGGAGTGCGTGATTAAGATATCACTCCGGCAACATCGAGGGAGCGATCTTCTGCATACTCCAAGGCCTCCTCGGGAGAGTCAAATAGTTGGTACCTTGCCTGTTTACGGTCAATTGGGACATAGCAACAAACAGGATGAGAACTTACTTCAATCGGAGGGCCCGCTGAGGATCTGAAGCCGGAAGAGACTGCACTTCGGTGAAATAGAAGACCTTTGCGATCCTGACGACACTTGCTGCAAGTGCTGGATTGTTCACGTTACCAGACGTGACGATCTCCTACTGCCTCGTCATACATCCGTAACTCGAGGTAGCATTCGGCAGCATCATCATGCATACCCCCTTCAACATATGCCTGCGCTGCACTCAGGAAGTCCTTGGCTTTGCGTGAACAGTTAGCGCTCAAACGCAAAAAGTCGGATCGCCGTCGCCCGAAAAGCGTAGCACAGGCCCTAAATGCCTTCGCTGCATCTTTGAATGTTGACCTGCGATCACGTTCGTTATCGCTCTTGCTTTCAGCCTCATCTCGAAGAATGTAAGCCCCAGCCATGACCACATAATTCCGGCGTCGTGCTTTCTCAAAGCAATGTTTTGCCTTGCAGAAATCGGCGCTGATCAAAAAGTGTACGACCTTGTTGCATAACCACTCTTCGGGGAGAAGAAGAAGTAGCCAGTCGGAGGTGCCTTTACTCCGGGTGCCATCGTTCGTATCAAGCTGCGACTCGTCCAGTACAACTATGAAGACCATCATCACTACAAGTTGCTGCACTAACATCTATTGCTCACCTTCATAGGCTCTCCTGCAATGGATGAGTCAGCTAACCAGACATTGTTCACGTGCTCTAGTCAGGGCGACATAGAGAAATTTCAGCTACATAGCAACTTTTCAGTGCCTTTCTCGTAATGTTGCAGGATGATAATGTTACCTCCAGCCAAATGTTCGCATGTTTGTGGTTATCTAGAACTGGAGCCGGGGTTGTTGAACCGGCCACCGCGTTGAGGATCACCCTCCAACGGGCAGCGTCGACATTTGAATCCGTAAAGAAATTATAAATAAGGACCTGTTGGTAGCGGTCATCAGAAAACATTCATAGGATATTAAGGAGTTGGACTTGCGTCATTGAACTCAAGACCTTTGCTATCATGAATGGTCCTGAAGCAAATGAGTCAAATATTTGTTACATACTTGGACAACTCACATTATAAGCCCAACGTTGTCACCAATCGCTTGACGCAAATTGGTACGGCCTCGTCGTCTCTTACTAGGATGCCTACAAGAAGGGCATTGAATATCACCTCGTTCCATGAAGCATACACTCACACTGCTGTGCGCCGAATTCTACAGGATTGCCAGAGTCGCCAAACAGATACTGCTCAAGTATTGACTTGTCATTCCCTGGGTCTCCGAGAAAATATTGGTCGTGGCCCTTCAATCATTCCTATTTCAGGTGCAAGCTCATCGATCGACCCGCTCCAGAAATAATTGATGAGTTCGATACAGAATGGGCGCAATTGACGATGCCCGGAGTGCGACCGGTAATTGACTGCAAGTTGAAATATCTCGGGCTTTGACGTAGGATGCGACAGCCCCTTTCCAATTGCAGTTTTTCTCGTTCTGGTAAAGTGTTAGAAAACACAAATAACCAGGGATGAAATGGACTTGCCTCAAGCCTCCACTGAAGAGCCTTCAGTTCGTTAAACCGAAAAGCGCTGCCGGCAGATATTCCTTGTGCAGTATCGCCAGCCCAGAATAAGCCATTGGGATTTAGGCAAATCGCCCTCAAAACTTAAGGAATAGTCAGGTATTATACAAGCTACAAATTTTCAGCGTACTGAGTGTGTCAATCAACAAATTGTCTTGTACTTCGTCGACATAGCTAGGGCAAATCAATACGAGAACGCAATACTGCAGAGATACGCACAGATGGTCAACTTTCCGTCCGGGCACTCCGGACTGACGGAAAAAGTCGAGAATATCGTGGGCTCTACAAATGTGATCGTTATTCAGATTGACTATCCCGGAATGGGCAAACACACCTGTCAGCTACGTCCTTATCACCTCGCTTTGCTTCTTCCTATTAATGTAGGCTTGAAAAACAGAGTAGAAACGGTCCGTGTCTGATGCAAAGAATACAGGTCGTCTGTTGCACATAGATTCATATGCAGCACTGTCCAGGAAACGGGTTTCCTTCGATAGGGCTGCTTCTGACCCTTTGATAACACCTGAAAAAGCATCAGAACACTGATACCTGTGATGGTGAGAAACTCGACCTATGACTTCGCCAAAAGCAAGGGCTGGATCTAGCGAAAGGTTCAGAAAGCAGGTTTCAAACACCAACAAATAACCAACCAGTCTTCTTGGCGAGAGACTGAGATATTGCGGGCCAGTAGTGTTGTACAAACTTTCTGAAATCCACAAGGTCGTTTGATCTGAACTGAGTTGTATGAACTGAGGCTCGTTCATTGGTGGTGCCCTTGGTCTTCTGTTGCTGTAGTGCCATATCGGCCTCGAGCATCATCGATAACTTGAGATAAGGCCACCTATCAGATGGTGTAACACTGATGTAGACGAGTGACGCACCTTGTTCCATGTCAAAAACAATGGAAAATGGCCATCCTCGAGTTGGCTAAACTGTTGTGGAAGATGATTCCACCAATCCTCGACATCTTCTGCGCTAATCATATTCAGATCATCATCGGCTGCAGCCGACGCATTCGACAACTCAGCAAGCCGATCGTGATCACCGTCTGCTGCCACTAGAGACTGGTCAAGCATAGCGAAGTATTGACTGACCTTCTTCGCTAATATCGGTGACTGGGTTACGAAGATTTGCCTCGGCCTTGGTGTCCCTGGCTCTGCTAGCTTGTAGGTGCGTTCAACAAGCAACATTTTAAAGAGGAGCGTGGTCGTTTTCCTGCAAGTTATCGGCGCTTAAATAAGCGCACGCCACGTTAGCCGAAAACCGAATCATACCCAGTACCACTTCGTCCGATAACATAGCAGGAATTTGGGTGTTCAATGATGAGTTTTTCCTGGGGGCTAGGGTGAAATTATGTGGCTGATAGTATCTTGAGATTCTGGTGTTGACTTACGAAACAAGGTGAGGGAAAACCGCGTCCAAATTGGCGAGCATGGCTACAAGAATATCAGTTCGTTTGGAAGGATCATAAAGAAGTATTAAGACGCACTGTTCATCAATGGCTGTAATACAGACATTTTAGCCTCATACAAAGGTGCATATGTGTTCTCTTACCTGAGAAAACTGAACATATTTCTCCATGCTATATGTCCCATTTAGTATGCATGGTTTGAATATAAATGTGCTTCTTGTGCCTACAGGAAGCGTGATTGTAGCTGCGAGCAGGATATCAGTCAGTCAATTGCTCGACTAGCTAAAGACAAGCCCGTACTTGGTCAGCATCGTTGGCAAGTAGGTTAGAAACCTGCATGTCCTCGAGGCCTTCTGGAAGAGGGGGAAAGTATGCTGGCGTAAAGGTATGGTTGTCGGAACTAGCTACGCGTTGTCGGATAGCACAACTAGAAAAATAAAGTTATATACGGTCGTGCATTGATAAATGACATCGACTCACTATTCCCTGTACTGTTTATTCTTCCTCCCCAACTGATGATCAATAGACTCCCATACCCTGTTGTTCTCCATCTGTGCATGGGTAAAAATGCCGAATATCTTGATAGCTGCAAGCCCAAGTCAGATTACAGACCCTGTGAATCAACTCCAGACATGTCACATACCCTGTCGGAGCCGCTAAAGGTTTGGAAATCTCAAGTCAGAACTTATTGCATCTCCTAGCTATCTCTACACACCTCGTCATTGCTCGGTACGAGATCGATTTGATACTACAAACACGCTACATCAGTCGAGTATGAGCTCTCACTAGAGGACAGCACATACCACGAGTCGAAGGTCACTTGTCATCTTCGCCTCGTATACAGCTGATTTTGCCCCAGACTTTCCGAGCCTCTTGTGATTATCAGGAGAAAAGTGACCATTCGATAGTTCTCTATCATCGTCCGCAAGTTAGTCGAAAGCGTGAAGGAGAAAGCGGTCCCAGTACTTCATCTTCTTGACGATAATATCAAACGTTGTCCGCTCCTTCTTATGACGACGTCGAAGCTCACTATCAGCGGCCGGCCCAATGAAGATGAACCAGTCTCCAAAGCCTTCGGGGTTGTCGAAGTATAGAGCCCTAGACGTCACCAAAGGATTAGCATCTGTCGACAAAGAGATGCATCTACTCACGATTTCATGGGCTGGACCTTTGGATAAACCATTGCGTTTGATGATTCTGCTGCATCGATACTCTCGCCCGCGATAGCGGGCTGCATTGTCGGGACGGGAGTAACATGAACCTCTTGCTTAGTGACGCAACTTTCCATGATAGCATCCACCAAGGTTTCGGAACGCAGCGCTTCAAGGTACCGCTGTGAAAACCGGTCAATACATATAAAGATGTCAACAACAGAAGCATACCTGCAAGATGGACCTTTGTTGGGTAAGTATAAGAGTCTTGGCTCCTTCAGCCTCTGCCCGGCTTTCAGGAACGTCGATATCGAACAACTTGAATAACTCCGTGTCAATAACTCTTGACTGGGTTGCGGCCCTTCTTCGCATCTTCATCTGACGTTGTGATTTGGGCTTCTTATCGTCGTCGATAGGACCGAGCTCGATGAACTCCATCTCGTCGAGAGCGTTGATCATGTCGACGAACACGGGTATGATTCGTTGCTGAACCGCTGATACTGCATTGGATAGAAGATAGTTTCGAGAAAGTTTGGTTCAGAATTTGATTGTGAACGCTTTCAGGGAATTTGGTCTCGTTTTTGGGGAACGAATCCATGAGCCACACTTGTTGATGATCTTCGAGAGCTGAAAAGAGCTTGTCAAAGTAAAGAAAACCTCGTGATAGAGATGACTGACATGATAGAAGAAGTAGGAGGGCGTTATCATTCTCCTCTTCAAGCACGTCCTGGACAACGTGTAGCAACGTATCGGGCCGAACAAGACCCTGCAATTCCCAAACGGCGCTCTCGACATCGCCCAAAGATGTCATTTGCGAGGTTGGAACAAGTCCGACCGGTAAAACGTTTTGCGTTGTGGTGAATACATGGTTGTGAATGTAAAGAGGAAGGTGGAGGCGAGCCAACCTAGGTCTCTTATACCATCGTGAAGCTATGCTGCGGTGCAACGAGGTTGAGCTGATCTGAATACAAAGCAAGCGCTAGTTCAAAGTTTATCGGGTCACCAGATTATAAGGTTTACTACGGGGCGAAGAAAGAACGTCAATAGTTGTTTGTTTGTGTCATACTCATCAAAAGGCTGGACCCACGGACAAAGGTTAGTAGGAAACGAGGGTGCACGCGCAGCTGGTGCATATGAATGTTGGCAGGTTGAACAGCGGGGATCAGGACGAGAAGGGGAGAATAGTATCATTGCTTTCACGTATCGAACATTCAAAGTTCTGACTTGGATAGATGACTACAAAACCATCAAGATTTCCTGAAATGCGAATCAGTAAAGTTACCAGAACAAGAAATAGAGTCCATACTTAGATTCTAATGTATCTCCCGCTTGTTGTGCTTGATGCTCTGCCAGCCGTGCTCATGGTACGGAGTAAGGAGAAATTCGGACCAAACAAAGGCAGTTTCGGCACTATCGGGTCCTTCTCCGAACCACAGTCGCATTTTCCATGCTGAGACGGTCGATAATTTCATCATCGATTCTTGCACTCAAAAGCCAGAGTTGCATCTCATTATCAAGGAATAGCTTTCGTTCTCTCCAAAGAAATATGTCCGCTGCAACCACTCACCCATCTTTGTCTGTTGTTTCCACCACGAGTACGCGTCAATGCTACAGCTCCTCTACCGGACGACTGATCGATATGTCTACTAGACGCTCCTGGAGCAATCGGGCCATACTCTCAAGCAATCAAAGTCGGGGATCTATTATTTTGCTCTGGGTGTATCCCAGTCAACCCTTCCGACGGCTCGATTCCGGACGGTGTAGAAGCCCAAGCAAAACAGGCATTGAAGAACCTGAGAGCAGTTGTGGAAGCGGGTAACTCTGAACTAGGAAAAGTTGTCAAGACTACGGTGAGCTTATCGCCTGCCGAATAGTCTTCTTTGGCTGACGTAGATCTGTAGGTCTTCTTGAAAGATATGAACCACTTTGCTGCGGTCAACGCTATCTACGAAGAAGCTTTCGGATCTCACAAGCCTGCACGCTCAGCTGTAGAAGTTGCTCGATTGCCCAAGGATGTGTTGGTCGAGGTGGAATGCATTGCGAGGTGCGTAGATGCTGCGACAGCTGCTGGTATGGGGAGTAGGCTGTGAAACGATGCTCACGCTCATTTCTTATAGCTTGAAATGAGACAAGGAAAATTGTAGACAACGAGAAATAAATGTACATATGCATATAGTACTTCGAGCTATAAATTTCGCATTTTGGCCTGTACAGTCAGCATGTCTTCCTTTGACCTGAACGACGATATCGACGCGCTCAATGCTCAGGCCATCGCGTATCTACAACGAGAATTCTCTCCTGTCGACCTAGAACTACTCTCTGAACGCGCTTATTACTGGACTTTCCATGGACAACAAGAATATTTCCCAAAAATCCCTGACGACTGGCTGAAGGACCCCGTTCTGCCCACTGTCATAGTTGTCGGGGAAGACTGTAGCCCTCCATCTTCACCTCAACTCAAAAGCGTATCCGTGGCAGAATCTCCAAAACAAGACCCAGGACTCGCATCTCATGGCGTACTTCCCAGTTACAATTGTTACAGCTATCCTACCCCAGAGATACTTCGAGGTATGCGTGCGACAATGCAGGGATCAGCAGAAAGTCGTCGACGTAAGTCACCATTATCAAATAAACTCTCCGGTGTGTTGTCTCCATCTCTGCAGCGCGTCTAGTACCTAGTACTGAGTGATGGTGTAGGTGACAGTTTGAGCGTTGGTAACATCGATCGAGCGCACAGTCACTCCCCGAGAAGCCCTCAACGTCCTCGTACCACCCCAAAGCACCCCAGTCCTTCTTCAGATATCGAAAACAGCCTTCCCAAAGCCCTTTCTCGCTCAGTTCCTGAAATATCCTTACCCCTTTCCGACTCTACTCCCAGACTCGAATCACCAAACAAACACTCTACCTCTTCACAAGCACCAGAAAACAATCACTCGCACGTATCTTCCAACAGCACACCTTCCGAAATCGCTTTCATCTTCGAGGATCCGGGCACTTCCAAGGCTTCCAAGGCTACCTCACGCAAAACACGGTCCTCAAAATCAGGTCTCGCCTCATTCGATACAAACGTTTCTGGTCCGCTTGCACGCCTAGGCCGACGATCTGTTCCTTCTTCAAGCAACAGCCCCATCTCCACTTTGATTCCCAAGAACAATGCCTCCCGGTCTCACCCTGCCGATTCCACCTCATTAGACGAATCAGGTCTTCTAGATGATCTTCTCGCATCCGAGTCCTTCAGAGACTTTGCTTCACAATCTCCTACTCCTAGAAATCGATACCATCTTCGCAAGTATAGCAATAAGGACCTTTTGCGTTCTTTACCGCTTCGCTCGAGTACGCCACGAAGGAAGAAGGGTGCAGCACCAAGCAACGCGAATGTAACGACGTCTCTCCCTTCTAGAAACCGTCCCGTAGAAGAGGATCCCAGACTCAAGTCTGGAGTGTTCCCGAAACCGCTTGCAGTCACACGACAAGGTCCTGTTCAAGTCCATGGGGGACCACAGGATAGCTTCATGCCAGATTCACCACTCACAGATCTGTCTTCCGAGTAGTTTATGGTGTGTATTCTCTTGACCGTTACTTCTTTCGCTGATTTATAAAACTTCGTATGTCGCTTCGCAACTTCACCAGTCTGTACATCCAAGAAACATTTATTATACGCCTAAAAATAATCAGGGTAGAAGAACGAAAGAAAGAGCAGTATGTATACTTGTAGTCTAACGCATAAGATTATGAAACGTCCTTCCCTAAATCAATCTCTCCTATGGAAGCTCAAACCTAAGCCTCATAACCCTTTGGGTTCTTTGTTTGCCAGTTCCAGAGATCCTTGCACATAGTCTCGAGATCTTGAGGTGCTTTGAAACCGAGTTCATTCTCCGCCAAGGTCGGATCCGCGGTGAGGTCTGGTACATCACCCTCGCTGTTTCAGGGTTCATCAGTCACGGTGAATTGTGAAGAAGGGTGGAGCAGACAAATGAACGTATATGTACTCACCGGCGCCCAACGATCTCCGTCTTGTAATTAAACCCAGTAGCCTTCCTCATTGCTTCAATCATATCCAAAACACTCTGTCCACGGCCCTTTCCGAGATTATACGCTTTGAACTTTCCGTGAGGCTTATCATGGAACACTTTGCTCTGCTTGTCCGTCAATGCATCGAGAGCGAGCAAATGACCCGAGGCAAGGTCAATGACGTGAAGGTAGTCGCGTACGCATGTTCCGTCACTAAAAGGCGTCAAAAATTTGATCGGAAGATTGGATTGACGACACATACCGTGTCGGATAGTCGTTACCAAAGACCTTGAGAGTGGAGTCTTGGATTCGGCCGACGGCCATGTGGGCGAGGATGGGTAAGAGGTTTAATGGTTTTCCAATTGGATCTTCGCCGATACGGCCTGAAGGATGTGCGCCCGCGGGGCTGTAAGGCGAATTGCCATCGTCAACGACGTGATATGTAACAAGTAAAGGTGTATAAACACGTACTTGAAGTATCGTAATGAAATGGCAAGCCATCTATCCGATTGTGCTGTTTCAACAAGTGTCATAAGACGCGTATTCTTTGAGGGTACGGATTACGGATGACATACAGTTGCACAAGTCCTGGATGATCGTCTCCGACATGACTTTGGAGCGTCCGTACGGGCTGTCTGCTTGCAGCCGAGTGGTTTCAGGGATCGGAACGACAGGCGGTGTGCCGTATACTGTTGCAGAGGAGGAATACACCATTCTTGTGCACTCGAATTCGTCCATAATTTGGAGTAGGGAGATGGTAGCGGAGACATTGTTTTGGTAGTATTTCAGAGGGATGACGGTGGATTCTCCAACAGCTTTGTAGGCCTGTACGACGTGTTTCGGTAAAAAGAAAAAGGGTCTATTGAGCATGCTACTCACCGCGACATGGATGACTCCCCATATTCCGCCCTTTCCATACTTTTCAAAGACTGCTTGGATTTCTTCGGGCTTGGTGAGGTCGACTTTGTAGCTGTCGAACGTGGCACATTCGAGATCCTGCTCTGGCGCCTCTTGGGATAATTCTTCCTTCACAAGCGCAGAGACGCGGTCTAGCGCAGATGAATGAGAGTTGTGATTGTTATCCACTGAGATAACTTTGTATCTTCTGGTTTTCGCAAGGCAATAGACGATATGTGAGCCTAGTAGGCAACAAGATGAGCAACAGGATGAAGATGAGAAGGAAAAGGAGCGTGGTCTTACCTATGTACCCTGCACCACCAGTCACCAGGACTTTCTACGGAAACTATCAGTATTCTGTAGCCAAACTCGCAATATTTTCTTTACTCTGAGAGGTTCTGCTTGTTGTGCCATTGCTGGGAAGAAAGGGAGGAGAACTGAGGTAGTGAAAGTCAATGACGAAGTTGTGTTTTTATCTGATCAGTGTTCGGGTAATCTATTTCCGTTGCCCCTGCACAACTTTTTCAGACCTTCCGGATCTGCCTCGAGAGCACGCGGTTCTGTGGGATACCAACAGGTCTAGATGTCTGACTGCATACATCTCTAACTACTGTTCTTCCATCTTTACATCCCCTTCAGAGTCAACCTTTTTCATCTCGGGAGCAGGAGATTTCGTCGGACTGCTAGCTAACACCATTGGCGATTCCGCCGAAAGCCCCCCTGCTTTTTCCTTCTCCTTTTCCTTCTCCTCGCGTTCCTTCTCGATCTCTCGCGCCAGAGCCTGGATATCCCCAGTCCCAATCTTTCCAAAATGCGATAGATGCTGATCTCGGGCCGTTCGGAGCGCGAGCCAGGCCCACCGTTGCTTGCTCTGAAAAGAAAAGAAAAGATTGGATGACGCTCAGCGATAGATGTTTCTTCCAAGGATCAATACGGAGAATGACACACACCTCTTCTGACCTCGTTATCTGATCGTCGGGTGGTAGTGGCGGAGGCACCGCTGGCGCTGGCGTAGGTGTTGTGACCGTAGGTGCAGATGGTGCAGGGCTGGACGTGGCCGGTGGAGTCGATACATCTTGCATTTTGATGTCGGTATCTGTAGTCGGTTTCGCAGGAAGAGATGGGTGAAGCGGTGACGCAGACGTTTGAACTATTGTAGGCTTGACTTCTGGAGGTGTGCTACTGGGGCCATCTGATTGTTTGGTCTCGGCTTCTGCTTTCGCAGCAGCAGCTTGTGCGGCGGCAGCGGCCTTCATTGCCTCTCGTTTCTCCTGCTGTTTCCTCAGCGTCTTTGTTCGGAGTTCTATCCGTCGGTCCTCCAGTTCGACCTTCTTCACAAAGTCTTTGATGTCACCAGGACTAAACTTTCATGTTAGTTAAGTCGATCATAGAAGTCACCCGCAACCTACTGGAAAGGTCTCTGTAAATCATCCAGGTCCCGATATCCCATTTCCCATATCTCCGTCAGTGGTTCCGTACCATATTTCCACGGCCACTCTTCGGGTGATTCCCTCAACTTCTGTCGCGCGTCTCTTGTAGCCTCCTCTAACCCGACCTTTCTCTTCTTCTTCACCACGTGACCATCAACCTCTTCCTCAACTTCGATCTCCAAACTCCAAGGCTCCTTATCAAACGGCAGACACATCTCATTTTTCCACCTTACCCAGTTCTTATCGCGCTCCAAAATAACAGCAGCCGTTTCAGCGAATACGCGTCCATTGGGGGATGTTTGTCGGAGTTCTTCCATTGCTTTGTTGTATGTTTCTTGTACCCATTGGGCGTCCGCGTCTTGGAGTGTAAAGTCAATTTGAAGAGAACGGTTGCGTGTGGTTTGCCATGCCGCTTTGGCAGTCTTCGTGAAGTTGAGAAGGTGGGAGAGTAGGATGAGGAGTTGCAATAGGAATTGGCGTCGAAAATGGGTGTCTGCTATCTGTGTAAAGGTTATTGATGTGTCGTAAACAGTATGAATGCACGTTACCTCCAGGTCAAGTAGGTCGGGGCTTGTAAGGAATTTGGCGAAGAAATATTCTTCAACAGTTTCGTCGGTGCTTTCTACATCTCGTTTCCGCTTGAGCGAACCGTTCGATGATGCTACCGCTTTGCTTCCCATCATCAAACGCTCTTTCGCATTGGCCTCTTTGAGTACAGGTAAGACTTTGCCAACAGCGGTCTTGAACTCTGGGAATGCAGTAGGGTTCACAAAATGCGCTGGCTTGGAGAATGGTAACTGTAACGACCAAAATGTATTGTAGAAATCTAAGAGAAAATACTCAGAATACAGAAGGCTCAGCTGGAAGCAGCTGTTACTCACCAATCTTTTGCTCGGCCAACTTGTTTGCATTCTTGAGTTTCTTTGCCTCTTCGTCATCCAACTCTTCACCGGGAGCTTCCTCCTTGTGTTTGATATTTACAATCTCCCATGTAGGACCATACTCTCCCCTCAAGTTAACACCACTTCGCTCGCCGAGAGGGAAAACACCGCTCAAAAAGGTCAGGATCCTGCCGCAGAAAATGGTCATATTGCCCATTTTTGAGAGCCGCCTCAGGAGGTCGTTGAGTGTTCTGAGAAGAACGAGTGCTTTGCCCTTCTGTGGCACCATTCCTTCTGTGAGACGGGCGGAACGGGCTTCAATCCAGCCAAAAATATGGGAACACGAGGCAATTGTTTGGGCTTCCAGAAGATCCTGCAGGACTGAGAATGGGAAGGATTGGTCACAGGCATCTTTAGAGGGGTATAGCGTCAGAATAATGCTCCCACACAACGTGTAACGCAACGCACCTTGTTCAGTAAACGTTAGAACCACGTCTAATATATCCTGTAGTTGGTCATAGTAGGTCGTATCTTCATTCTTCAGCGCCTGACCCTCTGTAGCCTACAAAGACGCGAATCCCGGTCAGATTCAAGCCACGAAACGAGATTCAAAACTGTGCGCACCGCGAGATCAAAAACCTCATTCTTCAGCAAGTATTCCCATTGACTCTTTCTGTTCTCCGACGATGAAACATCTTTGGTTTCTTCTAGGACCTTCTTGACCAGCTCATCGAGCTGCGTCTGTTCAAAAGGACGTCCTGGGAGATTGGATAAGAGCTTAGCAAGTGGTGGTTGCAGAGAAGCCAAAGACATGCTTGTCTCACGCTTGGACTGGCTTCTCATACCACGACCACGACGCAAGTATTCCTTCAACCTCCAAGCACCAGAGTATTAAAACCCCAGAAAGATATCTCAAAATGGTTCCTCGCTATCGGGTACATCCTACATAAACCATGAAACACCATACTCTCGGGTATGATAACCATCAGGCTGAGGATACCAGGCACTTCACTTCTCGTGCAATTGGTTTCTTGTCTTTTCCCTTCTTCTGCGACGCTAGGATGGGGCCTTTGTACCTCTACGCTCTTTTACTCGCAACGTTCTTTACCAACAATGCTCAAGCCTACATTCCTGCGTACCCTACCAATGATACCCAAGCCGCAACAGCTGCTGGGATTGATTTTGACGAAGAATCGGTCCTTCATGTGCAATGGTTCCAGGAAGGGTAAGTGAACTGGGAATGTATACAAGTGATGAGGGCTCTAACACACTGCAGGATGCTATTAGTACCAGTCTCGTATCAAATACCAGGTCAAGGAAGCGTTGGACATACCGAAGGAGCATTTGTTCATTTCATCGACTCTCCTGGTGCCGATGCAAGTGAGCACACGATGCTGTTATTGTTGTCTTTGATCTCAATGTTTCCGTAGCCTCTACCCCTTGGGTCGCTTTAGTGTCGTGTGACAGTAATACAACAGACACGTCTTTAGAACAAGACGTTTTCAGTCACGCACATAGCAAAGGAGCAGTAGGAGTCGTGAGTATCTCGATATCTCAAGTACATCTACCTCTGGGCTAACGTGTATTTGATCTGAAGGTGCTCTATTCACTCTACTCAACAACTTGCATCATCTCCCCGGATTACCAACGCTTCCCAGACCACCCCATCGACGTCTATGTCTCATACAAGGACAGCGTCTCCCGACTAATTGAAGCTACCTTCCTCAATCTCAAGGACCAAAGCCTAGCTATATATGATTCAAAGAAATTGACCGATTCAGCGTCGCTGGTGAAACAAAGCTTGAATAGTGGTGCTCCTCGTGAACCAGGGCCCCTCATCGCCTGGTTGATTGCACATAATGCGACATGGGATCTGAGCTATACATCAGGCGATACTATATGGCAAACTAGATACACCGAGCTTCCAACGTCAACTTCCTCCAGCTCCCCTTCTCAAGTGACAGGTGTCCCTGTAACAGCACAAGGTTCGACCAGCAACAGTGCGCATGCAACAACCTTCCACAGAGCGCCCCTGGTTATGTGAGCCTCATATTCTTCGTCGGATAACGAAAGGCTGACACCATTCAGGCTTCTTTCCTTCTTTCTATACGGTTTGGTTCGATAGCAGTTCATAGCGACATGATAGCATTTGAATATACACATTGTGCGAAAAGAACTTCCGTTCAAGATTTATCCACATCATCATCAGTCTTCACCTCTGAAGCATGTCGGTGGTGTGTAGCTTCGTGTGCCTCTTCCATCAGATGGGGCCTCCATTTACTGGAATGCCAAGGCTTCACACCAGAACGATACATTTCATCGACCTGGCCAGTGTATTAGTCTCCTTTTCTCAAATAGAAGATGGGTTCATACCTCTTCCAAACTGAGCCCTTTAGTCTCAGGAATGAACAAATACACGTAGACGAATCCGAGTACCTGTAGCGTGATCACGACCTCCGTACAAGAGCGCAGTTCAAATGAAAACATACTAGATCCCCGAAAAAGATGAGGAAAATCAGCGGACCGATACTAAATTCAAGTTGAAGTTTAGTCAATATGTGGCAAAAGATCAAACGAATGCACTGACTCGGCCGCAATTCGAGGAGAAAAAAACGACAGAAGAAAGTTCCACAGCCAATTCATTGCGCTTCCCAGTGCAATACACTTCGGTCGGACACGAAGCGGGAACGACTCGCCAAGGTAGACCCATCTATCGGCACCGAATCAACCATTGCGCCCCGATCTAAAGGAAACAAGACATACGGCGTGGGGCCCCAAAACACGGCGAAAGAGAAGACATGTAGAACGGCAAAAGCAATCAAGACGTTTCCCCCTTGCTTATTGGTTGCGGTCAGATCTTCTAGTGGTGTCCCTGGGGCTGCAAGTAGGAAATGCCCGACCAGGCTGGACTGTATCTCTTGGTAGGTTATTTAAATATGACACAGAGAGGCGACTTACAACGAGAGCGCAAATAGCTTCTAGCACTGCGCCAGTGAGAACTGAAGCTCTACGGCCCCAAGCTTCAATGAGATACTGATGGGATTTATGGGTTCTGAACGCTGGAGAATACGACTAAGAGCTTACCAGTGCAGGA
Source organism: Paramarasmius palmivorus (assembly GCA_037176845.1). Taxonomy (NCBI): domain Eukaryota; kingdom Fungi; phylum Basidiomycota; class Agaricomycetes; order Agaricales; family Marasmiaceae; genus Paramarasmius; species Paramarasmius palmivorus. The sequence goes on along the minus strand of JAYKXP010000038.1, from coordinate 298,206 downwards.
ATCGTGCCAACAACAGATACGCCGCCAAGTATAGCCTGGATAGAATACGGGTCCAACCTGGATAATAATCAGGCCACCGCCGCGCAGAGTAGTTGATTTAGAATCAATTACCCTGTACCTGCCTCAGCGAAGAATGTATCCCCGTAGTAGTAGTAGAAGTTCTGTCCGTTCAACTGCTGAATGAGCATGAGCATCATGCCGTTGATTGTTCTCTTCCACAGGGCATTTCTTGTCGAAAAACATTCCAGCCAAGTCGCCTTGCCACCTTCGTTCTCCGCATTGATTGCAAATGTCAGCTCTTCTACGGTTTCTTCCACTAATTCGTCGTCGACAGGTACGCTGTTGAGTTCTGCAATAACTTTCTTTGCTTCATCACGTTTTCCTACTCCTAAGAGATGTCGCCTGATAAGAATATCAGACCACAGCGTCAGGTATTTGACTTTAACACCACATACGGCGATTCAGGAAGGAAGAATATCCCGGAAAGGAGGAACAGTCCCCATAATAATTGAAGCCCGACTGGCACGCGCCATGACGCGGATCCCGAAATAAAATGCGTGCCTAGTTCAAGAATGTAACTGATGAAGATTCTGCGAAGTTATAAGATGACGATTCAGTAGGCCAAGATAGAAAGCACTCTAGCATGGCTCACCCAAATATTATCTGAAGTTGGTATAACACAAGGAGCGTCCCTCGCAGTGCTTTGGGCGCCGTTTCGCCATTGTAAAGACTGCTATTGTTAGCCTAACACCATTTTCCCATGCAGGCACCACTCACGGGACAATTGCTAGCATCTTTGGTTAGCTTGTGCGAGTTTCAAAACCCGGATACTTACCTGATAGTGCACCAACACCCAGACCAGCAATGAATCTCCCAATGGTCATTTGGACGATAGAGAAGGTAGTACCCGTCTGAACAGCGACACCAATAGTGAAGATTCCTGACCATGCTAGGATAGATCCACGACGGCCAAAGCGGTCGGCAGTAAATGCTTGCCCTATGGCGCCTCTGTACAGGACCGTGAATAACATCCCGAAAACGAAACACAGCCAGACGCACACAAAAGTTCCAGCTGACAACAGCGAAGTGATAATAGATTGCCTTGCGGGGGAAAGAAAAGGCTCGCCATCGGGACCAATTTCTCCAAAACGAGCTTTGAAATCCGGCATGATCAAGCATCCCTGGTAATTAAAACATCTCAGCCAAATGAACTGAAGAATCAAAGCTGTGGGAACGTACCGATATAACTCCAATATCATACCCAAACAGAAAACCTGACACAGTCATCAGCATTGTACGTTCACTGGAAGGTTAATCGATAATGTACCTCCTATGGTCTGCGTAAGTATGGCTCAGAAAAAGAAAACAACCAGGGCACGAACCAAAAGCAATGAAGAAAGCTAGCAAAATCGCCCGCCGATTCGTTGGAACGGCCTTCGCCATGATCACACCAGCGTCTGATTTCAACCGCAAGGAAGCAACGTCCTCATTCACTCCGCAGAAGCAAAGGCCTTATATACTCCTTCGTTAAGAGAAGTTCATAGCGCAAAAATAACTTGCTCCAGCTGACGGTACCGGTCCGGGTGGTTTCACAACGATAAACGAATCTTGAGATGTAACATTCCCACTTCGTCTGCAGTACGCAGTCTGGAAAAGATCGATGGATGCGGGAGCGTAATTGGATTAACCGTATTCGATGAGAAATGTCGGAGAAATATGGCAACACAGTCGAATCACAGACGGCAGAAGCTGTGAAGAGCAAACATGATAGAGTGATAAGGTAGACTGTCGTCGCGGTCACGGTAAGAGCTGGCAAATTCCCACAGTCGGAATGTTGCGAGTCGGTGTTCAGTGTAATTTTGCTATTTCCTTCCGAGAGTATGAATACAATCAAAGCATTCTTGAACAATCATTGAGAGCGTAACTATATATCGTGCGCTATGCCCAAGCTTAAGCTTGAGCCTTTGAATCGTCTTCGTGCAGTTCATGTTCATGTTTTTCACGAACATGGTCCAAAAGGTGAGGCTTCCATCCGACAGAGTTCCATGGCTTGACACCAGACCTATACATCTCATCGACCTGTTCTTCAAAGTCAATATCACGTCAAACTTAATAAGACTCGGATATCGCACCTCTTCCAAACTCAATCCCTTGGTCTCGGGAATGCAGAACCATACATAGACGAAACCGAAGACCTACTAATGTTACTAACAATTCAAAGAATCATCTTAATGGACACTTACAAGCATTCCGAAGAAGATCATGAGAATGAGAGGACCGATGCTTTTCTTCAAGTCAGCCCAATTGATGTATGCGCACAACAAGAAACGTACTCGGCAGCAATCTTTGGGGCAAAGAACGACAAGAGGAAGTTCCACAGCCAGTTCGTAGCACTACCGAGTGCAATGGATTTAGGTCGAACACGGAGCGGGAACGATTCGCCGAGGTATACCCAACTAGTGAAGCGCCAATATCAGTATAAGCATCAGTACCAGTGTTGGGGCTGACGTACGGAACTGGTCCCCAGAAGACCGAGAACGAGAAGACGTGCAGAACTGCAAACGCAATGAGCGTGTCTCCGCCGGCCCTGTTCCTTGGTGTCAACAACTCCTTCGCGGTGTGTGCGGGCGCTAGAGTCAAATGACCAACAAGACCAGCCTGCACTTGAGGTTTGAGCCACATAGATAGCACCATCAGAAGATAATACGTACCACAAGGGAGCAGATTGCCTCGAGAACAGATCCTACCAGAAGTGATCTGCGACGTCCCCATGCTTCAATCAGATACTATGATATGCATGTCAACCACGATTCTGCCACATGGTAATTTCACTCACCAATGCAGGGATAGTTCCTACAACAGAGACGGCTCCAAGAATTGTCTGGATGACATACGGACTCAACCTAACGTCCGTTAGTGCAAGCTCGCGTCATCAGCAAAAAAGGCAGACTCACTCTGTACCAGCACTCTGGAAGAAGGTATCACCGTAATAGTAATAGAAGTTTTGACCGTTCAATTGCTGGATAAATTGCAACATCATTCCGTTGCCGGTTCGTTTCCATAGCGCGTTCCTGGTGGAGAAGCATTCCGCCCAAGTGGCCTTGCCACCTTCGTTTTCAGCATTGATAGCAAACATGAGTTCTTCAACTGTCTCGTCAACAAGAGGATCGTCCACAGGGACGCTGTTCAAGTTCGCAACGACCTTGCGAGCTTCAGCTTCACGGTTTGTACCAAGTAAATGACGACTGTGACTTGTATCAGTATTAGGTCTAGGTTAGGGGTCGAAGCGTGTACGCACGGTGATTCTGGAAGGAAGAAGATGCCAGAGAGTAGGATAAGACCCCAAAGCAGCTGCAAACCAACAGGAATACGCCAAGACGCCGAGCCTGGAATAGTGTGTGTTCCTAGATCAACGATGTAACTTATAAAGATGCTACAAAAAGGTCAGAGGACATGTGAGAAAGTTGACAGAAGACCACGTACCCAACGATAATCTGGAGCTGGTACAACACAAGCAAGGTTCCACGCAATGCCTTTGGAGAAGTCTCTCCGTTGTACAGTCTGAATGTGTTATTAGGCAAGCTTCAACATGTCCATGAAAGCGACATACGGTACAATGGCTATGTATACGAAATTCGTCAGAAACTAATCGCACGGAAACAAGGTGAAAACGCACCAGAAAGAGCACCAACACCCAAACCAGCAATGAATCGTCCGATTGTTATTTGGGCAACTGAGTACTCAGTGCCTGTTTGAATTGCTGTTCCAACGGTGAAGATAGCGGTCCAAATGAGAATTGAAGGTCTTCGGCCAAGAGAATCCGCGGTGAAAGCTTGTGCCAAAGCACCACTGCTCTATGTATGAGTACTGGTACGCATATCACAGCGCAACGCACGTACACAAAAGTACCAGCCGAGAGCAAAGAAGTAATAAGAGATTGCCGGTCTGGGTCAAGATGGTACTGGCCCTCGCGCATGGGATCTGGGCTCCCAAAGCGACGTTGGAAGTCTGGCATGATAAGGCATCCCTAGAAGATTTGCTCGTCAGTCAAAACGAAAAACGCGACGAGCAAGTCTACGCACTGAAATGACACCAATGTCGTAGCCAAACAAGAAACCTAATTTGCAACAGGATCGACGGACGTTAAGCAACTGCCAAGATATGTCAACTCAAGCCTTGCGTACCTCCTACACAAAGTCGTTAGCAATGAACTGAATGAGAGGGGGATAGGAACACGTACCGAAAGCGATAAAAATAGCGAGTAAGATCGCATTTCTGTTGGTGGGTACCGCTCGCGCCATGGCGTAGGGATGAACTTCGAGAAGCACACCCACCGCTATTTATTGGTGCGCATCTGATGTCGGAATGCTATGATTCGTATGTAGGAGGACAGGTGACGACGAAAGGATCACACGGCCCGTGGCGGACCAGATCAAAGGGGTTAATTGTTGGAAAATCCATTTTGCCTCCCACAATGTGGGGATGCGCGGAGAAAAAGAGGACAGAAAAGGTGTGGGGAATACACGAATGGTTGCTCGATATCGGGGAAGAGATGCTTGGCTAGTTAAGCAGGGACAAGCTCAGTCAAGAGAACTTGAAGGGTGCATGTAACATTTAGTGCACACTTATGACGGTGTACAATCATGTGTTCGCGAATACAACCCTGTAGGACGGACCCGGTAGGTCCGGTTCAGGGACGACGTCGACAGAAGTGATGTCAAGCCACGCACCTCACCAGCCTCCACCATCAGGTTTCGATCCCACCGTTCAAGCCCTGGCGGGGAAAGCGGGGGGCACTGTAGTGCTAGTCCATCACTATACGGGATCTAAAAGGACCAGAGACTCACATTCGTTTTTATTCTATTCTCCATGATTACTCAAAATACTCACCAAGAGCAATTTCGGAAACGGATGGCACATTGCACCATGTGCTACAATGTGACATTGAGAGTGATAACTCAGGTCTCCCGAGCCTCATGCCCCAGCACGCCCTGTACGCGATTCATCGTATCAAGGGGCTGATAATGTGTACAACAGAATCGCCGCGGTACGATGATCAAAGCATGGCTACAGCCAGCCTCTAGGTAACGTTCATGTTCTAGAGAATGCGTTTAAGGAGATTTTGATCAATAATACCATGGAGGGGACGATCACATGCGCTTTGTATTTGAATGGGAAGGATACAGAGAATGATCGCCCGGACTATTGTCGGGATACTCACTGGGAAAAGTCCAGCCCTGCGTTCATTGGGAAAATTCTTCCTGTAATGGATCTGAAATCAAGTGAAAACACCTAAAGCGTAATGACATACCATTTGTGCACCGTCTAGATGGCACCTGTATCCCTAGTCTCGTTGGAAAGTAGACTTGATGAAAGCTAACAAATGCTTGCTCAAGCGCTCAGAGTCAAGAGGCGACAATGTCATCCTGTCTAGGCTCAAATTTTTCACGATCACGTTCTGCAGAAAGGACTCTCCCGAAATCGCCGAGCTGCTGTCCTGGACAGTCAAGCTAGCGCGTCCTCCATCTGCGTTCAAGAGCAGGCAATTAATGGGTTATACCAGGTATACTCTTAAAAATAAATATCACAATAATGATTCTGCCAGCCTATTTCCTTCAAGGTTGTTTCCCTCAAGGTTATACGATACGGAGAGCAGAGTCTCTGGGTTACTAATGTAAGTACGTGGATTCTGCATTGGACCCGTCATCTTTTTACGTTGACTACTGGCTAGGCTCTAGTATGCATCCCTGTGGGCCACCGATTTGTCTCCTATGTCTACGATGCATCAAAGCGGGAGGCCAAGTGATGTCATATCGCTCTGCGTTCGTCCCCTAAAAATTAAATTTGCGCAGCAGCCCTTGAACGTGACAAGAACTCCAACGTCGTATCGCAATAGCCTGGCTATGGTCTCTTATTCGTTCACCTAGAACAACACGGTGGACTGGCGATGGAGGTCAACTACCCACTTTTCCTGATACCTATCATCGTGACGATAGTTGTTTTTAGTATCTATCGACGACACCGCATTCGCATCCGTGGGGTTCGTCTCAAACTATATCCCTTGACGATTACCTTGACATCACCTTCCTACACCCGTCGGGATTCGGCACTTTCAATATCCATTTCACTCTTCCACCTCACTTCCATGTACCACGCAGAGACAACCCCCGTTGGGCGACCGTCTCTTTACACCAATGCTCGCTGAAGGACAAGACCATTATGTGACCATTGATTGCGTCAAAGTCGCACTTTGGTTGTTTCCTTCACTATCCGGGCATCCGCCTGCACGACGTACCCTTGCATTCGTGGAGTTGCACGACTTTCGGATCCAGGTGCATTCATCCCAACGCACACCTAGATGGGTGGAGAAACTCCGGCGCAATCTCCTATATACCGTGCTCAACGAGGAGATCAGACTTTTGGAGAATGCAGATCTAAAGTTGGAGATGCACACGGCCAAGTCAAGGAACTTTAAGCTAGATGACGATTCGGACGAAGATGGCGAGGTTCCGAGGTCGAATGGACATGCGTATGGGACTGAGCCAAGCACGGGTGGGGACGCGGAGTGCAATGACGAGGCCAAGGTCACTTTCTTTGCCGATAACTGGCACACCTACAATCATATCAACTCTCGGCTCTACGAATTTGGGCGAATCGATGCCCAGCTGAGAAGGAGTTGGACTCGAGAAGAAGGTACCTTCGTTCTGGTTGCTCAGGAATGCCGTTGGAATCGTATTCTTAGCGAAGAAGAGCTAGCGGAGCAACGGAGTTCAGTGGAGTCACCAAGCCTCCTCCATCGCCTCGCATCATCGTTGCACCTGTCATCCTGCCACCACCTCCTACGTGCAATGGCCTCCACAGCACGCTATCTTTATACGTCACCCATGTCACTAGTCGACTTGTACGCACCCCGCGTAGATGTCACCTTTGACCATTTTCGGATACACGACGCGGAGCTTTATCAACATGGGAGTCTTTTCCTCAAGAGGTATATGGACGAGAGGCAGCTGTGGTCCGCGGATATTTGGAGGGATGTACTGTTGAGCGGCGTTGCTAGTATCATTGGATTATAGCACAATTTGATTCTGGACTCCTTTAATCGCATCTTACACGTCAATAGACTTTGTTAGAAATTAGTATGTAGAAACACCCTCGAGCTGTGTATGTATTACTCTTAAACTGACGTCTTTTCGACGAAAGAGTACAACAATTAGATTTGTATCTACAATAAGTACATAGCCGGCATCAAAAGAGCGTGTCCGTATACAATGCAGTAAATGAGTGTCTTTCAAAGGAAGGAAACGAGGTGCAAAGAATGATGACAACAAATGCAATTTCTAGACTTCAGATATCATGGTGTGCGGGTAAAGGATCAGCAAAAGGGTTCATTCCTGTCTCTATATCATTCTGACCTCGTGGACTAGGGTCAGCGAATGGATCGCGAGCATCTTCCTGTTGAGCCGCCGCCTTCTCGTTGGCATCCTCTTGTACCGGCGTCAAACTACGGTACGACATCAGACTGACATGGTCTGACCACCTATTCGGACCGTAACTCGCAGAAGACCGCCTCGAAGCAGACAAGAACGGGTCTGGCTTGTTCGGGGTTCTGGTTTCTTCTTCGATACAGAAGAGAGTAGACTGCTAACAAGACTGGCCTTGTCACAGCCCGCGGTGTCGGGGGAGCAAAATCGAGGGATGATACAGTAGCTGCGTAGCTACTGCGGATCCCAGCTTGGCTGGACGTGGTTTCGTCGTGCAAGAGACGTTGGGAACGAGCACGAGCCCGTCTTTTGCGCGTGTAGCGGATGAGAAGGGCAAGGAGGATCAAGAGAATGATGATCCCAGCGACTATTCCACCAATGAGGCCTGCTAGATTGGAAGAACGGGATGAACTAGTCGGGGGTGTCGTTGAAGTCGGAGCGGACGTCGGATTGGACAACGTGAAAGTAGATTTGGTCGTGTAGGTCAATGGATGACCGTCGGCGTTCGTAGTAGTTACAACAGAGGTAACGATCGTTGGCTCTACATCACCAGACGGCGACGAAGAAGCAGCAATATTATTCGCAAGCCTAGTGGTGGAGGCAGTTGCAGTGCGCTGAGCTCCAGGAGATGTTGACGGATTGACGCCTCCGGGAGGTACAGATCTTCCCGTAGACGGTGAGCCTGCCGACGTTGATTGCGCACCGCCGTTGCCACCATGTCCACCTCCGCTACCGCCGCTTTGACCTGTCGGTGTACTGGTACCCTCGGGGTTACGTGTAACAGTCGGAGTGTTCGTTGGAACAGGTCCGTTGGTAGGCCAGGTATGTGTATTCACCGTGGTAGGATCATTGCCATTTCCCTCAGTCGGGCCCCCGGTCTGACCTCCTGCGCCCGTTGAGGATCCGGTTTCGCCTTGACCGGGATCATTTCCCGTGCTTCCGCCTCCTGGGTTACCACCGCCGCCTCCTGGGAGGCTCACTGTAGTGGGGAGAGGCGGGAGTTGGGCAGGGGAAGCAAAGTCAGCTTTGATGCTGAAACCGAGATTCAACACGGGAAGCGATACGGTAGCTTCTATAGCCAGAGCGTTGTCCCCCAAGATTACGCTCTGTCGTGAAAAAGGTTTGAGAGCCAAGAACGAACAGGAAAAAGTTGATACGTACTGGTGCCACTTTGACATCATCACCGACTCCACTAACAAGGTCGCCTGTAAGCTGGGTTACCTTTCCAAGGCCCAAAAGGTCCATCTCTAGGGATGGGGGTATCAAGTGAAGCAAGACCAACGCATCTCATCCCTTTGAAGCCTTTATTCAGATGAGGCACAATGACGATCTGCCAACAGCGGACAGATGAGGCCTCGACGCGCAAGGGGCACTACGTCCCTACTTATTCGCATCTTGATATCTGATCCAGATGTTTGCTGTGTAATGATGAGGTTGGCATACACCCACGCTGAACTTGCTGATAGTAGCTCTAACTTTGGTGATGATACCCACGGTGTTGAGGTCTTTGAGCGGAGCATCTCAGTCGAGACTCGAGAAGGAGAGAAGTAGTGTTATAGTACTAGTAACGGTGATTGGAAGCACATTCTTTCAGGAGATGGTACCTCCTTAGAGATAGATAGTGACAGCGACAATGTGGATTCTAGGCACTTGCAGTACGTCTTCGCTTCCCACTGGGAAGAGATCATTCCGGTGTTTTGCAACTCAATTGCAGGCCGGCGCCACCTCTCTGTGAAATGAAACCATCAATCAACCCATATTACATCCAATAGCTATACTCTTACTTTCTGTATTACAATGCCAAGTCCAAAAGTCCGTAACAATATGTGAAACGAGTGTGGTTCAGTTAGAATACTGAGAACGAACGGGAGTTAAGGTGAAGGAGGCAGGGAGTGGATCAAATGTGCTTTTCTCGTCCACCGGCGAAGTGGAAATACCGGACTCGGCAGTGTGGCCTTCCGCTCTGTACATCTTGTCCTGAGAAACCGACGAACATGCTAAATCAGAGGAAAAGACACCAGTTGTGCCGGTGTATGTAGTGAAGCCAGATATGGAAGTCATGTCATCTCTATCCTTTGGCACACCTTTCCTCCTCGTTCTCCTGAACGAAGAAAGTATTGTGCCAATACTACGGCGAGACCTCTGTCGAACCATGGCCAAAGGGTTGAATCCGATAGATGAGGGAGTGGAATGATGCCGCCCGTGGCCAGGAAACGGATAACTGGATGACAGCTTTTTGCCACGTCGCATACGTCTTCTACGCCAGATGCAGAACGCAGATATAATGATAAGTATAAAGACAAGGACTGCGGAAACGATGCCACCGATGAGTCGACTATTCATGCCAGGCGCAGAACCTGGAGGATCCGACGATGGTGTGACACTGACAGTTGTCACACCGGTCTCGCCGTCAGATTGAGTGGCGGTGGTAGTAAGAGTGGAAGATGGGCTAATGGACTCGGAGGAATTATTCTGTGCTTGTAGATTTTGGCCGGGCGAGGAAGAGGATGAAGGAATGAACGTAGAACCTTCGGCAGTGGATGGGGATGGCAACAGGGTAGTTTGAGGCAACGAGGTGGAAATGGATGTCTCTAAGTTGTCGATAGTTGTTGGAAGGGTTTGGGAAGTAGCAGAGGTTGCAGTGGCCACTGCGACACCTTCACCAGCATTGTTTACGGTCCCAGTATCTCCACTCCTGCTACTGGTTACTTTGGCTTCATCACTTGTCTTTCCGCCGCCGCCCTGTTGTCCGCTGCCGCCCTGTTGGCCGCCGCCGCCCTGTTGGCCACCACCGCCATTGTTCCCCCCCTTTATCCCACCATTCTTGCCATTGCCTGGATCGAAGTAATTGGCGGGATTGAAGGGATTGAAGGGAGGTAACGAAAACCCGCCTAATTTAGGGCCACTGTGATCGCTGTCGGGTTGGTTGTGATTCTTCGAAGCGTCCACGAAACCTCTTCTCACTCTCGTGGGTAGACTCCTCGGGTGCATAAATCGTTTATTGGTCAGTGCTAGTCGACCCTTTGAACAAAACATGAGTAATGGCCATAGATACATGAGAAAGAACTCACCAACCCGCCACCCCCTTGAACAGATGGATGAAAAACTGGAGGGGAAACCATAATGACAAATAGGATGCCATGGACAATCTTTAAGTCCGTCAGAAATGTTCGCCCAATTAAAAAAAATTGTATGCTTACGCCCTAATGACACCTAGGATCACTGGATGTGTGTTCGCATCTATGATGTTGATCCATATTACGCCTGAAACAACCTACGCCTTCACCGGATTTCTTCGTTCTTGATCAACTGAATCAGACCACGTCGAAATTTGCTGTTGCGCATACCCATAAAGCGTAGTTGGAATTGACAGCCATCAGCTATCTGTGAAGCCTACTATTGTTATCACTGTCAGTCTTGTTTGTGATTTTCGTTCAGAATTCTGATTCGTACCTCGTTGGTATCCCCAGCTTGAATGAGCCGTCGTTACGTCCGTGTCTTCATATATTGCTACTTGCCAAGAGTTGCAGGTTCTGGCACGTATGGTGAGAGGTTCAACGCGAGGATAGGCATAGGCGAGAATTCGGTATCGGAAAAAGTCCTTTGTTTGGATAGTAAACACCAACAGTTCTCGCTTTCATGTCGACGCACGCTCCGCCAGATTTTTCTCAAATCAATCATTACAGTAGTCACTCTCTTTAACATGATTCACGTCAAGTAGTGGCAGTTGGTTGCTGGCAGCTGCATTTCATCTTGCTTCTATATTTTGCACTCAAGACACCGTCGGTAGAATGGCTCTGACTAATACCTGGTACCAGGGGTAAGGCCTATTCCAGTAACAAGAAAAAAGTAAGCTACACTTCAGATATGTACCACGATTCATAAGAGGGTAGTGCTAGTGAGTGTCCGAGGGTCCGTCTAGAGTCTCAGTCTCTGGCATCTACTGGATCCTATTTGGGATCTTTCTAAGTGCGTCTATCAACAAAGCAAGGTTGTCATTGCATACGCTCGCAAATTTGATATACAAGAACTTACAAAAAGCCTATACGATTGAGCGACAAGGTGGGGCTCACCGACGAAGGGGAGTCAAGACCGGAAGATCAGCGAATTGATCCCTCCGAGTCTGGGAAAACTTCTCGCTCGTCTGTCCGATACCACTCATAGTTTCGATGAAATTGTCCTGTTCTCTGCGCATCTTATCCTGAGAAGTAGGTGAAAATTAGACCTGTAACCGATCCCTAGTGACGATGACAAGCATGTACTAGGGACCTGTACATCTGGGTTTAAATTGGCTGGAGACATTTTAGGGATTTGCCGAAACTCGAAAAGGATTTGAGAATCCTTTTTGGGAAGGCTCGTAATACGTATGACATGTCAGCTTGTAATAGTGATGACACACGCGGCAATAAAAAAATTCTGCCCGTCGACCATCTCATCGAACGATACTACTTCCACGCGACTACAACGATATAGACGACTCGGACCTTGCGCTGCTCAGGGTACAGGTGCAAAGCATCATGAAGATGTCATCAAAGACAAGAAGACAAGCCTCGCTTGCGCGCCGTATGCATTCCTGAGATGCTTTCTAGGCCGAGGTTTTCGGACTGAAGTACAAGATACCAACATTGGCCATTAACGGAGAGGCAGATAGGACCGCGAAGTTTTGGAAGGTGCGTATCGTGTTCTTTGGCTACAGAAATCGTCTAACGCGAACGCACATTGCAGGAGAATGTATGGAGCAAAGGCCGAACTCTCGGAAGCTATCGACATTTCATTGTAACTCCCGAACAACTATTCAAGCTCAAAGAAGGATACTACTCGCGTTTTGGGAGCACTATCCGAGACCCCAACTACAGGAGTTTCATAAGTCGCATTTTTGTTGACGAGGCCCACTTCATTCACTACGCTGGACACTCACGCTACTCGCTACCTGCCTGATTGTACTACCGAAAGCATTGTATGGACTACTGGATGTTGGCATGCTCTCGAAGATGCCGGAGTACCCTGATGGAGATAACAATGTGTGTTCTGGTGGTATACATGGCTGGAGGATTCTTGACTTTATCTCGTTTCGACTCGTATACTCTGTCATCAACAGAATCTGATGGTGAATCCGTGCATTGGATGTGGATGATCATGAATTCAGTTCAGCGGCAGTTTCGGTTCCAGTGACATTGGGACGTGCTTCATTGCGGGGTACAGAAGACATGGATGTAGACGAAGAGTGTAGGTACAGCAAATAAGTACTGTAGGCAGTGCGTTTAGAGCCCTGCGTGGAGGTAGTATTGGACGCACCTCATAACTTCACTCCAACTCGAACATAACTACAGCAATCCTACCCATTCTAAGTCCAATTTCCATCCCTCCGCTTGACTGTCTTGTTGAATTATGGCCACATATCCTGGTACAGCTTGTGATACTGTCGATGAATGAGAGAGCGAACGAAAGCGACAGACAGATTTCTTTCATTCCGCGTGTGTCATCATTATTACACGCTGTCATGTCATATGTATTACGAGCCTTCCCAAAAAGGATTCTCAAATCCTTTTCGAGTTTCGGCAAATCCCTAAAATGTCTCCAGCCAATTTAAACCCAGATGTACAGGCCCCTACGTACTGAGTTTACGCGTCACGTAGGGGCATGTCACAGGCCTAGGTGAAAATATGTCATCCGTGAACACGCGGCTCGTGCACGTGTTCGTGGTATAACCTGATATCATAGTCGCATCGTCTCTGTCCTTCCTCCGAGTGCTTCTTCCGAAGGAAAACATGGTGCGAATGCTGAGCCGTGGCTTCTGTCGAATCATGGCTAAAGGGCTAAATCCGATGGACGAATGATTGTTTCCATGACCAACGAAGGGATATGGAGGTTTCTGAGTGCGACGTATACGTTTTTTGCACCAAATGTAAAATGCAGATAGAATAATGATGAGGAGGACCACAACTCCGGCGACTACACCTCCAATGAGTCCAGCATTTGGCAAAGAGGAGCCTGGTAATGGCGATGCTCCCACCGTTGTTGTGATCACTGTTGTCTGGCCTCTGATAGTTGTACTGATCATGATTGTCGCGCTTGAAGGAGAATCAGCATTTGTAGGCGGGATTTGGGCGCTTTCAGCTACGTCTGGTCGACTGTCCACGGAGGTGTCTGTAGGACTTGATATGGGGGTAGATCTGGTGGCTGAAGGCACAGAAGCGCCGCGCACAGGAGCGGAGGAGGGTATTGAAGAGGAAATAGGAGAGCTTGAAGTTTCAGTGGGCATGCCAGGCTTGTCGCTACTGGGAGGCTTAGCCGGTGGTTTCTCGCCTTCACCATTCTGTTCGCCATCGGAGCCTCCATTAGTAGGCCCTTCATTGTCCTGTCCGTTGCCGCTTCCTTGCTCGCCACCTTTATCACCGTCTTCATTGTCACCCCCGTTCTTTCCGCCAGGACCTCCCGGATCTCCTCTGTCAGGACTTCCAGGTTTCCCTCCGCCAGGATTTCCTGGTCCCTCTCCAGGGAGCCCTAAACCGAAAGGACCTATTATTGGAATCTTTACTTTGAGTGGACGTCCACCCTGACGAGGATCAGGGTTTATGTCCCCACCATTTCCAGCACTGTCGGGTTTGCCAGGAAACCCCGGTATATCTCGCCGTACAGGTACTACAAGGTATTGATGCTGTGAACCGTATCCGTTGAGTGGGGTGAAGGAAACACTGGATTGAATAAGAAACCCACCGTTTTATCGTCTCCTCGAGGAGACGTGTGAAAAGCCCAAGTGAAGGGCATGATGGGGATGTGCTCCAGATCGAAACAAGACGAGATCGACGACAGCTTTTAAAGTGGTCCAGTAGGGTGCCGAAGGAAACACATCCTGGCTTGACTACATCATAATCAACCGAGACGCGTTCGCATCGTGATCCTGATTCCTGATTTCTATGGCCGTGTCTTTCTCTACTGTCGGCCACTCGTGAAGCGAATCATACCACTTCGAGCTGCATGCCACAATGACTCATCCAAAACGCGGACGTGAGAGGTGTCGAGTCGCTACCGGAGTTTTAGCAGTCGATATAGAGTGAATGGTGGGGCAATCCCCCTGCAGATCAATATCATGATCCATGCATCCTGTAGAACAATGTTCTCCACGTCATGGTGGCATGTAGATGAGATTCCTGTCTTCGTCTATTTCCAAATCTCCGGGCCATGACCTGTGTGGTTCTCTTGAGTTCAACATCAACGAGAAATCAAGGGAACCTCACTTCGGAAGGCGATGAATCTTGTGGCCGCTAGATAATCGGTATGACAACGACGACATCAACTCGCAACGTCCTATCGCTTGCTCTGAAGAGTCTACTTTGATGAGCGCAACTCAACCACAAGCTGGTGCCAGCATCACTGTTAAGTGAGTCGCTCAATCAATGTACAGTTTCATTCATTCACTAATTGTAATGTCCTTACTGCATGTCCAAGGTCCAAATCCTAGTCCTAATCAAAAGTCCATGAAAACACGTGAACACATGTGGTTCATTGAGGATGCTGCGAACGAACTGGAGCCAAAACCAAGGGGACCGGGATCTCCATGAAGGGTCCACGTACACCTTTCTCGTCCCATCCTGCAGGATGCACGGCGTACGTGTGATCTTCCTCTAGGGGCATCTTCTCCTGAAAGCTCGGCGAAGAAGATGTCAAGTCATCTGACAACACGCGACTCGAGTAGGTGTCCGTAGAGAAACTCGAGACCGAAGTCAGGTCTTCCTCCCTATAAACTGGAACAGGTTTCCTCCTTACTCTCTTGAATGAAGAGAGTATAGTTTTGATGCTACGGCGTGACCTCTGTCGAACCATGGCTAGTGGGTTGAATCCAATGGACGAAGGGGTGGAATTACGGTGCTTGCCATAGCCAATAAATGGATAATCGTATGAATCCTTTTGCCTATGACTTATGCATCTTCTGCGCCAGATGCAGATAGCAGTTAGAAGGACAACGAGAAGGACGATGATTCCGCCAATCACTCCTCCAACAATTCCTGCATTCAGGGGCGCAGCGGCTGGAATATAGGAAGTTGATGGTGACGTTCCGTTT
Source organism: Paramarasmius palmivorus (assembly GCA_037176845.1). Classification (NCBI taxonomy): domain Eukaryota; kingdom Fungi; phylum Basidiomycota; class Agaricomycetes; order Agaricales; family Marasmiaceae; genus Paramarasmius; species Paramarasmius palmivorus. Next base: position 282,663 of record JAYKXP010000038.1, on the reverse strand, counting down.
GATGTCTCTGATATATTACGAGTGGTAGAAACGACTTGCGTAATCGTTTCTGAAACAGTGTCTTTCTGAGGTTCAGCCGTGGGTGATTGGGGTGATATAAGAACCGTCACTGTCGTAGGTATTCCTACTGGTGAGGTTGGCAAAACCTGACTCGTTGGTAGGGGTTGTTTCGGTGGGGGTTGTGTCGGTATCGGCGGAGGTTGGGCCGGTGGAGGTTGGGTCAGTGGAGGTTGGGTCGGCGGAGGTTGGTTCGGCGGAGGTGGTGAGTCTATCGGTGGTGGGGACTGCGGATTGTTCTGTTTAGGTGGAGGCTTAGGCTCTTTGTGTTTCTCATCATCGCTATCATCCCCGCTGTCGCTATCATCCCCACTGTCGCTATCATCCCCACTGTCGCTATCATCCCCACTGTCGCTATCATCCCCACTGTCGCTATCATCCCCATTGTCACTATCATCCCCACTGTCGCTATCTTCGCCAGCACTGCCTCGCTCCCTTCCTCTGCCATCCTTGCTGCCGTCTTTTCTCTTTCTTTCATCACCTTTGTCTCTACCTTTCAGGCCAGCTGAATGATTGACGGACTGAGACCGGACAGATATACCCTCTCGAAAGCTATACTTTCTTGCCCATCTTTCGATCGACGGTGCCCCGAGTCCTGTCAGGGGTGCCTGCATCAGTGATTCCACTGACGGTACCCGATACACCTCTTTTCCGCATTAGAGGGCGACCGCCAAAGAGGTTCTGGCTGACCAATACTGGTCGTTTCTTGCGCTAGAGTGAGTAAAAAGCAAATTCTACGCGACAATAACCACATACCCCATTACCATCTGCTCCTGAGGGCGAACGGAGCACCGGAAGAGAAGGCATGTTGGATCGGGTACTATCAATTCGAGGCGTTGCGAACGATCTTTAAGTATATGTCAGTAGTTCCAATCCAACAAATCCAACCTGCACTGACCGTTGCAATCAATACTTAATTCGGTAAGAGGACTTTCCCATCCTTGATCCCAATTCAACCCATTCCTTCGTTGGAACCCTCTTTTCCGGATGCAGCCAGTGCCGATGTGAGATAAATCACAACTAGTTGCCTAGTACACTGTCCGAGAAAGGACACAAAGACATGGAAGGTGTTAAATGGTCGCTAACCTCCTTGATTGAGTGATGAATCCTTACTGTGTTTGAATGGTCGGGGCCACTCACCTACATCATGCTTCCTTCGCAACAACATATCGCTGTGGCCTCGCCTTCGCAACCTCTGTATGGTCCCACTTGGTGAACACTCCGAGGTATGTCAATCGTAGAGAAGGCGGTAACTCGGAAACACACTGTCCAGGCGGTTCTGTCCCACAATTGTACATAGGATGTATGACGATGGTTTTGGTTGAAGGCGCGAGCGCGGGACACCCAGTCTCCCATAGGCGGAAGTACTCATACCCACCGTGACGCGTGACGTCTGCTCTTTCAGGCTCTTTCAGCGCTCACAATTATTACCTAATAATAACTCACGTGTATCCCTAAGCGCCCGGATGAAACTTTCAACTTGCCTCTGTATCTCATCTTCCCTACGCAACTGTACCAGCAGTTCTGAATAGTTCAATGCAATTCCACTTTCAACCTAATACTCGAGTGTTATGGCCCCAAATGAGAATGTTTCCCACAGAAATTCCCGGCTCATTCACTCAGTCAACCAATTCCTCGGAAACCTCGGCTTCATCGTTTACGGCCGTCGCAGCTTCTATACCTTCAAATCGTGGTCGTGGACGAAGGATTACGCGGTAATCTGCACCTCCAGTGCCCCATGTACCACACCTGAGTTTAAGCCAGCCGTTCAGTCAAAGTTTGCGTTCAAATGGCACCCGCGGTCGAGGTAGACCAATAACCCGAAATATTTCTACCCGACCTCTCCCAGACCCCTCATCCACTGCCTCTACATCATTTTTAGCAGCTTGTCAGCTCCCCAGAATCCTCTGGCAACACTGAATTCCAACGAAACAGTCACTCACCCACTCCAGTCACTCCTACATCCAACGCAACACAACATTCCCTGGACACTGCGCAGACATCGAGAAGTGGCGGAGAAGAACCATTCTTGTCAGCAGGAGCGTATAGAGAAGTGCTGGGACCTACAGAATACCCGTCACCTACGATTTGTCGCCCTTGGAATTCACAATACCGTCCCAATCCCAATCAGTCACCCAGTACCAACATTTCTCAACACCCCGCCCGAGTCTCCCGCGTAAGTGGCACACACAACCTTCAGTGCCAGTGCCTTCAGTCGAATTATCATCATCCGATGAAGACGACCCAATCGACCTCTTCTCAGACGAGGCACTTTCGCAGCCCAAAGGAAGGTTGAACGAGCACCAGAAAGTCGAAAAGAGTTCCTGGTACCTTATTAGGGAGCTTGGCTTCGACTCAGTAGCGCACTTTATGGTGTCGTTCACACAGCAGATCCGACGAGAGGATGCTAGGACGCGCGGGAAGACGCATTTGATACAAGTTCAACGATTTTTGCAGGGGCTACTTTGACATAAACCAGTCCATCTTGCAGAGAACATCCGTATGCATCGCTATAGCCAGCCAAGCTATTGGTCGAATGAAATCCACAAGGATTTTGATTCCGAAAAGCTTCCTACCGACATCCGTTACGCAAACCCGCAACCATTCAACTGGGCAGTACGGATTGTTGGGAATGAAGTCCATAGGGAGATCAACAAGCTCGGAGAGGTACCAGATAGTCCTGTTCCAGGGGTTGAGAATGGACCTCCGCGACTGGCTGCCTCTGCCAATGTCCGCATGAAGGAAAAAGGTGTTAAGCTGGTCCCGAGAAAGGATATCCTTTCTCTTGATCTAAAGGTTCCAAGTCTGTCACTGTGATGGTTACACAACGGAGATCGACACTGGTGGACGATATTTCGGCGTTTTCAGCCAGTGATGTCGATGAATAAGTGATTGCGGATTCAGTTCGCCGTACAGGTACTGCGAAGTATTGATGCTGTGAACCGTATCCGTTGAGTGGGGTAAAGGAAACACTGGAAATAAGAAACCTACCGTTTTATCGTCTCCTCGAGGAAACGTGTGAAAAGCCCAAGTAGAGAGCATGATGGGGATGTGCTCCAGGCCAAAATAAGATGATATCGACGACAACCTTTAAAGTGGTCCAGTAGGGTGCCGAAGGAAACACATCCTGGCTTGACTACATCATATTTCAACCGCGACGAGCGTTCGGTATCGTAGAGCTCTGATTCTGATTTCTATGGCCGTGTCTTTCTCTACTGTCGGCCACTTGTGAAGCGAATCATATCACTTCGAGCTGCATGCCACAATGACTCATACGAAATGCGGACATGAGAGGTGTCGAGTCGCTACCGGAGTTTTTGCAGTCGATATAGAGTGAATGGTGGGGCAATTCCCCTGCAGATCAATATCATGATCCGTGCATCCTGCAGAACAATGTTCTCCACGTCATGGTGGCATGTAGATGAGATTCCTGTCTTCGTCTATTTCCAAATCTCCGGGCTATGACCTGTGTGGTTCTCTTGAGTTCAACATCAACGAGAAGCCAGGGAAACCTCACTTCGGAAGGTGATGAACCTTGTAGTCGCCAGATAATCGGTATGACAACGAAGACTTGAACTTAAAGGCATCGATAGCAACATCCTATTCGCTTGCTCTGAAGAGTCTACTTTGATGAGCGCAACTCAACCACAAGCTGGTGCCAGCATCGCTGTGAAGTGAGACTGTGAGTCGCTCAATTAATGTACAGTTTCATTCATTCACTAATTGTAATGTCCTTACTGCAAGTCCAAGGTCCAAATCGCCTAGTACCGAATATAATCGAAGTCCATGAAAACACGGCGCGTCAAACGCATGTGGTTCATTGAAGACGCTGCGAACGAATCTGGAGGCCAAAACCAAGGGGGACGGGCATCGGTCCATGTACGAAAGATTCGTGTGCCTTTCTCATCCTGTCCTGCAGGATGCATGGCGTGTGTATAGTCTTCTCCTATGGGCATCTTCTCCTGAAAGCTCGGCGAAGAAGATGTCAAATCATCCGACAACACGCGACTCGAGTAGGTGTCCGTAGAGAAACTCGAGACCGAAGTCAGGTCTTCCTCGCTATAAACAGGAACAGGTTTCCTCCTTACTCTCTTGAATGAAGAGAGTATAGTTTTGATGCTACGGCGTGACCTCTGTCGAACCATGGCTAGTGGGTTGAATCCAATGGATGAGGGGGTAGAGTTACGATTCTTGCCGTAGCCGATGAATGGGTAATTGAATAGAGTTCCCTGTGCTCGACGTATACGTCTTCTGCGGAGAAAGCATAACATCGAAATGAGGATCACGATGAGAACCACAATCCCTGCGATGATCCCACAAATCAATCCAACATTTGGAGGAGAGGGTGAGTCTATCCCGGATGGTGTTGCGGCCATGGTCGCCGTTGGACCTGAGGAATCCGAGGTAACAATCGACGTGATCGAAGTAGCTGTGTATGAGGATGTGATATCGGTAGAGATTTCCCTGGAATTTTGGCTACTTTGAGAATCGGGCGACGATAGTGTCGATGACTGTGTGGACGAGACCGTTGAAGTGATAACCGATGCCTGAGATGTGCTTGAGATGGACGCTGTTGAAAGACTTGTTAACGGTGACCGTGATGTGGCCGTGTTTGATTGTGAGGTCGATATTGACGTCGACGGGCTTAGTGTAGATACACTCCTGCTTGTTCTCCGAGTCCGTCCCTTGCTCTCGTCGTCATCACCATCTTCACCATCTTCACCGTCGTCACCATCTTCACCATCTTCATCATCACCATCATCACCATCTCCGCCATCTTTGCGACGATTTCTGACATGTGCCAATTCGACTTTCGCGACCGGCAGACGGATCCGCGTAGCAGGAAATGTCGGAACTGGAGGTTCTGCATCTACCGTATGCTTCTTGGTATCCTCATGATGTCCACTTGCTTCGAACCGATTGCCAGCACCGGTGGTTTCGCCAGTGGTACCCGATACACTCCTCTTCCGCCTTGCGGATAGATTTCCGGCGACCTACCGGGTCGGACCAGTGTTTGAGTACACTGTGAGTAAAAATGCCGAGATTGTGAGCAAAGACAATCACATACCGTGTTACCGTCTGGGGACGTACAGAACATCGGAAGAGAAGCCATATTGAATCTGGTATTAACGCTTCAAGGTCCTGAAGACGATCTTTAAGTATGTCAGTAGTTCCTATCCAAGACATCGCATGCGCTGACCTTTGCAATCAATAACTAATTCGCCAAGAGGGCTCCCCATCCTTGATACCGATTCAACTCATTCCTTTGTCAGAATCCTCTTCTCCAGATGCAGCCAGTGCCAATGTGAGATAAATCACAAATAGTCGCCTAGTAAACTGTCTAAAAAAGGACACAAAGATATGGAAGGTGTTGAGTGGTCGCTAACCTCCTTGATTGAGTAATCCCTACTGTATTTGAATTATCAGGCCACTCACCTACATCATGCTTCCTCCAAGTTCGCAACAATATATCGCGGTGGCCTCGCCTTCGTGACCTCTGTATGGTTGCATTTGGTGAACACTCCCAGGTATGTCAATAAAGAAGCTGTACCTCGGAAATGCACTGTGTCTAGGCAGTTCTGTTCCACAAATGTCATTGTAGGGTGGATGACGATGGTTTTGGTTGAAGGTGTGAGCGCGGGACATTCCTTCCAAATCCGTCTTTAGCCATTGGACTCTGTCCCCATCCAATTGTCCGCAGAGGTATCAGAAAACATGTTGCTGGGTACATTATACAAGTGGTCTTGTGGTATGTAGTATGATTGGTACTGGAGTATTGATATCGTGGTTGATGGGCGGTTACCATGCACCATAAATGATAGGATGGGAAGGGCGAAAAAATACAAATGGGTGTTGTGCGTATAAGGATAGAGCGGTCAATTCAAAGAAAACAAGTGTGTAAATATCCACCCCGCCACTGGGTTTAGAAAGCATGAATGAAAGATGTACAGAATTTCGAATATGGAAGACATCAAAATGCATGAATAGGACAAGATAGATGTTCGTCTATTCAGAGCAAAAGGGGGGCCGAGCACCGTGTCATGAAGGAAGGAATGGGTAAGAACTAGGTGGTCTTTCCTTTTCCTTTTCCTTCTTCTCCTTGTCTTTCTTCCCAAACCCGAAGCCACCTAGTATCGGCGAGGATATGCTCAGCTTTCTCGTAGCCCGCTTGATCGCCGTAGCTCCACTAGTACCACTATGAGCCGCGTTCGTCGGACTGACGCCACTTCCAGTGCTGTTATTCTTGCCAGCCATCGCATGCAATCCAGGGGGAGATAGCGGTCCGTGGGCTGACATCGGTCGCGTTAGTGGTGGTACTTGGTTTTCATCCTCCGTTGGTGAATATGCGTGGCCATTTGCAAGAGGACTTGCAGGGCTTAGCGAAGCAGGTAATGGTGGCACGGGTGGTAATGGTCGTGATTTCGACGTTGATAGGTCCGTAGCACTACCTGGGGCAGTAGAAGGCCTTGGTATCTCGGCCGAGGCCTTTCGAGGATTTCTTCGGCCAGTAAGATGGGAGAAAGACATTTTGTGGTCCGGAGATTTGGGAGGCTTGGATGAAGTAACGGGTGACTGAGGTAATGTGGGTAATGAATCCGTAATGGAGGTGTCAATAGGTGGTGGTACAGAAGCCAACGATGACTTCCTTGGAGGTGGATGATCTAATGTACGGTGGTTTGTGTGTGGTGGCGCAGAAGTTGAGAGATCAGTAGAGTGAGTCGAAGAGGTAGCCGAAGGAGGCGTATCCGAGTAGTCGGCTTGCGACCTTCGTTCCCTTCCTGTACCGACTGTAAGACCGCCAGCGTGCTTTCCTGTCATGGCAAATGCCGCTGCATCGAATATACTGAGGTCGGATTGCTTTCGCATACGTTTCCCATTCGATGCGGATGGCGAAGACTTGTACCAAGCCGACGTGGAAACATTTGACGAAGTGGACGACGTGTGATTGGTCACCGTATCGTCATGTGTATGGCTCGCAGATGATTCATGACTAGTGCTTGGGCGATCCGATACACGGAGACTCCTGCGGTGGAACCATCTACTAGCTTTACGTTGTGGCTCCTTCTCCTTTCCTTTCTCCTTCGACTCCTTGTTTTCTTTGTGAGGAACTCGAAGGGGCGATGGTGACCTAGATCTCGATCCGTTCACTTGACCATGACTAGTTGCTGATGAGGTTTCTGCTGATGCATCTATAGACTGCGTTGGCGCTAAATCCTCCACTGATGGTTGGCCCGGCGCCGGGCCGTCTACCGTTTCTGAGCGCGTGGATGGCCTCCGCACCGAGTTGAACAGCTTTTTGCTCCGTCCGTTGGGTGGCGCGGCGGCATTTGAAGCCGCTGAAGAAGGGACGCTGGTTGTTGCATCAGTGATGGGCGCCGGCAAATCCAACTTGAGAGGTGGTTTTGGAGGCTTGTCTGACGAGTCTGGCGAAAGTAACGGGGAAGAGGATGATGGTGTTATGGGGAATGGTGGGTCACTGAGGTCGGAGGAGTCACCTTCTTCTGTGAGCCCGGGGGGCAGCGTTGGATGGGGTACGTGGGGTGACGAAGGCGACTGAACTGATTCAGGCGCGGGTACAACAGATGCAGTTGACATGGTGACTGGGGTTCGAAGCCCCAGAGATGAATGATCTATGTCTGCTGCCTCATAGTACAGGACATATGCAGATCCAGCGTTCGATTCCCCATAATATTTGGGAATCTCGCTCTCTGCGATGGTCGAAACGGTGTCGTCGTCAAATACTAACCATTTGCCCATCGTCTTGATAATGGATACATAATGGCCATGATGGGGTCCGCTTCAATAGTTTATCAGTATCAATAACCTTGTCGGGACGGGATCACACGCACTTGCCAATATGTACAACAATGGCGAATAGGTTGTACAGTCTGTCCGCATCTTCTGAGTCGTCCACAGTATTGAAGAGGCGCAGTTGGAAAGGAAAGGCGACTCGGTATGCCAGCTTTATGTACTTTCGAAGATCCTCCTGATACTTGAACCGCTTGAGATGCAAGGCAAGGACATTCGGGAGCTTCTTGATCTTCATTCTGTACATCTCGTAAGTAAAGCCTTGTACTGCCTTTCGATGTAAGACTAGACTTGCCTTCTTTCGGCTTCTTGCAAGTCACAGCAAGAGTCACAGAAGAATTTATTCTTTTGGCACAACATCTCACTGGCGCTGAACTGTCGTAGACAGGCAGTGACACTGGAGTTCTGTTCTATGTCGATTGAGAGATCCAAAAACGATTCATCGCGAGAAGAAACCTGAAGCTTGTCCGTTAGTACTATGCGGAGTGGATTAACGATAACAACGGACAGTTTCGCAGGTTAAACACCGAGTTTCGCTAGTGAGGGTGCCTTCGAAAAGCTTATGAACGAGGGTAATAGCTGGCGACGCAGTTCCCGAATTAGTGCTGGCAGCTGTAACGACAGTTGGGGTAGCCTTTGAGGCAAGAGTCGCCACGGAATTTGATACTACGCAGAGCGAGTCAGTATGGGCAAGTAATCGATTGAGGCGGCACGCACGGTCTTCTATAGATGGGTGATCCGCCTGCGTATGTTTTCTGTCTTCCTCTATTTCCTCTACGACCTTATTGAGCAAATAATTAAAAAATTCGTGGGCATCTTGATGCATCGTCGACCGGAATAGCTCATTAACTTCTCTCAGTTTCTCGATGAAAGCACGGGGTGCGACCGTACCCTGGTCGGAGGGATTGGTTGATATGTGTAGGAAGAGGGAACGGAGAGCGGAGAAAAGGGAAGGTGGTGAGGCAGGAATTGGCGTTCCTGCATGATTGAGAGCGGAAATTTGAGGTAGAACGTCTCCTGGAGTTCCTGAAGTTGAAGGTTTTCGTTCTGGCTTTCGCCGGACGGTTGCCGACGTTGGGGGCGGGGGCGTTGGGTTGTTGCTGGAGGAGGATGTTTCGACAACTGCCAGAGGTAACGAAGAATCCGGGGCCTGTATTAACAAATCTCTGAATGGGGCGCAAAAGTAAAGGGCTTGTATGACTGAGTTGGCATAACTGTGAGAGCCAAGAGATAAAATAATCGTTAACAGGCTGTCACTGAACGAGCCTAGACGAATCGTACCAAGTATTCCCAAACTATTATGATCACCATACATCAGCTAAAATTCTAAGAACCACAGGATATCGGATACGCACATTCTCTAGGCCAAATTTCTTCGCATCTGCGGATGAAACTATCGGTATTGCTACAGGTTTGGTACTGTCCTTGGAAGACTGGTTCTGTGAATTCCCACTGAATAGCCATTTTGTTGCTTTGGCCATAATCAGGGCCCCTCGTCGCGGTGGCCGTCGTGGAAGGGGGCGAGCTCGTCGCCGTGGGCGGTAGAGGAAACAGAGAGTGATGAGTTGCAACTTTCCGGGCTGCAGAGAGAGCATCAAATGGATGTTGCACGTGATGCGAACACGCGGGCCCTGGGCCTGAGTTTTGCGGATTGCCCCGCAAGCGCAACTTCTTCAGGCCCCATCAATTGCACTATGACGATAGACGAACGCGTAGTTCCTGCAAATTCCTAAATCTCTAGTTCGTGTATACCCTGCTTTCAATTCATGAAGGGGACCTGAAGAAACGCAAATCGCACAGAGTACAAACCCGGAATAACTCCGTTCATTCTTTTTTCATTGATGATACATACTGCGGCACAGCGGCCTTGACTAGACAAAGCAAGCTTACCTCAACAGGTCGTATAAAAGCGGCTGTATTTGGAGTGAACTAATTACAGGTCTTCAAGGTTAAAGCTACTTCGTAAGAACCTTTTTTACGGAGATGACATCTCCGACCGTCACTACCCCATCTTGCTTCGGTACTCCCCAGCTACCGACACAAGCCTTGGATTTATAGTTTGGGTCAGCTCCCATTCTAAACTTCATAATTACCTTGAACGGGACTGCCTTATCTTTCTCGCCAGTTTCCGGAGACACGTTGGGTAGCTACGCCACACCGATTAGTCAAATCCACTTCACGGCCAATCCTCGCATTACTCACCAAACATCGAGTACATTTACCAACCACCAGGATTCGAGGAGCAGCTGAATCTGACCCGATGGTGATCTCCTCCCAACCATCTTCAGCAAATGGCCCAGCCCCCTTCAAGACTAGATTGGGTCTAAACCTGCAAACATTGCAAGAAAACAATCATCAGCTGACAATCATTAGTGGTACTATTAACCCCTCCCGTTAATCTCAACAAGTTAACAGGGTTCTTCTCTGCACCACCAAACCACAAAAGGATCGCAGAGACTCACCTCTCAACTGTAACCTTTTCCGTCTTCCACCGTTCATCGATCCCCTGCGTTCCCACTCGCGGCCTCAACTCCTTCTCAATTTCGAGCATGCTCTCCTCTGACAAAAACAGGAGGGGATATAAATCCTGGTAAACCGCCGTCGCATCTAGCTCGGGAAAGTTGGTCGACGGAATGCAAGCACGCGGTGTGCTGCCCTTGTACACAAGATGAACAGGTCTTCCGAAATAGGCGGAAAGGGTGTTACTCGGCACATTTAGTTGCACCTCGGGAGAAGACGAAGTCCGTGACGAAGCGTCTACCGCCTGGCATATGTATCCATCTACAGTAAAAACTCCAAACATTGAAAGGTCATTCAGGGATTTCCACTTTTTGAGAACGGCTTCGTCGGGACGTAGCGGTATAGAAAACGGACGGCAATCCGTATCCTCTGGGAAACTGACGTGTAAGAGACCTCCATGCGGTGAAGTCTCGTCTTGTTGAATGGTTGGCGTAATTAGAACCATCTGGATTCGTACGACGTATATTTGACATGTGAGTGGTATTAGGTGCGACTTATTGCCTAGACTTACCTTTGGAAACTCACGGGCTGTGATCATAAGATGTGTGTCTGCCTCGATGATGCCCCATCTCCTGTCAAACTTTGAGCAGTTGAATGAGTGTCCTAAACCGAGCAAGAAGACACGAGTCGTACCTCGAGACCTTCAGGTGTGTATCGACTTGAATGTACGGACGTTCCTCGGCAACTCTGTTCAGAATTGAAGACGAATTGAGCGAAAAAATCCTGTTAGCTTGATTGGACAATGAATTCCACAAATGACGTTGCACCTTTATGGGATGTACCAAAATTTTCGACACTGTTACCTCCCCGTATCCAAAATTGTTGCTGCTGGACATGTTCTCCGAACGCAAATGACTAATCCGGACATTTTCTTGAGGTTCTTTATCGGTCTCGCCTCCATTCTGAGAGTTATGGTTCGAGTTGATGCCATTCCCTGAGCGGAGAGTCTTGGTAGTGCCCGAGCCATAGAGTGCTGAATGGGTTTTGGGAAACAAGAGCAAGATGACAAAGATAGCTAACACTCCAACAGCTGTAGCACTGATTGTCGCGTCGAACATTGCAGCAGAAGGTGAGTTACTCGGTAAGCACTCGAGTTAAGAAAGCGACTCACCTGATTGGGTATTTATAAGAAGGCCGGAAGGTCGGATGAGAACTGCACCTGTCTTAGTACCTATCCCAGGTGGTATAGTATCATTACATTTGCGAGTGTATTCAGTAGCCACAGCAACGAGTAGTTCAAACAGTTCACGAAACAAACGTCATAATGAGTTCAAGCACATCGGAAGTACGGTTGATTGATCACAAAACACGACAGAGCAGAGAACGACAGAGTTTGACTACATGCATTCATAGGAATCACTGTATATGCTGAACGGCAACGAAATAGATCTCTATGAGTGGTGCTACATCGTTGTAAGGCTATCTGTTAGCTCGCCTTTTGGAAAGATTAACCATGACCCACCTAGTAATACCCATCAGAGTCGTAGCCAAAGCAATCCTCATAGGTCCCGTCACCATAGTCAATGAAGGAGGCGAGCGGACCCGATATGCCCAACTTGCGAGCTATCGAAGGTTGAGGTCGAACATATTCTGGTTCCGGATCTGGCTCCGGCTCATAGTAATATTCTCCATCTCCATTCTCGTATTCCCCTTCATAATCATACTCCTCGACGTCTCCTGATTCGGAGTAGTTACCCTCGCCGTCTTCGTCGCTCGCTTCCTCTTCTTCATCGTCCTCTGATTCCTCCCCTTCGTCATCGAACTCCTCGGCATCTCCTTCATGGTTTTCTTGAGGTTCAGTGCTGTCCTTCACCTTGCTCGCGTTCGCGGCTCTTTGCCAACGAGACTCATCGGGGAATGCCTTAAGAATAGATTTTCTTGTCTCTTCTGCGGCTTTCGGGGAACCTGCTTGAGCGAGGCAGTATGTGAAGATCGTTCGAAGGGTTTCCTCGGGAATGCGCTTGATCAGAGAAGACATTCTCCAACTGTTGACGATCTGAAGTCAAGCTTGTGAGCCTTTTACAATCCAGTGAAAAAATCCCTACCTATACTATCCAGAAAGTGGGGAGTTGAGGGTCGAGCTGGTAGACCGACAAGTATATATAGGTGACCGGTGACCCATGAAACGCGAACGTCTCAAACATTTCGATAGACTCCTATAATGACAGACCGCTGTCAAGCTGAACTTTCTAGATCATTCGTGAACCACGTAGAGAAACCTGGAACTCAGGATTGGGATAAAGGAGAAAATTCGTAGGGTGCATATGGTTATGGAGGTTGAAGAGAGGTGATGTCGTGAGAAGTCCACATCTTGGGCGCTGATAAGATAAGATAATTTTTTTTTGCAAGCGCCGGTAGAAAATCCCCTTTCTCCACGACACACATCTCCAGCTCAGACTAACACGGCTCCTTGTCGGGTCGGTTCCATCCTTATAGAGCCTCACTCTCTCCATTATATTCCATTTCACTCTTTTTCTTGATAGAGGATCATAATTCAATCGACACATCCGCCTTTTTGTCTCTTACTTTACCCTAGTATTCTCCCATGACTATTCTACAAGTACCCCTGAACGAAGCTTATTCAACAATCGACGAAAAGAAAGTACTCGAAAAGGTTCTACTTGAAGCTGGTGGAAACCCGGTCAAAGAGTCTGCGGAATATGCAGTCAAGGTATGTAGCTTTTTAATCTTAACCTTGCGCCTTGCCAGTGACATCGATTGCATGAGAAGAAAACAAATCTTGTCGAGATTAATCAGGAAGGTGTATCCATAGCTGCACAATATGTAAGTCAAACCCTTCCCGGACTGATAACCTCGATATTAACGAAGCTTCTAGATACATGAAAAACTGCTCTCGGAATCATATACCCCTCGCACTTGGCGCACTCATCCTCTACACATCCTTCCTCAGGAACCACATTCACCTTCGGACCCCTGGAACAAGACAGTTCTAGACTGGATTTTCCTCATATCATCGCTCAACTTTAGCTTCTGGTCGGAGAAAGAAGGACAGCCTGATCGTTACGGCGTGGAATGGCAAGCTTCTTGGGATAATGATGAAAAGAGGCTCTATACGGGGTACTGGAGTCTCGTTGCAGCTCTCAACAAAGGTTCGTCTCGATGTTTTCTCTGTCACCACGAGGAATTGATCGGTGCATCTCGCACAGCCATGCAAAACGGGATACCTATAACGGACCCAGCTTTCTATGGCTCCGAAACGTTGTGCCCAGACTCGCTCATCGAATCTGTCTTTTGTGAAGCCGAACAATGTAACGAGGGTATGCCACTCCTTCAGCAGCGTATATCAATTATGCGTGAAGTCGGTTTCATTCTAACTAATGTGGGTCGCCTTGTTCGCTCGGATGCTGAAACGAATTTATCAGTTCCATCACTACAGGCATTCGATGGATCCTACCAAGGACTATTGTTAGAACTGCAGCGCCGTCATGACGGGCAAGCTACAGCCATAGACCTCGTGAAGCTGATCACGGACACCTTCCCATCATTTAGAGACGAAGTTTATCTCGACGGACGTAAAGGTAAAGCACAAGGCCCACTGCCAATTGCGATGCCCGCTGATCTTGGTATTCTGTTTTAGTGTGCATTTGGAAAAGGGCACAAATCCTCGTCGCCGATACTTGGGCAGCCTTCTATCCAGACCCATCCGTCACTTCCACTCATCCGCTATTTCCTGGTGATCGTGGTGCGGCCATTCATGACCTCACCATGTTTGCCGACTACCGTGTCCCTCAAATAATGCACCATCTTAGGATCCTCTCCTACCCTTCGTCGCTTGTCGATGCTTTGCGCAATGGTACACCCTTGGAACCAGGCTCGAGAGAAGAGATCAGTTTGAGGGCAGCGAGTATAGTGGGTGTGGAGAGAGTTAGAGAAGAGATTATCAAGATGCTTAATGGCTCAGGCACTGTCGGGACACGTGCGGGCTTTACGCTAACTAAAGATGGTGTCAAGCATTCCGCGCCTCACGTCAGTAGCGTGCTCATCGACTTCTTCCTGTGGGATCTGGCAAAGAGATTGGAGAGAGGCGAGGAGAAAATAGAGGGCATTGATACAGCTGACATTCTTCCTGCACACCGGACCCGGAGTATTTGGTACTAGAGACTGCTTCTAGACGTGGGGCACCATCATACCAGTCGCACCATACGATACCTGTGTTTCGCGACGCAAATAGAACCGTCAAGATCATGCCATTTTCAGCTTTCACATACGAAATTGCTCTTGAACTTAGAAGTCATCTCCTGCTCCAGCGGCCCGCCTTGCCACCTTTGCAGGAAGTTTGTCGGTATAGGTATGAGAACTCCAAGCAACCTCTCCTTTCAGGTCCAGTCAATGATACATTCAATCCCTTCCAACGTTTCTTCACGTTGGCTCAGATGACGAAGGCTAACGGCCACATCTCGGTTTGATTTCCGGCCGCCGGTCGAAAGTCTATTCTGCCCATACACAAGGGCCAAGAAATGTGGTTCACAGTATATGTATTGAGTTCCTAGCTCACGTTTTACTTTGATAGAAGTCGAAGACATTGCAGGACATATCACGGGAAATCTGTTATTCCAGCGAATAGAGCTGATGTACACGGATCTTTGGAATTTGGTGCTCCACGCGAGCAGTTACTCCGAGACGAGGCATTTGCCTTCCATCGTCGTAAACGTGGTTATTCTATTGTTCGAGAAGCAATCGGTGGAGCCAAGGCAACACTTAGAAGAATGAACAACACCATGAACGATTCTGGCAAGCCGTCTAGGTTCAGGCATGAGCGGAAGGGTCAACGAGTCTACAGGCCTCGAGCCAGAGCCTCACCTCATCTCTGGTTATTGTGGAACTCTTTCTTACTGTATGCTCACGCGGCAGGCACATCGCTCCCCACCATTCACTTGAGCGTCAGGACTACCTGGATTTGAAGCGGCGGTGGTTTTTACTTCCGATCGAAACACAACTGATGCTCGGCATTACCGGGGCTCAACCATCCACCAAATACATCATTTCGAATTTATATCTTCGTTTCCTCACGCAAAATGCTCGGGGGGCCTGACCACATTTGCGTTATGGGTTTATTTCTTTCTAGTCACCTGAATCGTCTTCGTGGTACTATATATACCAAGGGTTTCCAACTCGTCATCTTGGGGTTTCCTCAGCATACACCACTCAAACGCGTCGGATATGGTTTTCTTGACTGGCTCTTTTCTGCTCCTTCTTTCCGCTTTGACTGCGGGCACCATCCCTGTAAGTGAGATTGCTTGTTAGTTCCTCACTCTGTCCTAATTGCTCCATTGTATAGGGTGCTAGCGCTGCGACTGTGCCCCAGGCTTTAGCTTGCCCCGCTATTCCGAGCAACCCCACAACGACCTCTAATGCTAAGCTTCCCGACCCGTTCACCTTCGCAGGTGGCACCAAGGTGCAGACTAGGGACGACTGGACTTGCCGTGCGGACGAAATTAGCCAACTCCTCCAGAAATACGAGTTGGGTACCAAGCCGCCGAAACCATCTACCCTCACCGCTTCCTACTCTGGTGGAAAGTTGACTATCAATGCTTCGGAGGGCGGAAAATCCATCTCATTCTCTGCTTCCATTTCATCTGCCCTCTGGAAGTGGGCCGTTCCCTGCCATCATTGCTCTCGACTTCCCTAGCATCCCGTCCCAAGCGGTGTGGCAACAATCACGTTCGACACCAACGACATGGCCTTCCCAGGCCAGTGCTTCTAGGTAAACAAATTCCATGCTGCTGAAGGCTTGCATCAACTGAATCTTTTTTGCAGTCGTGGCCAAGGCAAGTTCTACAACCTCTATGGAAGCAACCATAGCGCTGGAGCCATGATGGCATGGTCTTGGGGTATCAGCCGTATCATCGATGCTCTGGAAATCACCCCTGGTGCTAACATTGACACCAAGAGAATCGGCGTGACCGGTTGCTCTAGGAACGGCAAAGGCACTCTTGTGGCAGGTGCCTTTGAGCCGCGTATTGCGCTCACTATTCCCCAAGAATCTGGTTCCGGTGGAAGCGCCTGCTGGCGTCTCTCGGATGATATGAGAACTCGCGGGATTGACACCCAGACCGCGAGCGAAATTGTCGGAGAGAACGTCTGGTTCTCCACTGCCTTCAACTCGTTTGCACAATCGTCAGTTAACACCTTGCCATTCGATCACCACATGCTTTTGGGTCTCGTTGCGCCCCGTGGTCTTTTCGTCATCGACCAGACTGGAATTGATTGGTTGGGTGCACCCAGCTCCTTCGGATGCATGAAGGCAGCGGCCAGGATTTATAACTCCCTCGGCTCTCCCGATACCTTTGGCTTCTCGCAATCAGCAGGGCACAACCATTGTTCTTTCCCGTCCTCTCAGCAGAGCCAGTTAACCGCTTTCATCAACAAGTTCTTGTTGGGACAGTCGACGAACACCAATATCCAGGAAACGGCAGGCGGTTACACCTATACGCAAGGCCAATGGGATAACTGGGACAGTCCATCTCTCGGAGGATCCACCGGCGGCAGCTCTACCTCTGCGCCAACCACTCCCTCGAGCTCTACTGTACCTGCGAATCCTCCAAGTACCACATCTGCGCCAGCTCCAACCCCGACAGGAGTTCAGACCGCATGGGGCCAATGCGGAGGTTCGTCTCTTGCATCTCGAACTGTATCCGACAATTACTGACACGATTCTAGGTATTGGTTGGTCAGGACCTACAGCTTGTGTCTCTGGATATCGCTGCACCCAAGTTAACCCATGTGAGTCACAAGAGGTTTTTAGAAGACATAACATCAGGCTTACAACGAAAGCAGACTACTCTCAATGCCTTCCTTGAAGCGGCGTTTTTTATTCTTCTGTGACTGTCGGTGTAATACTTGAATAAATCATATTCGGCACCTTGGTTCCTGCGACATTTAATAGTACTTGTTCAGACTGAACCACTTGAGTGAAGAAGACTCACCAGACCTGAAGTGACGGGTATAATGAGCGATACTGATTATGCATTATTTTTGTGAATATTCTTGGAAATGCTGAAGATGCAGCAGAATTGTCAGTGGTGCCGGAGTACTTGAGTAGCGGGCAGAGTAGTTCGGATGCATGATGATGACGATGGGTCAAGCTGTCGAGTACTTATACTCTGGGCCGATCTGTTTTTCTGGACCACCACCACTACTCTACAAGGAGCCCTCCCTTTACGTTCCCTCTGCCCTCAGTTCACCGGTCAATTGCTACTCTGGTTTTATTATTTTCACCCTGAAGCAAGGGAGATGGATTGTGATTTCAACGTCGGTCTCCGGTGCGTCTAAATCATGGTTCCCCGCGAAGTTGAGATTTAGTTGGAATGCTAGGACGTTCAGAACTTGTTTACTTTCCCCTTTCAGCGCTCAAGTTATAGCACTGGTTAGAGAATGACGCATTGTGCATAGACGTGAAAGGGAGAATGATCCGACGACACTTCACCGCAAGTATCCCAAGAACGTGGCGCGTCAACGCGTCAACTATGGCGAAACTACTCGTAGTTGGGTCACCGAAGCACTGTTCATGACTCCTGGGTGGAGCGATCCGATACATGCAACTCGTTCTTCTTGTATTGTTATAGTGGTCATCGACGCGAAACCGAAGTAGTCACCAAAGGAGGACTTGAAAATTATTTTTTTTTACCTCGGATAGTGGTGAGCAAAATGCTTCCTACATTTTGATCTTCATTGTTGAATCATAAACGCAAAAAGCATAGAATTCGAACGATAACCGATAAACCTTTCAGTCGACCGCAACTTGGGATACCCAACAAGCTGCTGTCTTACGAAGAGCCAAGTAATTCCCATGCTCATCCACCATTATTCGCCTCAATCTTCGATTTACACGGTTCCGAATTCGAAAAAATTCATTTCCAATCGGATCTCGAACTACTCCTTCGTTGGCTAGAGTGACGATACGTGGATGACTCTTGGAAATCACTTCCCTGACCATTCATCTGTCTCGGCTACTAGCCTCGACATCATACATGTAGTGCAAATGTGACTGTTTTCGTGCGCCTAGGGTCGTTTGGGGGATGAGGATACACATGATTTGGAACCTCCGCGTTCGCTACAGCCCATCTTGTGCTATCGCGGCCGTTGAAAAATGGTTGACATCTTGCATGAACGCCTATCGCCACTGGAAGAGAACGCGGTTAGAATCCCTCTCGCCTGCCCTATTCGGCTGCGATCCTTTCGCTGGACGGTCAGTATTTAACGCCTCTCGTTTCTGTATACTAGAACTCGCCTAATAACTTTTTCGATGTCCGGGATCACATCACAGCTAGCCCAAACAAGCTTTGGAGAACTCGCGTTCCCACTTCATCTTTCGAAGAATGCGTTTCGCTCAGTCTAGAGCGATGCAAGACCTTGCTGGATGCTCACAGTGAGTTCAGACGAATCTAGCTTCGCTGTGAATGTCGCTGTTGACCAAACATGCAGAGCTTACTAGGGATGACATTGTCAACCTCACCCCGAAATTTTGGGCAATCAAGTATGTTTTCTAGATCGAGCCGCCGTTTCGGTGCTAACACAAAAGCCTCAGCTCAGATCCCATTCTTGCCATGGCAGGTCCTTATTCGCTCTTAAGAAACTGAAATGGCTTAAATCCTCAACAGGACAGTGCGGTTGCTACCCTACTGGCAATCCAGTACAATTTGTGCATAGGAACTCTGGCTATGTATGACCGGTGTCGGGAAGATGTGGTTGCGCTGATAGAGAAACTTTTACGCTTTGAGATCATGTAAGGAGAATGTCTGGGGATACTGCTTATGACTGATGCGCTTGGTCCTAGTGGCTTATTCTGCTTGAGCGAGATCGGACACGGACTCGATGTCATCAACATGGAGACCACTGCTACAATGCAGGCAGATGGGGGCTTTGTGCTGGAAACTCCGAATAAAGGGGCTGCTAAGTAGGTTAACTGGAGGCTGCTTCTGCGATACAACTAACCTCATCTCCAGGTATATGCCACCTACAAGTCCCTGCGGTATTCCCGCAGTAGCCGTGGTCTTTGCACGTCTGATTGTCGATCAACAAGACCGAGGAGTCAAGCCATTTATTGTTCAAATGAACGATGGTCACACGATGAATGAAAATGTAGTCTGTCAAGTTCTGCCTCCTCGAGGTATGTTAATTTCTACCATAATTATAGTCACCCTACTGAATACTCGTTTCAGGCGGCTCTTGCCCTGTAAAACACGCTATCACATATTTCAACCGAGTGCACTTGCCCAACGCGGCCTTACTCGGAACACTCGACAGGGACAAAGATCAACGTCTTGCTTTCTTTAAACTTATACACCGTGTACCCAGTGGAGCCGTGTCTATGGGAGCCGCGGCCATCATAGCCATGCGTGCTTGTTGTTACATCGCTGGTCGGTACAGTTTGCGAAGAACGGTCACGGACGCCTTCACTGGCAAACCCAGAGCAATCATCAGCTTCAGCACTCAATACATTCCCATCCTTACTGCAATCGCCCAAACCCTGGTCATGGAATCATTCTCCACATTCGCACGTAACCTATTTACGGAGGCAAGGAATGACCTTCTGCGGCGCCACGTAATTGCGACTATCTTCAAGGCCTCAGTATTGCAGCTCGCTCTTCCTATGCCAATAATCCTTGGGGATAGATGTGGCGCACAGGGATTGCATGAAGTGAACCAGCTCTCAGCGATGCATGTATGTCATGTCGTTGTCTACTGTCTTTGGCAAGCTCTGACCGAATCAATAGGCCGATATGAGAGGTGCAGCGATCGCTGAAGGCGACATTCTCGTCACTTCAATCCGTGAGTCGATAATCTAGATCAACATGTCCGTTTTCTAATGTCATTTGCGCCAGGATTCGGTATTGACATCATTCTTGGACGTGTTCAGCCTCCAGATACCGCCGACTCAACAAGTCTGTTGTACAGACACGAGCAAGCGATGATAAAGGAACTCCGGGAGCTTTTGGTGAACACCTTCTGGCCACAGAGATCCGCGGTTCGAGCAACGGGCGCTTCCCCGATGCCAAGCGCTCGTAGCAGCAATCGGCCACCGTCTGGCATACGAATCAGCGGTAGCTTCAAAGCTAGACCAGCGCGTCCTGGATCTCTACGTGTCGAGTATAATGAACCTCGATTCAGCGTGGTATTCAGAGAATGCCGGAATATCTCGAAGTGATCAGTATGAGATAGAGGCCGACCGTGCAGCAGCTTTGCTCCCCGACTGGAAAACCTTCTTACTAAGCTTGACATGCAGAAGTATGTTCACAGCACCTATAGTATCTGACGAGAGCTGGGGTGCCTTCATTGATTCTCTGGAGACTTTTGGCCTCGGTGAAGAGCAACCGGCGACCGTAGTCGAGTTTCATGGACGCCTCTGACTGTTACAATAGGCAAGATGCTATCAACCCTATGTTTTGCTAGTCCATATTAGGTACTATACATAACAACTTAATAAGAGTGCTCAAGATCGGAATGAACCAGTGGCTCGCGCTTTTGGCTTTTCTCAGGCGGAGCGCAGCAGATCTGAGACACTTAATCAAGTCATCTATCTTTGAGATTTCCGATGACTGTGGATACCACCCATCTTTTCCCCCACTGATCATCATGGCTACATAGTGTATGTGGATAATCTTATGGAATCAGGTCGGAGATTACTCAAAGCAGAAGCCAATCTATTTCAAACTTCTACCTCTTACGAGCTTTTCGTGAGCCTCCTCCAGTTCTACTGACCTACTTTTACTCACATATTTCTAGCTTCTCGATCTCGATGTCATGAGTAACGCTACACTCAGGAATATCACCTTTGACGACAGGGACACAGAGCGCCTCAATTATAGCGGGGAATGGTTCATCGAAGATTGGAACTCGACCAGCGGTCGGACTGGATCTTTGACATACACTAACGATACAGAGGCAACGGTAGCCTTCAGTAAGTGGTCCCGATATGTTAGCGATTGCTCGGAATGAAGTAACGCCAGCCCTTGCAGGTTTTCCAGGTGAGATCGCCTTAGACCTATACCGCTATTGCTCACTGATATTCCGGTCAAGTACCAGCTAATGCATTTTTCTACTACGGGCTGCGTCGATCCCGGCGACTTGGGGGCCTCTACGCCATCTGCATCGACTGCGACTCCAGCACCCCGAAATTTTGAGGAGATAGATGCTGTAGACGACAGCACAGACGATATTCATAGCGAACCGGTTTGTGCGGAGAGGGCCTCCCAACGATGGTACTCATTGATATCCTTCAGGTTCTGCTGTACTTCTCGTACCTTTACTAGCACCGGCCAGCATGAGATCCTCCTGAAGAACCAACGAGATATACGATCTCCGAATGGTAATTCACAGCTTACGATCGACCGGTTTGAGCTTCAAGCGGTCAGCGATACCTCACCGGCTCACCGGCCTCACCATCGACTCCGCCTGCCACAGCGACACTTACCACGCCCAGCATGGCCACATCATCGATCTTAGAACCTGGCAACGACAAACCGGGACGTGTTGGCGCAATCACAGGGGGTGTGATTGGAGGATGTGCTGGGTTATTGGCACTGATAGGAATGTTCATCTACTTTTGGCGTCGCAAAAGTGGTAGAGCGTCCGGCGATTCACAATTGCGCCATGGATCGGACAGCGAATCCGCGGATGTCCTTCCGTACACGTTTACACTATCAGCGAAGAACAGAAGAGGTCCAAAGGAAAATCGTTCTGTATTTGAAAGGCCGGTACGAGGCGTCCATACGACGAGGCGCTGGGAGCAGCGTAGAGCAATTGATGCAGGGCGGGTAGACTCGGAGGAACACGCTGAACCTTTACCACCCGAGTACAACCAACTATTTCGCTCTTCCCGTTTTCGCGTTTCGTATCCAAAGAGACTGTCGCGATGACTTAATAGCCATGAAGTTCGTGAATCGTATGTCGACACTGCCTGCGATAAGTACTAGTCGGACTGTGCACCAAGACGAAGGTTAATATGACTCAAATCAGCAGACATGGCCCCTCACATGTGGAATAAGCTTTCGACCTCATCAACCACCAAGGATACCTATATCAATCAAGGAGAATCAGGATGGAGATGCTGATCTTGGGCTGTTGTTGACGGTGGCAGCCCAGCACTTACTTGGCTGATAGTATTCAGGAGCCTGCCCTTAAACAGACTCGGTATCAATAAGTATATACTTCAGCCATAGTTAGTAAGCTGTAGACTCACTAGAATTCCACTTCGCCCAAGGAAAATCGAGGGTGAAACAGTCATTATTCCCTCGTGCCATTTTCAGTGATCTTGTTGAACTGTCTCGTCCTCCTCACTCATCAGTTGAAATAGAGCGGGATTCGCAGTGGAGCAAGCACTCGGGAACTCGGATCTTCCAAGTTGATCACATCTTTTAATTGACGATTGCGGTGTTCTCGTGCCCTATCAGGTTAGAACATCAGCATAACCAACACTCATAGTGGAGCTAGGCATCTCGTACCACTCAAAAGAAGAATTTTGGATCCTCATAGGGAGGATGTTGATCAAGAGTTGTGCGTGAGAAATCATCTCTTATTCCACGTGCACGTGCAGTGTGCACTGCGAATCTGACTTTTTCAAGTACTATCATGATCTTGGATCCCTATACATAGTGACTAAGACTCGGGAGGAAAAAATGATACATCTTCGCATACTTCTCTTCTTTCCTACAAAAAGCGTTACCAGGGCGGAGAATTTGGCTGCACAAGTTTTTCATTACGGCTCACCTATTACCCCCACTCCAAGTTACTATCCACTCCCCATTACATCGTTCAATGTCTACAAGGAGAATCGCTTTCGGTGACCGAGACCCACTCCTCAACTACACTACAGACTGGTATCAAGGCTACTACAACGCGACCAGTGTCCACGAAAGCGGAACGTTAGCGAGTGCTAACAGCCTAGCCGCTCGTGTAACTTTTGGTACGCAACTTAAGTACTCCACAAAAGCTACGCCTGGTTGCTGAAATAGACCTCAATTCTTTTAGATTTTCCTGGTGAGACAAATGCATCTCTGCCATGATGTCCGTGCTAATAAACTTGCGGCAGAACCTGCGGTGGGCTTCTACTACTACGGGATACTTCGTTCAGGAGGCGGAAGTTACGGAATATGCTTTGACTGCAATCCTGATACCCCAAATTATGAAACCATAGACGGCGTGAATCGAACAGATAACGGTCAAAACCCACCAGTAAGTTTTCTTACACTGTTTTCGTTCTTTGAAAACCTGAACAATTCCAGGTTGTCCTGTATAGCCGAACATTCAGCACTCCAGAGCTTCATCGCGTCATATTGACCAACCGACGCGACGATCGCTTTGCCAACGGAACTTCTCAAATCACCCTCGCTCGTTTTGAGCTAGAGGTCCCAGTAAATGGGCCTCAATCGTCATCCCAAGGAACCTCGTCATCGCTGGAAACATCGCCATCTTCGGTAACTTCAACCCCCGCAAACCCGAGCCGTTCTCGAAACATTGGCGCAATAGCTGGAGGAGTGCTGGGAGGATGTGCTGGCCTGCTTGCATTACTAGCGATGTTATGTATCTGGCTTCGAAGGCGCCGTCGGTGCACAGAGGCTCAAAGGCCTTCATTGCGCGAGTCAGGTATTCGAAGTACGCCAGGGATCAATCCATACGCCATATCCTATTCAGAGGCGGCCCTTCGTGATCCAATTGGCAAGCGAAGTGGATTGAAGCCTCACCATACGAGTCCATCTTCATTTGATGGTTCCAGCCAACAACACTCCCCTAGCGACCCCGATACCTCGATGTCGATTCCTGTTGCTATGCAGTGGTCATACAGAGAAGCTAGTACAGGACGTGTAGAGGAACAGGATGATGACGGGACGTCAATACTGCCACCTGATTATGAACAAGTATTTCGTTCCGCCCTAGGGAGGAGAGATTGACCAGTTATAGAACATTGGTCTTCGAAAGACCCAAGGTTATGTTGTATGCAGATGAACTCGATAATTCGAACGTTGTACCCACAGTTTTCCGGCTACTTATTCGACTATCATCCGAACCTTCATCTGAAAACGTGGCTTGAGGCTCGAAGTACCAGTATGCTGGGCAATTTAGACCCTTGTATGTCTTCAATAGGCATCATCCACGACCTTGGATCCCCGGCTCCCATGTCCCGGGAACGAACTGCTTTTAATGTAGCAGGTGCCATGTTGGTGGGATCCTTCTCACCACGTCTGTTAGAATTAGACTTTCTAGTCCTCGACTCGGACCATGAGATGCAGTCAAATATAAAACATAGATCAGCAGGTATTATCAGATAAGTAACGGCTCCCCCGTCCCAGCATTCCTCGGAGCTCTAGTCCATATCTCTTGTGAATAGAAGGAATGATATATGTAATGATCACATCGTTACACCTTATCCCGTGCTCGTGTACTATACCGACTTTCTGTGTTCCTAGATGAAAAGCCAGTTAGAAGATGTCAAAGTGTCAGTGAGAAGTAGCGAACTGGTGAATGGGTCGACTCATAATCCACATGCACGAATGCCCTCTCCACGTTCGGTAATTCCTCAATCTGGTCTTGGAGTTTTTGACTAAGATCATGAGCTTTCCAAAGAGGCGTGTTGGCGTTCATGACGATGTCAATTTCGACGAAGTAGTCTGGTCCGCTCTACATGTCGCGTTGATGTTTGAGCATGAAATGAAAATAGGGGAAGTGGACTCACATGGTACGCTCTGACGGTGTCGACCTGCTGGATTTCTTCGCTATAGGTAGCAGTCTTATATATCAAGAGTTGGAGCATCTCATGCGGCGCGGACTTTCCGGCCAAAAGCTCAAATTGACCGTATATCGTGCGTCCCCAGGCGACGATGATACCAAGCCCAATCTAAGATGAAAGTTAGAGAGCAAATCCTCGTGTACTGCGTGAATCTCACTATGATCGCTCCCATGGGATCCAAGTCTGGAGGATCACGTAAGTTACTGGCACTGATATCGAGCAGACAGGAAGACTCACACCAGCGAAGTTTGCTTCCTCCCGTAGACATCAGGATACCTGCCGAAGTCGCATCATTTCTACGCAAAAGTACTCAAGGGAGATGTGGCACGAACCAAATGTGTTAATCCAGAGATCATTCCTATGGTCTTCCCACAGTACACGTACTTGACTGGAGTTCTTCCGCAGGGAAAAGCAATACAGGAACAACACGAGCTTGACAACTGTCCGAGATGATGTGTCAAAAGAGTCAACCGGCTATCAGAGGAAACGGTACCCACAGAGGGCAGCAGCAACGGAGAGAATCGAGGGCAGATGGAAGTCGTTCGTGTCGTCAGCATCAGAGTGGGTGATGATACTTCTACATGATTCCACGACCACTACGAGGTTGACAGAGGCCATTCTAGAACGTCGGGTGTTACTCTATTTTGGAAAGGAACGAGTACCAGATTGAATACTCACAGTGAACCTGTGTCAGACGAGCATCAATATCCGCCTCGTGCCTCTTGACGACGTAATGGAACTTACCGTAGACGATGTTACCAATTGTTTCTAATCTTGCCCCACCCACAGGCCACTTGTTGACGTCCATCTTTTCGGACTTGCGATGCAGCCAAAATAAGACGACGTTACTCCCGATGTCGAATATAGAGTCGATACCCGTAGCAAGGAGAGATAGAGACAGCGCAGATATAGCGGCGTACACTGCAAAAGAAAAGATGAGCTGAAGATATGGATGATAAAGTAAAGATTCCTACTCTGTATGACACACAATGAAAGGTTGGCTATTAGACTGGCCCAAATGGCGATCTTGACCTATGGAAAACAGTCGAATGTTAGCATTGGGGTAGACGTTCTGCCAAGAGGGGTGTAATGTAATCACTGGTAAACGTGTCGCTTCTTCTTCGATTTGAGCTTCCGCTGTGTGGGTTTCGATGGGTTTCAGGAGAGAAACAATCAACTATCGAACAAACTCTTCGTCAGAGTGATACATGAGCCGCTTCGAGAAGACTCACAGAGTTTTGCTTCGACTGATATTTGGCAACTTTGCTCCCTGTCTTCCTCAACCTCAACTCCGATAACTGCTCCTCATTTCTCAGACCGTTCCTGATGTTGTACGGGTCGCGTCCCCAACAGCGCATCCCTACAGGTGAATTCTCCAGGTCGTAAGCCTTGCCATTTGAGCCAGTGACATCGGTGCTGCCGTTAGATGCATTCGAAGCCCGTTCCAGATGTTGCTGATGTATGGCAAGAGCAGGTACCGCTATTTCGGTCTGGCGTTGATGTCAGTCGCTAGAAAAGCCACAAAGGCTTCCGACTCGGCAAGCCAAGCCAAGAGGAACCAAGAAAACGATACTCACTGGCAAACGGGTCGCTGAGGATGGGTCGTTGGGGATTTTGGCGTCGATGACCATGGAGTTTTTGGAAAAGTTGACACCAGTGTCAGCGAGAGAAGCAGTGGTGTTTGAGGCCGACGCCTGGGAGCCAGATGTGCTTGGGATCATGGTTTCTTTCGTTTGAGGCAAAAGCTGTTACCGTTCCCTTGGGACGGTTCCGGAATTCGGGATAGCTCGTGAGAATCTGGACTGTGAGTCGAATCTAATCTATCTTATCTGAGAAAAACTTCCCCCGCTAGTACAGCTACGTTGAGAAATTGACGAGGGCGGGACGAGGGAGACGGTGGTGAAGATGGGAGTGACAGAAGCAAATTGCTCTGGGTCAATGGAGCGGTTGTTGCTGGACCTGAGATACCCAAAGACGGAGCCGAAAAAATGGAAAACCTTCCATTGCAACAGTGCGGAGATAAATAGTACATCTTCATTTAAATCTTTCTTCCTACTCCCCAGTCTACGTCCATTCTATGCTGCAGAGTACACAAATGCCGTCAACGGGCCAGGTTTGAAAGACTCCAACTTCCATCCAGTCTCCTTTCCAAGGTCAACAAAACCTTCCATGGTTCGCTCCATACCATTCATCAAGTTGAGCATCTGGAGATCAACCATTGTGATGAACGATCCGGCAGCAAAGTTGGAGAGTAGTGGTGACGGTGCGGGTGGGCCGACGGGAACACCTGGAACAGGCGAAGCCTCGGCACAAGCGTGCGGAACAACCATATCGAAGAGTATGAGCTTGGTATCGTCATTGGCAGACGCCCGTAAGGTCTTGAGAATCTCGTGGCTCTTATCGTTAGGCCAATCGTGAAGTACAAGTCGGAGGAAGTAGACAGCGGCGTTTTTCTCTGGTTGAGGTTCAAAGAAGCTTTGTACTGAAAGTAGAGATGAATTAGTTGCTGTATTGAAATTCTATATGATGGAGCGACCTTGGAGTTTGACTTTTCCACTAGAAAGGGCTTCGGGTGCTTGACTCTCCCAAAACTTTTGTGCTTCGCTAATGACTGGAGGCAGGTCTTGGACAACGTATGTTATCTGCGGGAACGCTTTGTGTAGAGCTAGAGTGACAGGACCGACACCGCCTCCAACATCAACCGCGACGGCACCTTCCTTCAGAGATTTCCAGTCAAAGGCTAAGACAGCACTGTAAGCTTTCAATAACAATCCATCGCAACTGAGGACGAACCTTCGGTATAGATAGAAGGCGGGAAACGATCGCCTCCTCCTTTCATCGCAGTAGCGAAGCGACGAGGTCTCATTTCGTTTCCGGGTTGTTCCCACCATTGCCAGATAGAATCTTTAGTGCCGATAGCCATATTGAAGGGGGATGGGTGTTCTTTGTGTCCACCAAGAAGGAATTCTGCGAGGTAAGGACCGCCTTTCAGAGCCTCATTGGTACTGTATACGGAGGCTAAGTAAGGGAATTGTGCAGAGTAAAGAACCAACATACACATGTCCAACGAAAGCAGCACCCGGAGAGTCGTCATACTGGGCCTCGGGACTAAAGAGTATTTAAAATGCGTTAGGGAGTAAAAGGCTAAGCAACCAACTTCTTGCGGATTTCAGGGAGAGACGCGCGTTTGGTGAGGAGTGTAGAAATCCGATTGTGGGCGAAAACGTTTGGAGTGACTTCTCTAAAGATATGCCGGCTCGCTAGATACCGAAGCACTCGACCTACGAATGACAAGGTAAATTAGTAGAAAATTCAGTGTCCAAACGATTGACACGTACCAAGTTCAGAATTTCCGATTCCAACTTCTTTGGCGATCTCGTTGATATGCAAACCCTAACATTGACGGAGATCAGCACCAGGCGATACAAGATGGACAGCCAAACTGATTACCTCGGGTCCTGCAGCGATGAGAACATTGGAAACATGCGCCTCATTGATGACATCCAAAGCCGCCGAAGAGTAAAAGGCAGAGGCTGCGTGTGTGATTGTCTCCATGGGGTGCTGGATGCTGGCGATGAGCTGCAAAGATGCCGCAACGACGGTTCTAATCGTCATCTCCAACCCAGGGTCATTGTCCAAGGGCCCTGGGCAAAAGGCGCGTCGAGCGAGGGATAGGTAGCGCCTTTTTCCTTGTATGCAGACTCTATGGAGCCGACGCCATTCGAGATGATATCAACTAGAGCAGAAAGAGGGCTTGCCATACTGAAAGCTTTGATGAACCTTGTGCTGACTGAGGCTTCATTTTAAGGCCGACCGAAAATGCTGTGATTCAGGGTGAAAGCAAGGAAGATGTCACGTAACTGTGACTTTCCTTCTCACCATCATGTTCTCAGCGCTCAGAAATCGATATTCTTTCTTCTTCTGTGAATATTGACGTGTCAAATCACCGCCAGGTCACGATAACCTTGGTCTACTTGAATTTTCTGGGATCGAATCATTGACTGAACTCAGGTCAAACTTTTTTTGCGTCAACTCCTTCTATAAATTTCACAGACTAGCATCCTGATTGATGATCCCTGGAGCACTAAAACATACGGATCAGGTTTACTGTAAGAGGATAAGTTTGAAGCTCGAATCGGAATGTGAGTATCGTTCTCCTGAGTTTTTAGGCCTTATCATCTGCAACTTTCACAGATGGGGTAATCTACGGTCGATCATCATGGTTCGGAAATTCGGTCTCGCGTATGTTACTCAGGATACGGTGCTACGACCATTGTGTACGTGGTTTATCTTTGAAACCGGAAGGCTTTGGCAGTGAGTATGTACCGCCTGGCATGCCTTAGGCTCATCTTTGAACGAATCTCTTCGTGCTAGGAGTGGACCCACCGATGACCGCGGTGGGTCCTTAATCTGTTCCCCTCGGCCAGTCACCTGTGTCAACACCTGATCCCTGCCCTGAGCAATGGACCCTGTGGTTCAATTCCTGGTCCTAGACGAACCTCTTAGCGTCGATAATTCTGTGGTAAACATAAATCCATCAAAGCCACAAACGCTTCCGCACAATCACTCGCCCCATGAACGGACTTCTTGGCTTTGCGGGGTCGAGCCACTGTGAGCTGGTTCATCAACCACGCTGGCATATTTAGGCACCCTCAAACGCGCGCAGGTGGGGGTCCTTGACGTGCATCTCGTTAACATGTGAACGATTGGCTGGGAGAAACGGCGGCGAGCACTTCATTTGATCTACCAGAGGGAACGTGTTCCGCCTAGACACGACATAGCATTGCACCGTTTTTGGTTTCCTTCATAGCATAACAAATCACCAATTGGTACGCATATAAGTCTGCCGCCCACAATGCAAATTCCTTCAAGACCGACCCCTGCAATGTCGACACCATTAACCAATTCCCAACTTCCGTCTATTGATCAGACGTGGTATCGATGGGTCAGTGCTTATTAGACAACGTTTACCGTTACTGACGTCTAATAGGTTAAACTCTCAAGAGTCTATATCTTTGCTGGTAGCATGCTAACGTTCTGGCCTGTGGGCAAGTGTACCAACGTCCTGACACTAACTTCACGACTCATGCTGGTGCTTTAGCGTGGGCCGTCACAATGTCTGCCTACTCTCTTTCTCTGCCCTTATTGGCATATGCACAGTTAATGATATATGGACTTTTCGGAGCTGCCGTATTGCATAGGTGAGTTGTGAAGCGCGTCCCACGGGTGCTATCTGCTAATGTCGCATCTTAGTGGGTATTCCTAGTCTCCATTCGAATGATCCCACCCTTAGCAGCTTTTATTTTTAGGTGGAGCGTGCGTGTGGAACGATGTCCTGGACCGCGACTTGGACAGACTTGTTGGTGAGCGGCAAAATTATCCGCACAACCCTGACGCAATTCCTGATGTAAACATAGAGCGTACCAAGAATCGCCCAGTTGCATCGGGTGCGGTTTCAGTTCCAGGAGCGCTGTTATTCTGCGCCATACATGTAGCCTTCCTCCTCGCTTGTATCTGGCCCTTCAACAAATTAGCGTACGAAAGCTCTCCATTCTCATGCTATCCCCGATCTGACTCGATCGTAGATGGTACATGGGTCTTGTTGCAATATTCCCGCTTCCAGGCATTTACCCTCTGATGAAGCGTATTACTTACTGGCCACAGGCGTGGCTCGGTAAGTTCCGTTTTCAATCTGCGCTTTGACCTCAGCTGAGATGTACTATGACTATAGGAGTAGCTGTCAACTTTCCGGCGGCGGTTACGATTATGGCTCTTCGTCCTAACGCCACTATGTCCGCGACCATGCTGGTAATAGCAGGGTGGTGGTGAGTAAACCAATTACATTTGATTGACAGTGATTGACGTCCGAGGTTCAAACAGCTGGACGCTTCATTATGGTCGGTCGGTTCCGGCCGTGAAAACATATCATACATTCTGACACGAAGTCTAGATACTATCTATGGCTCACAAGACAAGAAGGACGACGTTAAAGCGGGAGTCAAGTCCACTGCTTTGCTGTTTGGACATCATGCGCGGTACATGTTGACGTTTTTCTCGTCGTTGATGCTAGCGTGCCTCGCAACCGCTGGAATGCTAAATGAACAGAACGTCTGGTTTTACGGTGTCAGTGTCGGTGGCGCAGCGCTCCATTTCTTCTATCAGATCTTCAGCGTCGATACGGAATCACCTCAAAGCTGCTTGAAATTTGTGAGTTGTACATATAACATTTGTTTTTACGCCGCTGATCTTCCCACGTAGTTCGAATCCAACGCATGGCAGCTCGGTGGTATAATATGGGCTGGACTGTTCCTTGACTA
Organism: Paramarasmius palmivorus; assembly: GCA_037176845.1. NCBI lineage: Eukaryota > Fungi > Basidiomycota > Agaricomycetes > Agaricales > Marasmiaceae > Paramarasmius > Paramarasmius palmivorus. The sequence continues at coordinate 251,214 of JAYKXP010000038.1, read as the reverse complement.
CCTTTTGGCTTGAAGTTGAAATAAGCCTTTACCTGTACAATATCATTCTTGTCTGTTTTCGTTTTACAGAATCACTTTGACAAACTGTGAGAGATATGCTGCGGACGACCGCCTGAATTCCATGTCATTAAATTGAATACTATCCAATGACAGGGACTCCAGACCCGTTCATTTAAGCATAAATGAAGTTGATGTCGCAAGAGGTGATGTACAATGGCAGGTACTGACTTACCGATTTTTCAGCGCAGCCGAGCGATCAAACTATGTTGCCTGGTATCGATCGTATCGACATACATAGGTTCCTGTTTCCAGGAATCTCCAATGTGAGATGTTTCGTAGGATGAGTCGTCATTTGCAGACGCCACCTCACGCGAACGCTAGTGTTTCTGAAAAATGGACTTCTCCAACTAGTTAGAGTCGATAAGGAACGTGTCATGATTGTCCATCATGAAAATCTTCAAAGATCAGACCAACAGAAGTGGACAAATTCTCCATTTTCAAATCACGCGGGAGTTTTTGAGCTGTCCGAGCCAGCCACATCAGTCCACAATTGGCATAAGCGAATAACACATGCTCCAATGGGTCGTGGCTCGTAGGTATGGCAATCCACTGTGGACGGGATTGAGCAAGGTCATGGAAAAGGACTAGTAATAGTGTGTGTGGCGTAGTACGTACTTGTTGTCAATTCCACGGGTTTTACTATAATCCGAGGCAGTTAGTGCTGCCTCTGCAGTGTTAGCTTCCTTCACGGACAAGTTACGGACACGTTTTAAGTGGTGAACATCGGGTGAACATATCAGTCTGAAGACTAGTGCGATGCATGAAACGCAACGTAACGCAGCGTTTCAACGGAGGGCGGGAAGGCAGGCGAGGGGCAGTGAACACGTATCGCGGAATCGCTTGCTGGCTACTTTTCGGGTTTGCCATCTGCAGCACGCCTAAGCGCCGAAGACCTTCAAGTTTTGTTCCAAAATAGGGACCTAGGTCACAAACTTCCGGGCAGCTATTCTCTAAGGACCCTTCTTAGTCCTGTAGGTAAGTAGGAGGTTTACATTATGTTCCATGGCGACGCACCTCGCTCCTGCCTCCGCGCCCACACTAGACTTATGTATAGCTAACTTTTTCACCAGTCACCCCGTCAAAATCCGTGCCTGCCTTGTTCTACTCCCGGTGTTAGATTTACTAGCGAGCTTGTAGGGACAACATCTGCACAGTCCAGATCCAGACACGAGCAGTCCGTTCGGACAATACTGATTAGCTCATATCTGCTATTCGATGCCACATTATCTGACCTGGCATTGCATGTAGGTCAGTGAAAGAAAATTAAACCGCCATGCGGGTGGTAGATCATGAGGACCAGGACGTTGAGATGAGAAATTGTTTATGACAGTTCAAGTCAAGGATGATTCGATGATGCGTGGGAGAAAAAAGTCAATGTCTCCGAGTTGCTACCATCTGCCATCAAGGAAATTTCGGGTGAACCCTAGGCCTCATTCCCCTCTAACTTCTTGGATCATGAACCAGCTCAGTTTCGGAAGATCCGGTTTTGGAACATGGTGCATATCTTGGAATGGAGGGTATTTGGCTTGCATTGCGTCTAGAGGCTAGAGCTATAGGTTAGAGCTATAGGTGCGTGTTGGCGCTTTTTGCATTGCATTCCGTCCCGAAACTAGGCCTTCTTCAGGCAGTTCCTCAAAGAGAGATAATTAATGCACCTCTCTGAAAGCCTCTTTGCAACTTTCACCTCAAAATAATGCCTCTCTCCTTCTCCTGGGGTACCCTCGGCGTGCAAGTCGCAATTTTTCTCCTGGTGATCACTATTTGGCGCTCCAACCACAAGAAGTTACCACCAGGTCCGCGGGGTCTTCCTCTCATCGGAAATGCTCTGGATATGCCTAAAGAACACCCATGGCTACGTTGGGGCTCTTACTTTGATACATATGGTACGTGTTGTCTTCTCTCGTGGTCATAACAACACTCACCCGCTTCGTCAGGTCCTATCAGTTCTCTTCAAGTGATGGGCAAGACTGTGGTGATCTTGAATTCATTCGAAGCCTGTATAGATCTCTTGGAGAAGCGGTCTAATGTTTATTCCGAGAGACCGACGCTGACTTTTGCTGGAGATATGTGAGTCTCCAACTCTTCTTCTGAGATATTATTCAGATATCCGTTGCCACAGGGTTGGCTGGAACGCGAATATGATACTTTCACCTTATGGTAGTCGTTTTCGTGCACTCCGAAAAATGGTTTTTCGGTGCGGTGGTTCCAAGACGGCGGTCAGAGGTTTTCAAGACGCTCAAATACAGGAAATGCACTACTTCCTCGCTAAGGTTGCAGAAGACCCGGACCAGCTTCTGCGTCACTTAAGACGGTCAGTTTGAGTTTGATGCGCTTAAGCTCCCTGTAAGGCTCTGAAGTTGTATTCCAGGTCCATAGGAGCTATATATCTCCGCATGTCCCACGGATACCGGGTCAACCGTGAAGGTTCTGATCCTCTCGTCGACGTTGTAGAGAAGGCTGCGTATGAGTTCTATCTGGCGACAAAACCTGGCGAATGGTTGGTGGATATCATCCCCATCCGTATGTTCTCAAAGCGTTTTCGTGTTTCTCTCCAACTCAGATTGATTCGACTTTTCTAGTTAAGAACATCCCTCAATGGGTTCCATCATTTCTCCCCTTCCAATCAGCAGCACGAACATTCAAATCAACGCTTCAACGTTCACTCGACGTGCCTCATCAATTTGTAATTGACCAATTAGTATGTTTGCGACCTCTACTTTCCCGGGAAATGTACTGACATTTGCCAATCAGCGCAATGGAACAGCCCTACCTTCGTTCACAGCCCAATTGTTGGAAACAGCTGAGACTGAAGAAGAAAAGGACTTGATAAAGTACGTTTCGAGCACGTTATACGCTGCTGGATTAGATACCGTGAGTCTCTGACCTATACTGGAGTAAACGGGCATGCATTAATGTCTATGGAATAGATATGCGCTACTCTGGGGACCTTTTTCCTCGCTATGGTCTTGTATCCGGACGTACAGCGAAAGGTACAGGACGAGTTAGATGGCGTAGTCGGTACCACACGACTACCGAATTTCAATGACCGTGAACGGCTTCCGTATCTTGCTGCAGTGCAGAAGGAAACCATGCGTTGGCATCCTGTCGGGTGAGTATGGACATGCTACCCATCTGTACTAGTTCTTACCCTATTCGCTTCAGGCCTATGAGTACGAGATGTTATCTGTCTTACCGGTGCTCTTATAACATTTGTTCCAGGTATTCCTCACATGACTAATGCCGATGATTCGTATCACGGTTATGTCGTTCCAAAGGGCGCCACAGTCCTTACCAACATTTGGTTAGTACCACTCGTGCTCAAACCCGCCCATAAACACTGAGTTGTGACGATAGGCGAATTTCTCGTGACAAGTCGCTATACCGAGACGCCGATGTTTTCAGACCTGAGCGCTTCCTCGGGGCCACTCCCGAGCAGGACCCTAACACTTTTGTTTTTGGTTTCGGTAAGTCCCGTCGGTTAGAGCAAGCATCGCAAAAGGCTCAAACGTGCCACAAGGTAGGCGTGTTTGCCCCGGCCAAGAGCTGGCGCATGCTACCGTGTACATTTGCATGGCCATGTCACTAGCAATTTTCAACTTCACTCGAGCTAAAGATAGGAACGGGAAAGATATCATTCCCATCGCTGATTTTCTATCAGGCACTGTTAGGTCAGTAACCAATTTATGATGGATAGTAAATCTTGATGCCTGATACTTCAAATCTCTAGCCATCCCAAGCCCTTTAGTTGCAATGTGGTCCCTCGCTCTCCTGATGCACTTCGCATGATTAGCACGATGGACATAGACCTTACTGGCGATGGCGATAAACTCGACATAACTGTAACTGGCCAGTGACTTATCATTGATTGTTGTTCAGTATCTTTTCAACGACTAAATCGGGTGTTTCATATCACCTTTTACCACATATCTGCCTGATACTCATCAAAAAGCGCATCAAAAACTCCACAAAACCTTACATCGGCCAAGCACCTGAGTAACGCCATGGGTCTAGGTGATTGCATCAAAAGTCCGATCCGGTCAATGTCCCTGTTTCCACATCTCATGGCGCTCTAGCTGTGTTCTCGGTACTTACTGACGTGCTGGCATGACTTGTCCCAATAGGTTACGAAGTTAGCACTTTGATCGTGTCCATCAGGCGGACATAAAAGGACGGGCGGGAACATGACCCTGTTACTCGACTCCTTCCTTTCCTTTACACCATGTCCGCCCCAGCGTCCCCGATCCCAGCACTCCCTGAACCCGAAAGCATGTCAGTTCTCATTGCTTTCTTTTTTTAGATTACATTCTGATTCATTGTCATTCACAGCACCGCATCATTGGTCGGTCTTCATCGATGATCCCGCAATCATATATTGATTGACTTTTAGTTGCTGGGGGCTTTGTTTAACTGGGCTCTTTTGGGCGTACTTGGTTGCCAAACCTGTAAGTCCAGCGTCGTGATACGTGAACTTGTTGCTGAGCATTCCTCTAGATTTATATAATATCTACTTCCCTAATGATAAAGCCGCTTTCAAGTATCTAAGTAAGAAAATACATGATGTTCCTCGCTAAGCTCATAATATCTCAATGTTGTTTAGTTTATGGAGTCTTCCTGTTCGAGACCATACAGAGCGCGTTGGTAGCCCACGACACATACGTATGGTTCTCAAAAGGATTCGGCGACTTCGTCAACCTCACAAAGGTCCTCACATCACCTCTCAATACACCGATGATGGGAGCGGTCACTGCTTTAATTGTCCAGCTATTCTATGCGCACCGGATTTGGACATTCAAACGGGCGCTAATGCCACTGTGTGTCGTCCTTGTTGTGGTGAGTAGTCAATTTGTTTGTACCTGATACTGAGCTCTAATTGTTACTCTCAGATTACCCTAGCGCAGTCAGGCGCAGCGTTCTTTGGGGGAATTCGAGTCCGTTGCATTGCTCCCCTTACTAATGTAAAGCTAAACCCAAACCCCAGGCATTCCAAGCTGGTAATTTCATAGTCGCTCAGACGGACAAAGCGAATACGCGTGGTGTCTATGTAAGACCTTCAATGCACTTAAAGCTTACGATTTTCGCTGATGTCTCTCCCAGGTCTGGCTCATAGGCGAAGCAGTCGCAGATGTTCTGATCGCCGCAGCTATGGTTTATATAGTGAGCACCAACTCTGGTTTCTAGCCACGTATTCCTAACTCTCGTTCCTGTAGATCATGCTTCACAGGGCATCGAGTCATCGCTTTAGAGCCCACAGTGTTCTTGCCAGGGTTGTGTCAATGACTGTGGAGAGTAACATTGCTACGGGTACGCCGCATTCTTCTCAGTAAACACAACCCCCATTTGCTCAATGTTGCTTCAGCTACTCTTGCAGTACTTTCCCTTATTATGTATGCTGGAGTTCCGGTAGGTACCTGATACGTTGCATATCCATGAAACTCACGATCTATTGCACAGAACACCAACTACTTCACTTGCCCGTGAGTAAACCTTACTCTATCGCAACTGTAACTAATCCTGAACGCGCTCAGAACCCTTATCATTGGCAAAGTGTATGCTTTCGCTCTTCTTTTATCGACGAATTGCTCACGGGCCTCGTATTCAGCTACGCCAATACTCTTCTAGTATCCTTCAATAACCGTATCGTCCTCCGAAACCTGTCACACGGCAGCAGCCCCTCGCTCAGCACAGGCTCAACGACTGCTGCTGGAACTTCTCGTCTTACCTTCCACAAGCATTCCAACTCAACACCTCACAAAACCTTCGATAGCGACACCGTCACGTATACTGTGCACCGGTTTACGGACACAGAGTCTTCCAGTGGTAGAATGGATCACGAATTGCATGAAACCTCTAAACCGGTACGTCTTTGAATTAATATCTTGTGACACTTTAAAGCTCATGCTACCCCTTAGAGGGACTACCCTTCGCCCCACCATCAAGTTTGAGCGGCTGGTGAGCCATGAAAGACACGATCACAAAACGAACTTCTTTCGGTCGTTGTGTATACCACTAGTTCTTTTTGACGCTATTTATTTACCGTTCTTGTACCTTATAGCCACCTTGTCGGGTTTACGTTGGGCAATTCAAGGACTCTTGTGAGTAGAGAGATATATCGAGGTTCGATAAGTACTCGAATGGGAATTCCTGTCCTGTGCGCCGACAGATACCCCGCAAATACCTGTCGTCGGCGCTCAGTCCAGGATCGAGATCTTCAGAGGTCACTTAGCTCGATGCAGAGTAGTGAGTTACCTTGGTCTTGAACCTCTATTGGACACGGCGTTCTCCTCTAAGTACCTTGGCATCTACAAAGTAATTGGGACCCTGATCGAAGATAAGGGACACGGAGCAAAAGTAGAAGTGGTTCATTGAGCGGTGATTCCTAGCCACCAAATACATCCGTACTTAAAGTTGTACCTGCGGGTTGTGACTTGACATAACTCTAAGTAAAGCTGTTTCCAGACGGACGTGTACCCCTTTGAGCCTTTTGGCTTTGGTGGTGCGAGCGCATGTGAACGCTAATCATTATCGTACCAGCCAGACACCCTGAACTGCGAAACATCGTACAGTGCAGATAATGATGGTCACTTCCTCTCTGTAACGCACTCTCTGCAAAGGTGGTGGAGGACCGAGTTTTGTTGGAGCAATTGCGCTGGAAGAGATGCCATCCAAGTTGTGAGGTACTATACGGGGGCTTTGGATGACTGCTGTCGTCTGAATTTAAACTCTCGGATAGATCTCTCGGATAGATATTTCTTTGAAAAAAGTGCTACAATGCCCTGAGTCTAAATGAAGGTAAGCATTCCCTGCCGCCTGTAATGACCATGAATGTCCGCAAAAGAGAGATATGCTTCGCATAAACTTCGGTCTGAACGTTGTTCGGCAGTACCAACGCTCCCGAGAGAAGGAGAGTATGCACTGAAAGACTATTTGAGGCTCGAGCAGGAGATATGCTGGCCGAGTACTGATGTTCTGGAGCTTCTCGTCCGTACCAGATGTCTTGAGCAGATCCCATGACTTTATCTGAACACACAGAGACAAGTAAGTATCTATGAGACCTCTGTCCCCTTAGCTAGAAAACAAAGAGCTCACCATGTCAGTACATCATACTGGAACACATTCTATTCAATCATTCATGACTGGTGCTCGAGTTTGCGATACATGATGTCAGAAACCGGTTCCGAGCTTGAGCAGAACTGTGGCAGAAGGTCCTCTAAATGTAATTTAGAAGCATCTGACGCTTTGCTACGTTCTGGCATGAACGGAGATGGCAAGTAAAGTGCTGAACTTGTGACGCAATCGCGTCACGGTAACCAAGCGCTGGGCTTGAGACACACATAAAGGGTCTGTATCTACCCCCCTTGCTTTACCTCTTCATCGTCCGCTCGCTTTCTCATTTCCTGATCTTACTCCTCAGACGCTTGAAGTATTCTCAGCCGAAAAGTTCAACTAGAATTGCATATTTCCCCCGGATTGGAATCACTTTGGAGCTTCAATTTTTCTTCAACCCGACACGCGACACGGAAGGCGCAATTTTAACTCGACATGTATTCTGGAGGCATGGTGCGTTATCATATCATCGTGATATATCTGCGATTCACCTAGATCTGACGGAAGAAATGGCTACACTAGGACTCGCACCATCAGGATCCGGAAGAGTTCTATGTGAAGCAAGACAGGATTGGTGAGTTTGGGGAAGTCATGAGGAGTTCGATCTTTTCTCAAACGGCTCTCTTTGAAAATCGTAGGTAAAGGGTCGTTTGGAGAAGTCTACAAAGGGTGAGTCCCTTTGGAAGCATGCCTCCTATTCCTCTCACTCGTTTACCTCTAGCTACGACAAACGAACACAAAAGACGGTTGCAATAAAGATAATCGATTTGGAGAGTGCAGAAGACGAGATAGAAGACATCCAACAGGAGATCCAGATTCTATCGCAATTGGATTCACCCCATGTCACAAAGTGCGTCCAGTACCCTTCACTACCCTACCGTTACCAAAATTCTACTGCAGATATCATGGATCCTACTTAAAGGGATCCAACCTTTGGATTGTCATGGAGTGAGTGATCTTCAAGGAAACCCTGCGCTATCTCACTGAAAACACAAAAGATACTGCTCTGGAGGCTCATGCTCAGACTTGGTGTGCATCGCCCTACTCTACAGCTTTTCACCAATCTCATTTGTTTCAAGATGAAGCCTGGCGTTTTCCGAGAAGAGTACATTGCCATCATTGTCCGGGAGCTCTTGCGCGGGCTGGAGTATCTTCATTCAGAAGGAAAACTTCATAGAGATATTAAAGGTCCGTCCCAAACGGTGTCACATTGTAATTCTCTTCTCACCTTGTCATAGCTGCGAACATTCTATTATCTGCAGGTGGTGAGGTCAAGTTGGCCGATTTCGGTGTATCGGGTCAACTTTCCGGAACGCTTTCGGCCAAGAAGAATACCTTCGTAGGAACGCCCTACTGGATGTCACCGGAAGTCATCAAGCAGAGCGGCTATGACCACAAGGCCGATATATGGAGTTTGGGTATCACAGCTATCGAGCTAGCCAAAGGAGAGCCGCCGTACGCCGAGTTACATCCCATGAAGGTTCTTTTCCTCATTCCTAAAAACCCGCCTCCCACTTTGGAAGGGAACTTTTCAAAGCCATTCAAAGGATTTTGTCTCGTACTGCCTACAACGCGATCCTCGTGAGGTATGTGCCTCATACATCATCCGATCCAACGGAGATGACTGACTACTGCTCTAGCGCCCATCTGCCCGGGAGTTGTTACGCCATAAATTCGTGCGTATGGCCAAGAAGACGAGCTATCTTACGGAACTTATCGAGCGACACGAGCGATGGAAAGCCGAAGGCGGTGAGCGTTACGAAGAAGAGGAAAGGGACGCAGCGCCCGACAAGTACGTGGTTTTTCAATGTATTTGGCCGCTTTATATTCAACCACAAGCGAACACAGCACAGGGGGTAGTGACCCTGAGGACTTGTGGGATTTTGGCACAGTACGCCATGCCGGCAGACCAGCGACTATCGGGCGCAAAGAAAACTCAATCAAAGTTTCTGGGCCGCCGCTTACCTGGGAGAACAACGGCACACAACGGTCAGATATATCTTCCAATTCGTCCGGGTCGTCTCTTCGAGGGCGTGGTTCGGGCGCTTCATATAGCTCATCCATCACCGCCAAAGGGGATCTGCCTCCCCTCCCTGCAGATGCACGGGGTAGCAAGCTTTCTGACCAGTCCACGGTTCGCCATATGCCGGCAGGTGCTGCAGCTGCGGTTGCCAACGCCCAGTCGACAGGGTCAAAGCAACGAAGGGAACCTTCGGATGATTATGATGATTATGCGATGACCAATACGTGGACGAGCCTTACAATGGAACGGAAGAGGTCGAGGAGCGAATGAGACACGCCCAGTTGGAAGATGAAGATGCCCCTGACACGACGATGCTGGACTCGGTCATTCTGCCAGCCATAGCTTCGGTAAGCCCTGGCTTTACCTTGTTGAACACATTTGCTGAGTCCTCTACAGCTATTCCCTCGTGTCAATACGCAGGAGGCACGAATTGCATTGAGCGCTCTGCAACGAGCATTCACTGAGGCAGAACGAGTCATACCTGGTGTATGCTTGGAACTTGTTAACGAGATTGTGGATTCGGTGGAACATGTCGAGGATGAACGATGAAGCATCTGGTGTCCATGTTTGGTGACGATGTACTAGAGCAGAAGCGTTGGACTGATTATCATGTTTTCTTCTCGTTCTCTCATCTCCGCATGTAACACTCACATCTTTTAACTGCATCGTGTTTCCTTCCATACAGCTTGCGCTCCAGTCCTTTGCCTCTAACCAATTGTTTTCACAATCTTTATACACCTTCATGGTATATCCCATTCATTTGATTCTCGACCTTGCTATCAATCTTGCTATAAACTGAATATGTCGGCAATAATACAATAGTTTGTATTAATTACTATTGGCCATGCTGAATACAATTCCTTAACAATACATTGGCTGCCTTCGGAGGACGGATTATTGTACTATGCTATATGGGATATGTAAATGTGGAACGGTGAAAGGCCTTAAATCCTTAAATCTGCACTTCGCCCAGCTGCTGAGCTACACCGCCGACGGATGTGTCTTGACTAGTCTGGTGTCGGATGTAAATTTCATCGTCTAGTTCAACACCGCTGTCATGTTCGTCGTCGTCAAAGTACATGCCAGTGGTCACCATAGCAGTCCTGGACCTTCCTGGACCGGCAAATTGCAGTGGCTGAAGGTCGAAGACGTCCGACATAAGTCGCTTTGAAGCTTGGCCAAACCTGAACGTTGTCAGTACGCGTCTGGATTCGGAGGCAGGCTGAAGGATACGCACTGATCCTCAAGGTATTTCGAGACAAAGCTCTCGAACAATACTTGAGACTGGAACATGTTATGGGGGGAGGTATCATGACTGCCTTCACCGTCGTTGGTTGGTGAAGAAGCCTCTTCGGGATGTGAGCCGGCAGACATGGTGGTTTCCGCGCAGCTGCTTTGCTCGGTAGTTTGCGTTTGCTCCGAGATAGGTTGCGTGTCGTTGTTTGAACCTTCCTCATCTTCGTCCCCGCACTCCTCTGTGGAAGAGATCAGGGCTCTCATCAGGGCGATATCGGTGAAAACATCCAACAGTTCCGGCCTGCGGGACGAAAAAAAGGTCAGGGGCAGGAGATACTGAGACGAGAGCCGACGAACCTTTCCCTGATGATAGCGGCCTGCTCCTCCGTCAACTGAGGTGTTTCATCGATGCCTTCCTCATCTAAAGGGGCAGGTGACAGTCCGTCGCTGGAAGCGAGCAGGCTTTCGTTGGTGTCTTCGACGACCTTTTGGTCCGCACTCTCTTGCTTCGCCTGTACGCTCTCATTCTCAGGCTGTCCAACGAGGGCTGTGATCACTTGTCTAGAGCACATGTCAATGAAGTGTCTTACCAGAGTTGAAGGATGCTTACGCTTGCATTTGGAGGAGTAAGAACTTTTTAAAGTCCCTCAGCTCCTTGCCAGAGAGAATGCGATTGCCTATGCGCAACTCGTTCTCTGCGCAGACGTAGTCGAACCCTTGAGGTTGTCCATGACTGTCGCCGTTACCGATATCGGTGATGTTGGGGGAGCCGTGAAGCGACGATGAACCATACGAGCCGGAACCGTCGGAATGAGGTACCGTCGAGGGAGCTGAGGTGCTCTGAGCGAGGTGGAGAAGGTCTGTGGAGGAATTCTCGGAAATGCTCGGGTCAACCGCGGTGGTGGGGGCTTGGGACATCATCGGCGTGCGGGCAGGTGGATAGGTGGTTGGTAGGCTGGTAGACGGGGTGTGTAGCGTAGTTTGTGGGGGACCGAAGAGAAATTCCTGGCATGTTTATAAAGCGGAGCCTTGCATCTACTGAGAAATCAAGAGAACAAGGCTACCCATCCAGGAAATCAGAGGGGACGAAAGAAAAACAAAAACGTTGCAACAGCGTAAGGGCGGAGAGTGTAAGGTTCTGTCAAGGAAGTGTGACTTGTCCACAGAAGGAAATGGTCAAGTTCTCCAAATAGAGTTGCTGATGGGGATACTGATTTACGATACAAACAAGACTCTGAACAAAAGAGTCACAGTGCCACTTGTAGGTGGCTGTTTAATCGGACAAAGCGACCGTCGAGTCGGTCCAAAGCGGGATAATGTACAGCGCTTTGACAGTCCTAGTGATAGGACGTAGAGAGTACAAAGAGCTCTCCGGATTACTTTGATGACGGCTCGGTATCATTGATCTAAATGGCGGCAAATCGCGTTGTGGGTCCACATGTGAGTTTGCGAAGGGTTGTATCGGTTCCAGGCAAGGGATTGCCGAGACAGATCACTTGGATTGGATTTCGCGGTGCATGAATCGTTATCGATTCTTGCTATCGTTTCCAATTCGAAGGTTCGTTCGACTGTTCTTGTCGAAATCGATGCATATAACACGAGATGTTGAGGCTCCTAGAAATCAGAAATTTCTATTGTAGGATCCCTAAAAACGATCTCAAGTGACTTGAGAGTTGCCCATCCTTGTAGCACATCTAAAACTAGCTGAGAGCAAAGAACATACCTAAATATTAGGCTTGGGATACCTTCAGTCTGCACTGTCGCTGCAAAAGAGAAAAAAAACTCAAAACTCGGAGGAGACACCGGCAAGCACCGGCAATTCGGGCCTAGACAGGCCGAAAGACGCGCACGGACCAGTGCGACCACCGCCTCCATCAACCATCATCACGACAACAAAGTCACAACCGACGGGAAATGCAAAATTAGTGTCGGACGTGTCGACCAAATCTATATTCTTCCATCACTCGTCATTGCAGACGACTCGGACAGGTCATGCCTCGCCCACGTCCTTTGGCAAATGTCCAGTCGTCGAGCTCAGGGAACTACAGTATTTATCAATCTGCTGGACAGCTCACACCTCGTACACCTCACTCACGGGCCGGAAGAGCGGAAGAAGCATACAGCGAAATCGAGTTGCATGGTGTCGAGGAAGACGAGGAGGAAGATGACCCAACTGGGAGACATCACCAGAGTGTGCCTTTGTTGCGGTCGTCTGCGAGCGATAGCTTTCCGGCAACAGGCTACAGAGGGAGAGGGGATGACCATGATGATGAAAACTCAAAGGATTCAATAGGGCTGAACCTCAGAACCATTGCAGCAAGATTGCCTATCGCATTCGGGACGATGATAGCTGGTCTACTCCTCGTTCTCATCGTGGTTTCGTATCAAAAGCCCGGAACACTCGAAAAATATGTTGGCGTTAGCGTACCTACACCACCGGCATCATCGAAAGAGAACTCGACATTGTCCGTCTCGAATGACACCGAAAACATCAACACCACGAATTCATCGCCGACTACGCACCACCACCACGATGCACTTGTCATTTCATACGGCAATTACACGAAATTCCCACTTTTGCCAACGGAATACATGTCGGAATGCGAGAAGATCGCGGGTGGCTTCCATCACCACGGTGCATATTGGGAACCACATGACGGAGGTGTCATGGATGTTGTGCACGCCGACGAGGGAAATGAGCAATCTGAGATATGCGCAAGCACCATCACTTACATGCTGAGTGGTCGAGTAGGGCTTGTTGCGGACTTGGCATTGATGGCACAGGCAGCCGCATTGGCTAGAGAGGTAAGTCTTCTTTGACATGAATGTACCCTGGTGCTCATGTTGTCCAGCGAAATAGGACGTTCTTTGTAGATGATACGTACTGGAATCGGGGAAAGTGAGTCTCCTGTTATGTGTACAGACAAGATCCTTAACGCACTTTCAGGTGGCTTGACCATTTTGAGGATATTCGAGTAACACAACCAGGGCCACAACCGGGATGTAAGGCGCCTCCTCCGGAAGGTAAGAAGTAATCGATTGGCCGTTTCAGTAACTAATCCTCGTCTTCAAGAACTTGTTGCATGTCCACGGGTAGCTAGACATTGGGCAAGTTTGTTTCCTGCGTTCAACACGCCTACCCTCTGACTTGTTTGCATTAGGTTATCCACTCTGGCACGGCAAAATACCATTTTGCTCATGGTTTCACCGAGCAGTATGAAGACGCGTAAGACGCAATTCAGAGGCAATCTTCCGAATTCCACTCAATTCATCGTCTAGATATGCTCACAATCTCCAACGAACGAAACCTATCTTTGACCAAGCTTTCGAGTCATTCAAATCTACGATACGTCCAAGCTCACAAAACACAGCCCTCATACGTGGTATGAGGGAAGAACTTGGCGCCTTATTATCCCCTCCAAACACTAATTATATCTCCGTACACATCCGACGAGGAGACTCCAAACCATCGTCATGGAAGTACAAACAAGTCTGGACCTGTACCTATACAGGCATATGCTGAAGCCGCACATTCAAGCTGGAAACGCCTAAACATCTCGGCTTCGCCATTTTTCTACGTTGCTTCTGATTCACCGGCCGCGTTGGAACAGTTTGACGAAGAAGCCGGTGTTACACCGACTCTTTCGTTAAACCGAAGCACAGCAGAGGGGATGAAGGAGCTTGCTAGTCCTGACGAGTATGATCAGAGTGATTTCAACGAGATTTACACATTGGAAGAAAGGGTGCGACAGACGAGAGGTGTGATTGTGGATCTCGCGGTTCTGAGCGGGCTATGGAGTGATGAAGGGGAAAAGATCCGGCCTCAGGCTGTGATTTGCACGATACCGTACGTGATTCCTCGTGCATTATTGTCGGTATGCATGCTTATTGTTCTTTAGATCGGTGATATGTAAGCTCTCTGCAATCGGCCTTGGTTGGGAAGCTGCGTTCGGCGAACTGGAAGAGATGGGATTCATCAATAAAGAGCACAGGAGATGGGTCGAAATTGATGAGGCGGGGAGTATCATACCCGAGTGGAGTGCGTATAATCTGTTTTAGGATGGATTGGAGTGGCGAAAACATTGTATTTTTACCCTCACTGTTTGCATGGATACTCTTAATTGCTATATTCCATCTCTAGGTCGATACATGAAGCCCTTCAAGCTTAAGATCGTACACTGTTATCCGACCGAAAAAGTCAGAGCTCTCTTCAAAGGTTAGCTTGATGCTTTCTACTCCTGTGTCAGGAGCGCCATCAAGATCAAACGTCTGTCTTCGATTAACGTCTTCAGGGTAAATTGTGGTCAAGAATGTCCAGTCCCCTGACTGCTTGACGTGTATTGCGCATCGTCGCCCAACAAAGCCACCTTGGAATGTGATCGAGATGGATTTGGGTACCACTGGTGCCGGAAACGTGAGTTGTATGTATTGGGGAACCCCCTGGTAAGATTGAGTACATATTCCACTGCACTGAGAGAGAATATCAACCTGCTGAGACGTCCAACAAGTTTCTGGATTGTTGTCGATCAGATACTTTTTTCCGACGGATTTATCGAGCGTAGAACTGACTCTAAATAAAAGGTGATAATGGTCACCAGACATTTTCAATTTCAAAAAAAGGTTTATCCACATACTTGATCACTGTTTCTGGCGTCAGCAATGACACCATGTCGGAGGAGAACATGGAAGAAAGCTGGAAAGAGAGCGTGTGAACCCCGCAATCTGCCCGCTGGCGGTGAAAATGAAGTCACTTTCGACTCATTATGATCCATGACTCGTAGGAAGTGTACTAAAAGCCCAGCTTTTTTCTCACTTCTCTGTCAAAGCAATGGCTCTTCCTCGATGGCTCACTGAATCTCAGAACCCAGTTCATATCGAATTTGCGCTCAAGACTCTCAAACAACGCGAAGATGCACGAGGCTCGTGCACGCTTCGTTTCCTTACCACGAAAGTCCAAGGCATTACGCGCTGCGATCCAGAACATACCGAAATCTCTCTCAGACTATTACGCCGTAGTCGCTGGGAATCAAGACGAGAATCAGTACAGGAATCGATACGTGGATGTTGTGCCATATGACAGAACACGAGTAGTGGTAGTTGATGATTATGCCCCTGGAGAGAGAGGCGGAGAAGGGAGATATTGTAATGCGAATTGGGTTCTCGAGCGGTTCGGGGGAAAGTGGTGGATAGCATCGCAGGCACCCCTTCCAAACACATCACATACCTTCCTTAGCCTTATCGCAAAGCCAGTTACACCCCCGTCATCTCAGGATTCTAGTCGCGTGCGGACTGTCGTACAGCTCACACAGAATCTTGAGGATGGCAGACGGAAAGCACATCCATACTTCCCAGAAGTCGTTGGTCAACACGTTATCATACATCCAGAAGGAGATCATGGTCCGGCCTTTGAAGTCAAACTCGAGAAACAAGAGTCCATAGACGAGGCACGCTGCGTCAAAAGCACTGTTTCTTTCTCACCCCTCAATCAAAGCACCTCACCCATCATATTCCAGCATTTGCTGTATTATGCCTGGCCAGATCGAGGCATCCCAGAGCCTGAAGATCGAGATGGCTTGTTGGCGTTTGCACGTTTGGTGGACAGGACGAACCGAGATACGTCTGGTTTACCAGATGAAGCCCTCGACCCAGATCCGCCGATTATTGTTGGTTGCTCGGCGGGAATAGGAAGAACTGGGTCATTTGTTGCGTTATCGTCCTTATTGAGGGCTCACGGTGTTCTTCAACCGCCTGCGAGACCCACTCCGGCATCCGTGGTGCAGGCCTCTCCACTGGGGCTGTTACCCGAGCCTCTACAGAATGATATGGTCGTCCAGGAAGTTGATTTCCTGAGAGAACAGCGACCAGGAATGGTGCAGAGATCTGAGCAGTTGGTGGTGATATACGAGATTCTCTCGGCTGCATTGAAGTCGGGATCCACGGGATCGTAAGGGGTACGGATGCAATTCTCTCAATGCTGTATAGATGTCATTCTCACTATGTAACCTAGGTTCATCTGGGCGATGGCAAGGAAAATTTTCTGCATTTCTTGCCACGAATGGCAAAGTAGCCGCGCTTTGACGGGCGGGCTGTAGTGTTTTCAGGCCGCCATCACGACAAAACGATAGGCTCTAATACGGAGATTACCTTAATTGATTGACTGAAAGATTGGAATACTCATTGATACTTACCGTTTTTGTGCAGCGATGGACTATCTCTGTAGCATTCTCATGTTCATCAGTCAATTTACGATCTATTTAGGACATTTGACCCAGGAACTTGCACTAACACCCCATCATTTCTGTCGCCAGTCGATTGCCGCGAGTTTCTGTTGTTTGGATCCCTCTATCGCGACAGTCATCATTTCAATGTCGCGACGAGACGCGTTCCGGCAATGCCCGGACCGAATAGTGTGAAGAACGATATAAAAGATGTCGAATTACCAACCATGTTTCTCAAGTTCCTCAATCTCCAACCACTCCGACCCCGCTTCTACGCTTGGCCCAGTATTGCTCGTATCAGAACTTCTCAGATACTGAATCATTTGACTCGTACCGTTCATAATATGCCTGAATTACCGTCTACAGTGGAAGCGATTGGAATTCGAAAGGCGAGCTTACAAATTGTATCGATAACTGGACAGTGTTGACGGACTACCACGGTAACGATGGGATCTGCACTTTAGACCGGTGGCTTCGATGTGATTGAGAAGCTCACTTTACCATTTCCAAAGGTCGAACCAGGGCATCTTGTCGTAAAGGTGAGCAGGGAAGCTGTTTCTCGAGTTTTGGGGTCCTGATTGCCCAGCATAGGTTGAATATCTGGGAGTCAATTTCATAGACACGTATTATCGGTGGGTTCATCTCCATCAGATGGAAGCTTCAAAGCCTCAACGCTTCACGTCTATAGGCAAGGATTGTACCCGTACAAGGAGTTCCCAGCTGTATTAGGGAAAGAGACTGCAGGAACTATCATCGCTCTGCCTACAGATCCTGCGGTACTCAATGATCCAGGCTACATTAAGCAAAACTTCCAAGTGGGCGGGAAAGTTGCTTGTGTATGGTCGTTTCTTCTCACAGATCGGTTTCCCTCACACTGAAGATACCGTTTCTCATCTTACAGGATGTCCTAGGCTCTCATCAAACGTACATTCCCTCCCCTGGATCAAAGCATACCCCATTCAGCATGGTGTATCGACACGAGATGCCGCAGCGGGGATGTTGCAGTGTCTTACCGCGGTGACGTTCTTTGAGGAGGCGTATAAGGTATCCAAAGGAGATATTATACTCATCCACACAGTCGCCG
Organism: Paramarasmius palmivorus; assembly: GCA_037176845.1. Classification (NCBI taxonomy): domain Eukaryota; kingdom Fungi; phylum Basidiomycota; class Agaricomycetes; order Agaricales; family Marasmiaceae; genus Paramarasmius; species Paramarasmius palmivorus. The sequence continues at coordinate 233,489 of JAYKXP010000038.1, read as the reverse complement.
GAGGTCTCGGGCTCCTCATGGCGCAGTTGGCAAAGCACGTTGGCGCTACGGTCATTGGCACAACGTCTACCAAGGAAAAGGCAGAGCTAGCCAAACAACACGGCGCTGACCATGTTATACTGTACCCTGTAGAAAACACGGTCGAAAGGGTACTGGAGATCACTAATGGGGAGGGCGTGCACGCTGTCTTTGATGGCGTTGGAAAGGATACGTATGTTAACTCCAGGACCATCTGGTTCTAGTGCTTGTGAAACAGGATACTGATCTCCTTGACCAGATTTGATGCCAATTTCAAGCTACTGCGGCGAAAGGGAACACTTGTTTCCGTTGGCAATGCATCTGGCGCTGTTCCACCGTTTCCACCGATCAAGCTCATGGAGAAGAACTTGAAATTGCTTCGCCCTACGTGAGTACGACGAGGCGATGAAGAATGTCCGATGATGCTGATGCTGATTGTTTTGCTCAGGATGAACAACTACACTGTCACGCCGGATGAGATCCACTACTTCGGCAACAAAGTGTTTGAGTTGATTTCTAGTGGTGTGCTGAAGATCAACGTATGGAAAGAATATCCTTTCACCGCGGAAGGTGTGCAGCAGGCCCAACAGGATCTGGTGGGTGGAAAGACAACAGGAAAGCTGATTGTCAAGGTGCAAGATGCATAGGATGTGCTTGGGGATAAGCATTCTCAGATTGAAATACTATATAGCCTGTAGATGTTCGAGCCAAGGGCGCTGTAGAGTAGGAAGGTTAAAAAAAAGCTGTAAATTATGTAAGAAATTCGATTTTTTTCGGAGTGTGATGAATGGTGACACCAGTGGCTCTGCACGCTTGCGCCCTTTGAAAGCAGTGGCCCGGCACTTGTTTTCTTACCGTCACTATCGACTTTTATCAGAGAAATTCGTGTGCTCGATAGAGAGTAACGAATCTCTGCCAGCGCCTCATCGAAACGCGCCAATTCTGAGCGGATTTGCATGTATGTTGTCTAATTCAATACCGATGATTGCGGCATTCTAAACACATAATTTCTGGGATTCGACTTGATAGTATGGATAAACAAGATTCTTCTAAAGAAAGTCCAAAGCCAAGACGGCCTCTTCCGACTCCCAGTCCCCAGCAACCTCCCCCTCAGCGACCCACAACTCCAATTCCAACCACATCTTTCTATGGCGACCCAAGCCAACCACCCCCATTACCGACTCGTCCTGGAGGAGTAGGATCCAAGTCTACAATATATACACCAGCTTCATTTTCAACACCAACAATGTACACTTCAGCCTCGGCATCGGGAGATTATCGTCCGCCAGAACCCGTAAATGAAAATGATGACGACCAACCACCCCCTCTCACTGAAGTCGAGACCCCTTGGAGCCACTGGGATTCTGCGAATTATGGGTGGGACAATACTTCGGGATGGAATACAAGCGCGATGGACTATTCCGCATCTCACAATGATTCCGGAAACCGGGGTGTACGTTTCTGGAATGTGTTGTCGGTGCCCATTGATGACAGGAGTGAATCAGAAGAGTCGACTTGGTGGGACCCAGAGATAAGGCAGAGGCATGGGAGGACCTGGTCCAGGGATGCTACCACCTGTTTTGGCAGACGAACTTCACGATCCAGATCACACTCTTTATTCCGTGAATGTGACACCTCCGGATATTTATCCTGACCAACATCAAGCCTCGACCTCGTCGTCTGCCGAACAGAGTCCAAGAGGTACACTTAACGCGCCTTCGACTTCGTCATCTCCTACACCATCTTCCTTGCCCAAGCCCATCCCACCTCCTACCTCAGACGAGGTTCGGACGGCAGTACCTCATCCCAATGCATACTATTGTCCCAAAGAGAACGGTTGGGTCATCCTTAGTTGGAGGCCTTCTTCTGTTGCACCACCTCTCGCACAATCATTCCAGAAATTACAATCCTATCACCATCCTTTACCAGACCAGATCAAACGGAAGCGTACTACGAACTGTCTTTCGGACGACGAAAATACCGTAGGCGGACCATCGAACAAGACACACCACTTTCACAAGTACCCGAAGGCCATTGACGCGTTGAAGCTCACGCCTCCGTTTCGTGGCAACGAATGGGACGTATCCGAAGCAAAGCAGAGAAAGCGCGCTGGCACGGTCGATCTTGTGAAGGATTTTGACTTGGACCAGCTTAAATCGCAAGGTTGAAGAGGAAGAGGAGAACCCCGAAGACGAAGGGACGTTATTGGACTTGTATATGTGTTGTCAGTGCTCCTTCTATTGCGTTGCGTCTGATATACAGCCGGGTGTTATACCACTGGATATTTGGAACGAGTTCGTCGAGGAGAAGAAGGCACATCCACCGATTGAAAAGACACCTATAACCAGTTTGGTTGGTGGTTTGGAAACATTATTACTGTACGTGTCTGCTAAGGGTTTCGCACTCGTTCTATGAAACTGACATGTTTACCTCACGATAGAATGCTAGAGAATACCCTATGGAAGTCCGAAGTGCGTGCTCTGCGCGTTGCCAGCCAAAGTTTCCAGAAGAAACTAGGATGGAGTAATCCGGTGTCCGTTGCCAAGTTCATACACACGTCGTCGGGACCACTCACTTTACCTTGACAGTCAACGAATATTCGACTGCCTTGGCTTTATCCGGGATAAGAACGATAATGACCCTGTCATTCGTCCACCTCCCTGCGAGAACAGCACTGTTCTCGGCAGGAACAACCGCGCAAAGCTCTTGCGCGCTTGGGTTGAATTGGGGCCTGGACGGTGCATTTGAAGAGGACGAACGGTGTGTTGAATGGTCTCATTACAGCCGAAATGTCTGCTAATTCGTTCCGAGAAAGATGACCTCAAAAAGCTGAGGGAAAATTCACCCATTAAGTTATGGGTCACGATGGATCCTGCTAGGGAAATGTATCAAACCGCTATTGGTGCACACCCTGATCAAAGTGAGTGGTTACAAACTCGGCTTTGTTACGCTACTAATTCATTTCGTTCTTAGTACCTCGAAACAGCTTTAGCGACACCGTAGGAGACCTCTTAAAACCCGCACAACCCTACTTCCTCGGGCTTGGACTCACTGTCACGTCATATTCCTCAGGTAGTCCTCGGTATTCTATTTGTTTGCCGAGAAACTCAAACCTCCTGTAGATCTGCTCTGCTTTGCGTATCTGGCCCAATGTCGCTGCGACCCCGCGCGAACAATGGAGTACTTCACCGCGTTGTCTATGATCGCTGGGATTATGGAAAATGCTGCCAGCTGTCCCACCGAAGTTCAAGATCTCATGATGCAGGAACAATCTCGTCAACGATTTACCGATCGAGGACCTGCAACGAGCAGCAGAGATACTCGGCTTTGGGTCTAATGGCCCCCTTCGGGTTGAGTACGACCACGACATTGAGGATGATTTCATTGAGAACGCTTGGAAGGAGTGTGTCAAGCGGTCGTGGTCAGAAACTGATTCTCGGACGTCTCAGAGAGATGCCAATGAAGCACTGCGGATTATTGCCGAAGCAAAAGGGAGTACAACCCTCAAGGCCCTGTATGACAGGGGGAAGGACAGTCTGTTGATGTCACCCGAGAAGGCGTACGATGTGTTTGAGGTTCCTAGAGATATTGATGAGACGATGCTGATAACAATATTTGGTATGCGGGTGAGTCTTGCACTTTGCTACTATTTGATCACTCTTAAACGTATTTTTAGGTGGAAGAACAACCGATGCAGATAGAAAGAATGCAAGAAGCCCTCAATGTTATTGCAGAAGTACGCGGAAGCGAGCGACTGCGAGAGTATATAAGAACATCTCAAGACCGTAAGTTTATCATCCGGAGAAGCCTGACATCCGACTCATGGGTTTACTAGCTGGCGAAGCGGTTTCGGTTACACCCGCGGAATGGCCTCGAGGGCTAAACCAACTGGGAAACACCTGCTATCTAAATTCCCTACTTCAGGTAAGGTTTGTTTCCCGTCCCAGTGCGCCTTTTCTGACATTCTTGTGCACTTGCAGTATTTCTATACCATCAAAGACCTCCGGGAGGCACTTATACCCCTAGGACAAGTTGATATGAAATCATTTGAAGAGGAGAAGCTTTCAGACGATGCTCTCACAAAGCACCGTGTCGGTGGGCGTCTGGTCACGCGCAAGGAAGTTCACCGTTCACGAAAATGTAAGTATTTCATCTATAGATATCCCACATTAGCTCAACCCTCGCTAGTTGTCAATCATTTGGCGGACCTCTTCCGGAACCTCGAACATAGCCAGGCAACTGCCATTACACCCGCTATTGAACTTGCCAAGTTAGCACTCGTCACGTCAAAAGACGAAGAGGAGGATGAAGGTGGTACAGATACTTCAAATGACACCGATGCCACTCTTGTCGAAGATGGACCATCCAGATTCTCAGCCGAGCCTGATCAGCAGATGTCACCACAGCCCCAATCGCCTGGTCCTTCCCCAAGCTCGATATTGGGCAAAAGACCGCGGGAGATTACTAGGCGAGCGAGCGAAATGGACATCGATGTCATAGCAGCGTCTCAAGAAGGTGCACGCTCCTCGTCCGTGCAACCTATGTCTAGAGCAAGCTCGCTTCCATATCCTCCTGTCAATCCGGCCAAGGAAGCAGAAAGTTCGAGTTCGACCCCGGCGCCGCCGCCGGACGTTCGTGCGGAAGATAACGAACCCCAGGACGTGGAGATGAAAGACGTCTCGCAACCTGCAAAGAAGGTTCCGCCACCTCTACCACCTCGGAAAACCCCCGTGAAGAACGACTCGGTCATGATGTTTGGTGAGTGTTTGGTGTATACAAGGTTCGGTTTATGTTAATGGTATTTTAGGTCGTCAACACGATGTTGCTGAATGCATGGACAATTGCATGTTCCAGATAGAGACGGCCACGCTGAAGTTTAATGAAGGGAGAGAGACCTCCGGATAAAGAAGAAGAGGATACGAATAGTATCGTGAAGAGGTGGGTGGTGTCTTTGTTCTGCATTTGACTCAGACCAATTTGAGTTGCCTAGGCTATTCTATGGAAAGATACGCCAGCGTTTTGTCGAAACGGTTAAAGGCCAGCCAACGATACATGCGAAAGAGGATCTCTTCTCACATCTACACGTCAACGTTGCCGAAGACGGCTTTGATATCTACGATGGGCTGGGCCGTTTCTTTGACGATACAATTGAGTACGAGGGTCAGAGAGTCCCCATCGAAGTGTCGCTGTTGAAGCTTCCTCCCCTGCTACAGATCCAGCTTCAGGTACGTCGTTGGTTTCTAACAAATGGTGTGTGCTTAATCGTCATTTGGACATAGCGTGTCCAGTTCAACCGAGAGACTGCTCAACCATGGAAGTCACAAGCATATGTCAAGTTTGAGGAAACAATCTACATGGATCGTTTCATGGACACAGCCGATCCCGCAAAGAGAAAGCAATCCAAAGCTCTGCAGGAGGAACTTCATGCGTCACGAGAACGTGTCAGACTTCTCGTTCAAGGAAAGGTCAGCAGTCTTATAGATCCCTGCGCTGAATATAACTCAAGCAGGTTTACAGGATCCATCTTTTAGTACGTCGCTTGAGAACACGAGCAAGTTCTTAGCGGAAAGCAGTGAAATACTGAAATCCTGCTGGAATCGACGTGGATCCTGATCTTTCCGGTATTCTCTCGCGAGAGAAAGACAACGTTCAGTCGGAGATTGAGGAGCTCAGGACCGAATAACGCAGCAGAAGGCAGCGTTGGAGGACATCTGGAAGGATGATAAAGGGGTTCCTTATGAGTTGACATCGGTGTTCATCCATCGCGGGACGTCCCCTTCATTCGGACATTATTTCTTCTACTCAAGGAATCTTCCGTCAAACCCTGACGAATGGTTCAAATACAACGATTCTGATGTCAGTAAAATCAGCAAGGAGGAGGTTTTGCAGGATACGACTGGTTCGACTGCGAACCCTTATTTGGTGAGTGCTTTTCCCTCAATGATCTTCGTTTACTCAAGTGTACCATCACAAGCTTGTCTTTGCACGGAAAGGGTCTGCAGTCGTCGACACTGTAAAGCGCTCAGACCCCGATAAAATCACTGAAATCGACAGTTAAGAGAATGGACCCCCACTGTAGTATTTATGTATCAACTGTTCTATAGAACTGTATGGTAGCTCTCTGCATCCGTGTTCGATTCGTACATTACCGCATCTCATGCTATCTGTATCCGTATTTACAATCTTCCGACTGTTGTTATTTGAACAATTCATGTAGACGACCCCATAGCGGAGTTATCAACGGCTGCAACCACTTCGCCAGTGAAAGGTAATTGTCGCTAACCTAAGTCTTAGGAATACCTTCTCTTTGAACTCGCTTTGAACTCCTAGATCCGTGATGGATTGATATATAGCGGTTGGTGGAGAACACCTATTCCCACGCCACGTGGAAGGCGGGAGCATCAATCAATCTGGCACTTGGCATCAGTGAATTGAAACTAGCTGAAGCACCTTTAGCTCATCCATTACTTCGCTGCACATGGTGTACGTACGAGTTTCGAGCTTATCTCCCCTTTCTTTACCCCTTATTTACCTGCCAGCTAGAGAAGGCCGTATGAACGAGCCAGTTTTTTGCGGTTTTCGCGACCGTGCGGAGCTCTTCAATAATCCAGTTCACTCACGGCTTACCTCTGGCAATCGGCAATGGGGCTGATCTTTGTATGTACTAGCGCCTAAAAAGGTATCCAATTCGCTAATAACGAGCTTGGCCACACGGGTGCTAGTCTGTGCTAGTGAAAAACTGAGCTGATTGTGGCAAGTTGATGGTGAGAAAATCTGCCCCGGCCCGTGTCACGGTTGATGTCATGGCATAGGCACATATCGAGTTCTTCTACCCGCTTTTGTGGCCAACCTCAAAGCTCAAAATCACTTTAAAATGAAGCCTCGGTTAGCACAAGGTTCATCTAAGCTTCCAGTATGGCAAGCCCTCTTTCTGCCCTAGTTGATATCATCTCGAACGGCGTTGGTTCCATAGAGTCTGCGTACAAGGAGAAAGGCGCTACCCATCCCTCGCTCGACGCACCTTTTGCCCCAGGACCCTTGGACAGTGACCCTTCCTTGGAAATCGCGATTAAAACTGTCGTTGCGGCGTCTCTGCAGCTCATCGCCAGCATCCAACATCCAGTAGAAACACTGTTGCATGCATCAACTGCCTTTTACTTTCCCGCGGCTTTGAATGTCATCGACGAGACTCATGCCTCCAATGTGCTCATTGGTGCAGGACCCGAGGTATCTCGTTTAGCAACTAATTGATCATATCGGTCATTTCTGACAATTTTAGGGCCTGCACGTAAACGAGATTGCTAAAGAAGTTGGAATCGGAAGCTCTGAGCTCGGTACGTGTCGAGCCTTTGAAGACTGGAGTTTACTTGGTAGCTTACCTTCTCATCTATAGGCCGGGTTCTTCGGTATCTGGCAAGCCGACATATCTTCAGAGAAGTTACACCAAACGTATTCGCTCATAATCGGATCTCTACACTCCTCACCAAACATGCAGCTCTCCCTGAAATCCGGTTGCCTTACTTTCAATTTCGTGTTGTATCTCTGACTGTAGCTAAGCCCCGAAGCTCAATATGACGACTCTCCGGTTGCTGCTCTTTCTGGGCATATGTATGTCTTCATGTTGACCAATATGACATCTACTTACTCTTACACAGCACCGGCGAAGCATTCAAAGGTGGCCCCTTCCTCACGGAATACCTTCTCGGCGGACACAAAGAATATCCGTCTCCCTTCAACATGGCTATTAGGACCAAAGATTCCATCTGGCAATGGTGGGAGCAACCTGGAAACGAAATGAGACCTCGCCGCTTCGCCACTGGGATGAAAGGATTAGGCGAACGTTTTCTACCTTCTGTATATACTGGGGGTTTGTGCTCAGCTGTGATGACCCGTTAACGACTCAAGCTTACGGTATTCTATTAGCGTTTGACTGGCAATCTCTGAAGGAAGGCGCAATCGCAGTCGATGTTGGAGGCGGTGTTGGACCTGTGACCCTGGCTCTGTACAAAGCATTCCCACAAATAACATATATTGTTCAAGACCTACCTCCGGTCATCAACGAGGCACAGAAATTCTGGGAGAGCCAAGCACCTGAAGCCCTTTCCGGTGGAAATGTCAAACTCCAAGGTTGGTCTAGCATCCAAGTCTATTGAAACCTAACCCCTGATCTATCTCTATCTACAGTTCAAAACTTCTTTGAACCTCAACCGGAGAAAAACGCCGCTGTTTACTTCCTCCGACTTGTGCTGCATGACTGGCCTGACAATAAGGCTCAAGAGATCCTCAGAATCTTGAGAACTTCCGCCAACGACGATACCAAGCTCATACTCTTCGACATGGTTGTCCCTCATGCGTGCGCCGAGGCTTCCCCTCTCCCAGGTGTCCCGTTACCCCGCCGCCACCTCCGCCACTTCTTCCCAACTTTGCTGTCGGAACCTTCATCACAGCGTCTGATCTCCAGATGCTTAACTTGATGAATGGCATGGAGCGAACCGTGGCAGGTTTCGTCGATCTCGGGAAGGAAACTGGATGGAAGTTGGAGTCTTTCAAGCCTGGCCCGTTGACTGCATTTGTGTTCTCTACCGCATAGGGATGGGGAGAATCGGGTAACTGTTCAGGAAGACAGCTTCAAAGATGTATTATTTATCTCCCTCCTGTTGCAATATTTTATTTACTTTGACCTTCTCTTGGTGGGAATCGCGAATCTGCCAACAAATCCTCAGGGTCGTACTCGGCCGAGCTGTACGTATACTATAGGAATAATTTTCGCTGTCGTTAGCTAGCATGGCCTAATGGAATACTTCTACGATAACCTGTCCTGCACAACTTGTTTCTTCCTGGTTCCTGTCCCCGAGCCACCGGTATATATCTTCTCACTAGAGACGTCCGAAGAACTTGGTTCCGACCGTAGGCTGTATCACATTGTCATGACCAAGAGTCTCCAGAGAGTCAATGAAAGCATCCCACTTCTCTTCGGATACTATAGGTGCCGTGACATACTCCTGCATGTCAAAACCAGTGAGAAAGGCTTCCAAATCAGGGAGCAAAGCTTTTGCACAGTCAGCCTCCATCCTATGCTGATCACTGCGAGAAATTCCGGCGTTCTCTGAGTACCATGCCGGATCTAGGTTCATTATACTCGACACGTAGCCAAGATGCGCTGGTCTAGCTTTGAAGCTACCGCTGATTCGTATGCCAGACGGTAGCCGATTGCTGCCACGAGCGCTTGGCATCGGGGAAGCGCCCGTTGCTCGAACCGCGGATCTCTGTGGCCAGAGGTGATAACAAGAAGCTCCCGAAGCTCTTTTATCATTGCCCGCTCGTGCCTATACAGTAGGCTGTTCGGATCGGTGGTATCTGGTGGCTGGATCCGACCAAGGATAACGTCGACACCGAACCCTAGCGCCCCAACGTCAGGGTCATAAACTAAGTTTCCAACGATCTATTGACGCACGTATTGAAGTAACGAGGATGTCACCTTCGGCGATGGCCGCACCTCTGATGTCGGCCTATAGGTTCAATCAGAAACATCCAAGAACCAAGGAATGAAGATAGACACACATGCAGACCCGAGAACTGGTTCACCTCGTACAAACCCTGTGCGCCGCATCTGTCCCCGAGATTTATCGGCATAGGAAGAGCAAGCTGTAGTACGGAAGTCTTATAGATGGTAGCAATTAAGTGCCGCTGCAAGAGCTGTTCCCTTGCCTCCATGAACAGAGATAGCGCGAATTCGGTGAACGTCTCCATAACGAGGGTTTGTGCAACTGCAACGAGGACTGGGATGTACTGAGTACTGAAATTGATGATTGCTCTGGGCTTCCCGGTAAAGGCATCGGCGACCATTCTTCGCAAGCTGTACCGACCGGCAATATAACTCAGGGTGCGCATAATCACTACACCCACAGTCCCCATTGTCATGGCGCCACAGGGTACACGGTATATGTGTTCAAAGAACGCAATGCGCCGATCTTTTCCTCTGTCAGTTGTGCCAAGTAGTGCTGTAGCAGGCAAGCAAACTCGGTTGAAGTAAGTGATTGCATGTTTGATAGGGCGGGAACCACCTGAGTCGAATGGTAAAGAGGATGAGCATAGTAACGGAAGATGGACATACCGCGAGGAGGAAGAACCTGACAGATAATGTTCTCGTTCATCCTGTGACCATCGTTCATTTGGACAATGAATGGCTTGACACCTCGGTCCTCCTGATCGACGATCAGACGTGCAAATACTACGGCGACCGTTGGAATACCACAGGGACTAGTAGGCGGCATATACCTAGGAAGATGAGGCCAGTTGTAACACAGAGATAAGTTAATTGCCTTACTTTGCAGCGCCCTTGACGGGAGTCTCTAAAACGAAATCGCCGTTTGATTGCAATGTGGCACTCGTCTCCAAGTTGATGGCATTGAGTCCGTGTCCAATTTCACTCAAGCAAAATAGGCCTCTGGAACAAGACGCATCAGCTAGAATACGGGGAGATCGGACAGATTTTTTACACGATCTCGAAGCGTAGAAGCTTCTCTATTAACGCAGCCACATCTTCCCTGTTACTATCGTGCATGGCGAGCGTCCCCACGCATAAATTGTATTGGATTGCCAACAAAGTGGCGACTGCGCAGTCCTACATCATTGGGACATTCAGAGTCAACACACTGGGAGCACAGACCAACACTCGCCATTGCAAGTATGGGATCAGAACTATATCTTCTATCAGTATTGAAATCAGGATCCAGGCTAAGAAACATACTAGATTGCCCAGTACTTGGGCGTCAGGTTGACAATGTCATCCCTAGTGAGTTCTGCAGTTTTGTTAGGAAACATTCGTCGTAGAACAAGCAGAACGCACTGTACGTATCCAAAAGGGACTTGCATCGTTCAAGGCTGAGCGAGATGCATTCCTCGAAGGATGAAGTCGGGATACTTGCTCTCCAAAGAGTTGTTTGGGCTAACTGCGATGTAAGTCTGGTCATTGAGAAGCATTGGGATGAGTCCTGACAGAAGCGTTTTAAATACTCAAGTACTCACCATTAAGCTCAACCGAATAACTGGTTGACAGTACTTTGACAAAACGCAGCCCCTTATATCGCACGAGATATCCATGTGAGCACTCCACTGGCAGGATGTCTGTTTTGGTCATAGTGATATAGCTAACGGCCGAGATAGAAGGGGAGCTTCGAAACTTCAAGCGACGGCATCCTTCAAAGCGCATCCAAAATTTTCCCTTTCGCTGCCTCCGACGACGTCCAAAGAAGTCAGATTCGCGAAGAGGGGTGAACTCCAGGGTAAGGAGCAATATCTGAGCGAAACCTTGCTCAGTTGTGGTGCATCTGAGCCAAGAAATTTTGATGGAAAGGAAAATGGTGCGCGAAATCCAAGGGCAATGCATTGGAGAAATGGTGCGGGCGTGACAAGTTGAAGTTTTGATGTAAAAACTCTGTGAGCCTCTGGGGATAGCTCCAAGCGTAGGCCTTTTATTCGCGTCAATTCACCTACTACCTGTGTCACAGCGGAGGCGGGTCCGTTGCGTTGATGGAAGGGCGCAAACTCGATGTCGATATCCAGGAGAGATTTGTGCAGGGCGAGGGAAACCAAAGTCAGGACGAGTCCACAGCATGGTATTGTCTAATGCTACGGAACGCCAATAGCGACAGACATATATGAACGAGAGCCATTCGAATTTCATTTTACAGTAGGGTCCTGCCTCTTCAGCCAGCCCTTCTTTTTCGCACCAAACCATAGTATCCTTTGGAAGTCGGGAAACCAGTAATATGGAATTGCGTTCAGAACAGTCTTCGTATCTCCTCTTTCAAGCTCAGAACCACGAGATCGATATCTTCTACTTTCTGCATCCAGTGTGTTCCCAATACGCTAACAGTCAGTGATAAAAATGCCCCGAGGAAAACACATAGCGCACTGGTCTCGGATATTCCCACCTCTTCTCCGGTCATATGAAGGAAATACAAGGTAAAGGCAAGGTTTAGATGAGGATTGTGTTTTGAGTGTAACGTGCACTAGGCGTGGTGGAAGGATGCAATCCGGATCACCGTGAGAATCGGGAATGTGCCCAGTGAGTAGTACATCATTCGTGTATTTCCTCTCGTTAGCTGACACAACCTAATGAACTACTTCTATGATAAAGCCTCCTGTGCAGCTCGTTTCTTCTTTGTTCCTGTCCCCGAACCACTAGCACCTGTCTTCTTCTTTTTCGACCGCACGACCTTCACTGGCTCAGGCGTACTTGCTCGAGCATCCTCTTCTCCTGGTACTTCGTACTGCGGGAATGAGGATATTCTCGACGGTATCGGACTTGCAACAGGAGTTCCTTGACGCGGCGTAGACTTTGATGAAGGTCGAGACGATGTGGGCTGCGGCGACAGTATAGGCAGTGATGCACCTTCTGGCATTTCCCCGACCTTTTCAATAACGTATGGTTCTGGATTTGCTCGAGGTGAATCGGCTCGTAGTATTGATGATGGCTGTGGGTCTATACCGGAAAGATTAGTGAAAATCGGATGTAGAACTGGAGCACAATCTTACCTGAGAATGAGGGTATGCCTTCTAGCTTCACTACAGGTATTGAATCAATATCATCCTGTGAGTGCTTTTGGGTTGGCACCCCTCGAGACGCATTGTCCATAATGTAATATGGATCATCTTTCAGACGTTCCTGACGTTCAGCCCGACGCTGAAAGGGCGATTAGTTTGCGGTATGATTAGGAACGAAGAAGCGTACCTTCTCCCTTTCAGCTCTCTCTTCTGGACTTTCCGGTTCGACTGTTGGAATCAAGACATCTCCGTTTGTCTCATTCCCATTTGCCTCTTCTCGCCGTTTCTTCGCATTCCTGGACTTACTTCCGTCTACTTCTTTCCCTTTCCCCTTCTTGCTCTTCTTCGCCTTCTTTTCTTCGTCCATTTTCAGTTCGACGACAGCAGGTGGCGGTATAATCCAGGCATCCAGATCCAGTCCTTCAGGTACAGGAACGCTGGCCTGCGCAGTCTGTGCGACCGGGTTGAGTGGATACGACGAAAATAGAGGTTGTATGAGAAAGAGTGATTTAGGGAAATGCGGCTCTGAAATTGGATCCAGGGAAGTACCGGCAAAAGTATCATTCCTTGGCCGGTGATTGTTCAAATCGGCTTGAATAAAGTTAAACAACTGTAGCGTGTTGGCCGCCTGTGGTGCTTCAATACCAGCAGCTTTAAGTAGAACCATGAATGACGTACTCGTTCTTGTACCTCGGTGTGAGGGCTGCTAACGAACTCGCCAACTCGCGAAGATATCATCCCTACAACATCCTTTACCTCTTGCAGATCGTCTTCACTCCAATTAAGTGCAGTCTCTGCCGCCCAATATCCAAATATTTTGACTGAAGCTTGGATGTAAACGGCTATGATCTCCGGGTGAAGGCCAGTTATCTCCTCCGTAATAGAAGCGGAATCATCTTGTGAGGATCTGCCAGTTCGCTGAATGTGGAATATAAATCAGCACCGTATAGTGCTGAAGGACTGATCCGAATCTCACCTGCAGTATTCGCCGCATATCCATGCAGCAGCCCATAACACTTCTGAACAGCTCCCCTCGTCTTGAGCATTTCTCAAGATTATGTCATCATTGAGTAGTGTATGCATGAGCTTGACCGCATAGCGCCTAGCAGCCTTAACGCGTCCTACGACGTCCACCAACTGGTCACGTATTTGAGCACCGACATCAACGTTCGCGACATGCGCAAGGTCGACCAGTACGGACAAATACCACTCAAAGTTGGTTACATTCTCGTACGTGTCTTGTGAACACATCCTGAGAATCCGCTGAGCCAATATTAGACGATAGGCAGGTGATTGAGATGGGGAGACATGAGGTTTGGTACTGTTTGGTGATGTAGGAACGGCGTGTTGGGCAAGGGATTGCGCGGCGGTAGGTAAGATAGTTGTAGTAGTCTCAGTGACAAGGTGTGATAGGATCTGTTGGACAATCGATTGAAGGTTGGTCTGATCTACCATCGCAGAAACCAGGTCCAGCGCCCGCATACGAATACTGATATCTTGATCATTGACGCTTGATAGAATGGTATCCTGATACTGGGCCACGAGATGGGGATGCGACGGAACTATCTTAACCATTGCAAGGAGGGCGATGTATTTCACTATCATGCGAAGAGGTCAGCAGAGACAGAGGGTGCGAAGATCTATCGTACCCACAATTCTGATCGGGATCTTCGACGAACGCAGCTAGTTTTGATATACATGTCCTAGCCAGAGCATCGCCTGAGGAGCCCTGCAGCATGCCACCGGTTATGCAGGTGTGCACACACTCGTACAGGAGGGAAATTGCCGGGGTCGTCGTGATGAGTTCGGTAATTGGTGGTTGTAATTTTCTGACGAGACGAGGTTCGTACGGTGACAAAGCGCCAAACTAGACCATCTCGTTAGAAAACTGAACGAGCTGGAGGTGGCTCAGGACCCACAATCTTAATGATCTTGATGAGCATCCAATTGTTCGAAGACGTCGTCATTAAATGAAATAATGCTGGAGCTAGGGTCAAGTAGTCTTCAGGGTTCCTACGAGCCAACTCGCAAAGTACATTTACAGTTGCAGCGACAACCCCTACGATGAAAGGTCAGTTTTCCCCGGTGATTACGCGAGACAGCACCTCACCAGAATCTGGATCTTCTAACTTCTCTCTCATACGCGATATTGAGTGTTGCAAGACTTCTGGATACCTCTGAATCGCCTTGTAGAGAGCTATCACTGCGCGTTTCCGTATGTGGGGTCTTGAATGATTCAGCATTCTGATCAACTCGGGTGACAAGTCTCTGGCAAGGTCTGAAGTGACGATGTTGGATATCCCATTCAGAGTAACGGAAACGTCTGCAGGATTAGACATTAGATCCTGCAAAATAGTTGAAGCATTGATGCTAAGATTCGAACAGCGAAAGACGTGCCTTCTTGAGTAGGTTTGTTGTCAACATGAGGACATCTGTATCTTGATCAAACGACTGGCCAGCTGCTAGATAACCAACACTCTTCAGATGTATCCGAGGCGACGACATAACCTCCACTACGTGGAATGAGGCCCAACTCATGTCGTATCCCAACATGTCGAGCTATAGCCAGCGCCATTAGATTCATTCAATTATCCATGTATTCGAGGACGCACATAGGTTAATTTCATCACTGCCCCAGCCTTCAGTTCCATGTCATCACCTTTAATCTCTTGCCTAATTTCCTCTATTGCCTTTGCTATGAACTTCGCCTCATCCTTCTTGTTTGCCCGAAGCCCACGAATAAGGTCTTGCAGTGTTCTTTCCCACATCGTTTCAAAGAGCTATTTCCGAGCTTCGAGCTATACTGAAGAGCCCTTGGGCATGAAGAAGGGTGTATAATAAGCGTCGAGACAGCCGGGTATGGTTGGCTGCCAGAGAGGGAAGCTGGGAACCCTAACCTCAACCACATTCAATTTTTGTTGCTGCGCATGCTCGACGCTCGCAAATGAATTCCCTCGGTCTCCTTCTTGCAGAATTTGCCGCTGGAATCTGCGCACCCATCATGCAGCCTACGAATGAAATCTTATTGGATCACAAAGAGACAACATTTTGATGGACCGTCCGAGTCGGTGAGGTTCTTTTCGTCGCGTACCCGGTCCAGTTCACTGACAAATGTCAAATGGTAACAGTTTGAATACGGTGCACATGAGCAAAAAGTTACCAGTTTTTCCGGAATGTCGTTCTCGAGATGATAATCGCATTCCCTAACAGGATAGCACCTTCCCATGGTCTTGTGTCATCCGATATGCATTTAGGACATATCACTAGCCCAAAGGGCTATCGTGAGCTAATTATCAATCTAAAGGATGATTGAAATAGCACTCACCAAGTGACAATCTGCATCTCCATGGCTTCGATCACTCCAACCCCCCTCAACCCTAACGGCTACGCGACCAACACGAATGGCTTCGGAGATCCCATCTCCGTCTATCTGGATGAGCATAGAGCTGAGGATGGCATTGCTATGGTCAATGACGTAGAAACACCGTCGATGTCTAATCGTTTCGACCTCGGAGACTTCTGTATCGATGACCCGCGTCCTATGAAAGTCGTTGTCATAGGCGCTGGCTACTCAGGTATGCCCACACAAGCTTCCCTTTTCTTCAGGAGTTGACTGGTATTCATTAGGTATCACGGCTGGAATTCGGTACCGTACCACATCACCCGACGCGTGGTGTACGCATTCTCAATTGATATCCTATAGGTTTCGTCAACGAGTGAAGAACCTCGACCTAACAATCTATGACAAGAACGCAGGAGTTGGTGGAACGTGGTTCTCAAACAAATACCCTGTGATTAATCTCTTTTCATCAAATATGCGGCTCTCTGATTCGTCCATACCAGGGTCTCGCCTGTGATCTACCTTCACATACGGTCAGATGAAGTTTACTCTTTATGGTATGGCTTGCTCATGCGTGCTACTGTAGTATCAGCTCACTTTCATCGAGAACGTATGTCCTTCACCACGCCTCTAGTTATATGCTAATTCCTTGGCGTAGCCGAACTGGTCGTCTTTCTACGCCCCAGGAAGGGAAATTCTAGAATACCTTGAATCTGTGGTTGACAGGTACAAGCTCATGCCTTGCATCAAGCTACAACATCGCCTGATGTCCGCAACTTGGAATGAAGACGCCGGAAAATGGCACCTGACCATTCGGCGGCCTAAAACAAACGCTACATCAGGGCAAGAGGACTTTGAAGAGTTCGAAGATACCGCGGACGTCTTTTTCACCGGTTTGGGGGGCCTGAGCCGCTGGAAGTGGCCGGATATAGAAGGGCTGCATGACTTCCGGGGAAAGGTCATCCATAGTGCACAGTGGGAAACTGGAGAAGGCGACAGCGATCCTCATAGTAACTGGGAGGATACAGTTCAAAGTTGGGGTGATAAGAGAGTCGGAGTTATCGGAGTTGTGGGTTTTGCTTCGTCATCATCAGCAATAGGAGCTAAAACCGCCGACAGGGTTCGTCCGCAATACAGCTTGTGGCTGCACTTCAGCCCAAAGTCGGCCATCTAGTGAATTATGTTCGGGGGAAGACTTGGATATCTACCACTTTTGTCAGGGAGACATTGGACCGGCTTTCGGGTGCATCGGGCTCCGATAACTGTGGGTTTGAGCTGATAGTCTAGTGTGGGAAACGACTGACGCTGACTCTCAAGATAAATTCACTGAAGCTGACAAGGCACGATTCAAGGATCCTGATTATTATCGCAAATTCCGAAAAGAACTTGAGTCCGATTTGAATGTAGGTTGTTCAGCGCTATTTGGTTTGTGACTTGATGCTCAAAACCTGCAGGCGGTGTTCCCCGCGACTCTTGTGGATAACCCTGGGCAAGGAGACGCAAGAATATCATTCAAGGAAAGCATGTTAAAGAAACTTGCTACGAAACCTTTGATTGCGGAAAGCAGTAGGCAACTACACCCCGTCTTCTCCGTCTACGGCTCATCTGTCTCTTGCAGTGATACCAGACTTCCCTGTCGCGTGTAGAAGACTTACACCAGGTCCAGGATACCTTGAAGCATTGTGTCAAGATAATGTCAGCATCCAGCGATCCCTTGTTCATGGTCTCGCACTGATATCGCTATCCAGGTCGATTTCGTGCCGGAAACGATCAAACGAGTGACACCTTATGGCATAGAGAATATAGACGGGACACTCCGCGAGTTAGACATCATTGTCTGCGCCACAGGTACGTCAGTTACATCCAAGATCTTACCCAGCCTCACATTGTTTCAAGGCTTTGATACATCTTTTATCTACGAGTTCCCCGTCATTGGTCGTAATGGAGTTCGTCTGAGCGACAAGTGGACACCACACCCCCGGACGTACATGTCCATCGCCGTCGACGGCTTTCCGAACTGGTTTCAGTCTTTGGGCCCCAACTCTGGCGTTGGTGCAGGCTCGCTACTTGTTATTGCTGAAAGGGAAGTAGACTATGCCGTAGCAGCTACTCTCAAACTGCAAAGAGAACGGCTGAAAAGCATGGAAGTCAAGAAGGAGGCCGTCGATGATTTTGACGAGTATGTTGATGTGAGCCATGTGATTCTGAGTGCGCAGTGATGATGTGCTGATAGTGATGATTTCAAAGTCGTTTTTCCCGAGGGTGCGTCAGACAACTCCTCAACTAGAGGTGTTTCTGAATCGTCCACAGAGCGTATTCGGAGCTAAATGTAGATCCTGGTATAAAGCTGGAAAGGAAGATGGGCGGGTAATTGCTCTCTGGCCAGGTAAATCAAAAGGAACCCAAAGATTGGGATACTGATAGGTAACGAAGGCTCGGCTTTGCATTGCGTTCGTGCACTCGAACATCCCCGGTGGGAGGACTTCGACTATCAGCCTCTCGAAGAAAAGCCGATGAATCGATTCTACTGGTTTGGGGACGGTCAAACCCTTGTGGAGAAGATCCCGGGCAGTGATTGTGAGTTCATATCTCAATTTAGCTGAGATGGTGAGGTTGCTGATATTTCATCGTGTTAGTGGCGTGGTATTTGGATCAAAAAGAGGTTGATGTTCCTCCCGGTGAGTCATGTCTCTCGTTCAATGACTCACATACTAAATACGACTACACTGCAGTGCCAGTGTAGATGAATTGTGATGGTTTCTATTTCCGTAGCTGGCTACTTCAGAGGCTGTCTAGTAATGCGAAGCGAAGATCTATGACTTATTGACATTCGATCTCGCGGTAACTAAGGTATCAAGCAGCCGAACTCGATTCTTTATTCGCCTCCCCTTAAGACCAAACACCGAGGTGGGTATAAGTAAGCAGAGGGTATCAAACAATATGACTTGAATACAAATGGAAAAAACCTCATTATCTGTGAGTACACCTAGTCTTGCACTACATCGTCATTTATATGATCTTTAGCGCAGAACCAATGAGCAATATCGTTATAAGAATATTACCTTCGACGACAGGGATGTCGAACACCTGCGATACAGTGACAATTGGTTCCTTACTGGCACATATAACGCGAGCAACGTCGGTGAGACTGGAACACTAGCGAGCTCCAACAGCCTGGCAACGGTTACTTTCGGTACGGAGAGTAGTCTGAGTGATTTGGCTGTCTGCTAATGGTGTTTTAGATTTTCCAGAACCTGCCAATGGCTTCTTCTACTACGGTATGCGGCGGTCTGGACCAGGTTTGTATGCGATTTGTATAGATTGCGATCCCGAAGACCAACATTTCGAAGACATCGATGTCTCGAATCGTACAGACGATGGACACAACCCTCCGGTTCGTAAGGGATGCTTTAGTATCGATGCTACGCTAATCTGAAATATCAGGTTCTATTATATCACCGCTGGTTTGAGACACCAGGACAGCACACTGTCATTCTGAAAAATCAGCGTGATTCACGTGTGAGAAACGACATATCGCAGCTCACTCTTGATCGATTTGAGCTTCAAGTGATTGACGACACTGGAGTCGTGACTGTGTTCACTGGACAGACAAGCAGCGCTCCGGTCTCTCAACCCTCTACCCCTTTGTTCAACGACCGCGAAGGCTCGAAAAATGTCGGCGCAATTGTAGGAATATCGGTGGGAGGATGCGCTTTGCTAGCGGTCATAATAACGATAGGCTTATACTACCTGCGCCGCTTGAATGCTCGCCCTGTCAATTCCAATCCGACACGAGCCTCTCGAAACGATCTAACTCGAGGGCAGGTTCGTCGTCCTTCAAGTTATGCATTTACTTCGCCACCAGCCACGAGCTCAAGTGATGGCATAAGCAGTATATCTTCACACTGCCAGCCAGCATCATCACCTTGGCGAATTCTCGAACAACTTACGGGACTGGTTCACGACGAGGTGGCCCTTCCACTACTTACACTACGTCCAACGTTTCTCCTTCCGAGTATTCTGATGGGCTTACTTATACAACACGCCCTTGAGGAAGCGT
This sequence comes from Paramarasmius palmivorus, assembly GCA_037176845.1. NCBI lineage: Eukaryota > Fungi > Basidiomycota > Agaricomycetes > Agaricales > Marasmiaceae > Paramarasmius > Paramarasmius palmivorus. Next base: position 213,522 of record JAYKXP010000038.1, on the reverse strand, counting down.
GGGAGATGTTCCTTCAGAGCTTCATGCTCTGAGCCCCTCTGGGCATCCACAACTGTCCTGAACAGGAAGGCGTACGAGTTGGGGTGGCACGGTGTTGTTTATCCGCATCTTTCTCAGTAACATTGCATCAGAATATGGAGTTGGTCGGAAATTTCAAGTCGACTTTGTATGTACTTACTAGTCCTGGCAATTTGCTGGCAATACTACTTGAATACTACAAGGTCGATAGGTGAAAGCATAGTTTGAGCCGGGTAGGGTCCGAGATAAGTATGCCGAGTGATTTAAACCGTGAGCGGATTCGAATCTACGTCCTTGTATATATGCACACTGAAGTCTTCCCTGTATATAAGAATTGGAGGGGCTACGATAAATAGCAACCATTCCTCTATGTAACGTTACTAATCGTGGTTGCATCACCAGTGTCGTGAGTCAGAGTCCTAGCTTGGTCCTAGCGATTCTCCCGAACCGGTAAGTATGGTATATGGCACCCCGTGTAAGCGCTAGGTAGGCTCTTCTTACTGGCGTTATGACTTGCAATTGTTCCGAAAAGGGTACAAGGCAGTTTGTTTCAAGTATCATTGATGTTTAATAGCAAGCCTGTGGCACCAATGTGGCAGTGATGTGTTGGCTCATTGACTACCAGTGATCCAAGTAATATGTAGCAATATAAATGCAGACTTATACCGTCAAGGGTCGTTGACTTGTTGCTAGCCCCAGCCTAAGGCCTTCAGGACATTGTCTCCGTAGTAATCTCGCGAGTGCAAGCAACCTCATCTTCATCGAGCTCATTGTCACTGACGTTTCTGCATTATACTTGGGTCTTGGGCGACCAAAAATGTCAGACACTACTCCGCCTCGTTTTAGGAACCTTACCTTTGACGACAGGGACACTCAACACCTGCAATACAGTGGCAGTTGGCTTCGGACTGGCACATATAATGCAACCAATACTGGCCAGACTGGAACACTGGCGGTCGCCAATAAGCAGGCAATGGTTACTTTCGGTATGAAGTAGTCTGAACCATCCGACTGTCTGCTAATGGTGTCTTACTATTAGATTTTCCAGGTGAGCACTGAAATTTGCTTTGCGATCACGTTCTTATTACACAAGGTTATCCTTACGTGGAGCAGTCCTTGCCAATGGCTTCTTCTACTACGGTATACGGCGCTCTGGCCCAGGTCTTTATGCGATCTGTATAGATTGCAATCCCGAAGACCAACATTTTGAAGACATCGATGCCCGGAATAGTACAGACAATGGTCGCAACCCTCCAGTTCGTAAGAGATCCTTTGGTAACGAATGCTACGCTAATCCGTAATATCAGGTTCTATTATATCACCGCTGGTTTGAGACGCCAGGACAGCACACTGTCATTCTGAAAAATCAGCGTGATCCACGTGTGAAAAACGACATATCGCAGCTCACTCTCGATCGATTTGAGCTTCAAGTGATTGACGAAACTCGAGTCGTGACTGTGTCCTCCGGACAGACAAGCAGCGCTTCGGACTCTCAGCCTTCTACCCCTTCAAGCAGCGCCCCCGTCTCTCAGCCTTCTACCCCTTCAAGTGGCGCCCCTGTCTCTCAGCCCTCTACCCCTTCAAGCAGCAACCCCGTCTCGCAGCCTTCTACTTCTTCGAGCACCAAGAACGAGGGCTCGAAAAGCATAGGGATCATAATGGGATCGGTGGTAGGGGTATTTATAGGGTTGATGGCATTGATAGCACTGGCTAGATGCTGTTGGCGCCGTAGAAATGCTACATCAAGGGTCATCGACGAAACGGTCCCAGCAAATGTAGGGTTATTCGATGTCACCCCGTACACGTACATCTCTCCTTTGGAGAAGAACAGAGCAAAGCAAGGCCACGCCCAACCCCTACCCGACACGTCGCAACCCCCTGATCCCAATACTCCAGCCCCCGGAGACTTGATATCACCACGGCGGGAAAGACGTAGAGCAGTTGATATGAGGGGAATAGAAGAACAGAATGACGACAGGGCGACCTTGCCGCCTGACTATGACCAGGTATTTCGTTCGCGGTCGTGATACCTCCAAGTACAATACCTATCGAAAACTCGAGGGCTCTGATGATCCTGATCTTACCTTGACCCACTAAGTAGTCAAAGAGAATCGCATGCATACGTTGTTATTCTGTTTCGCCACAAAGTATGTGTGATCAAATGGTCGTAATGAATACTGGACACAGGTTAGTTGCGAAAGTAAGCATAAATGGAACCAATGGTACTTGCTATAATTTTTCCTTTCCTCCGCCTCCGGTCATCACCGACATTGGGCCATCACGAACAAGGTAGAGAGATAGGATCGGTGAGGAAGGTTATGGCGTGACTGGGAACGGCAACGGGAATTGCAACCACAAGATCTTATCCTAGTTGGAAAAAGTTGAGACGACACGGATTGTCGTGAGCAATAAGGTCGAGTGGCGTGGCATGGAAATCAATGCTCTTGAGAGTGGTTTTTCAGCACTAATCAAGGGACACGTAGCACGAGAACCTACCAGTCCAAGAACCAGTCCATTACTCCGATAACTCAAAGCCCACCCAAACAGCCTCTGAACAGCAATCACATCCCATCAGATGAAGTCCTTTCTCCATGTCCGCTTCGGTAATTCTATAGAAGCCACCACAACGACAACGGTATCGCCAAGCACCCTGTCCTTCTGTGTCCACCTCCTCAAATTGATTTGACGAAACAACTTGTGCTGGTCTTGAGCCGGCAGCTCGCAGCAGGTTCCCGAGCACCCCGGCATCATACTACGCTCGTAAAACGGGAGATGATCGATGACAGGGTATTGTATGCATTCTTGATGGTGATGACTTCCACATCTGTTGTCGACGTGCTGTTTGCTTGTTGAACCTTATCGGGATGATGTTTTAGCAATTTTCGACGAGATGCAGCCTTTATCCCCTCTGCAGACGCATCTCTTGTCACTCCAAAAAGCTCGTACAGATTGACATGAGAGAAAGAGGGATCCAGGATGTCGACGACGGAGGTAAGGGTGCCGCTCGATTAATATTCGTGAGAAACCGGAGACTGCTAACATCAGTGATCTCAGGATCCCTTCTACACGTCCTCTTTCCCCCATCATGCTTCAGGGATAGTCTATATCAACTTCGGATCTCTCATGGATGTCGATGCCCACGCCCTTCCTCTGAATCTCAGCGTGATTCATGCAATTCTGCTGGAGATGTCTACGAAAAGGATCGTCTATGATGACCGAGACCCGGCACTCAAATACTCTTCAGATTAGTATAATGAAAGTAACTACAATGCGAGTAGGGTCGGGGAAAGTGGAACGTTATCCAGCACTAATAGTTTGACGGTCAGCGTAACATTCGGTACGTTTTAATTCCTGCAAAAATGCTACTATGCTGAAGATTTGTTGCATCTAAATGTCCCCTCTGAGCTTGAGATGTATCTACTCGAACTCGACGACTATGTACAACGCTGTCGGTCGATTAGTACTAATTGAAAATGATTGGGCACTGTCCATTTTCGGAATTATCGCCGGTAGCTTCACGCAGGTGAATTGATCAAAACCTATTGATTCGCTTGCTCAGTGGGGTTTCCTTGAATTCTCGGACATTCATGAGCTCACGAATGTAATCCTCAAAGATATTTAGTGGAACTAACTATGTAAGCGGCGTTCAGACTCTTCAGAGTTAACCAGAAAGATCCCGGACGTCCGGGCCGCCCAATTTTCTAGGAACGGACGTTGTGGAAAAGACCGGAGCGCGACGTAAAAATAATTTTTGACAATTTCACACCTCATAACACCAGATAACACCTCGTACCTATCATAACATGCAATGCATCATGGATCACGTCCCAATCTCACCCCGGCCATTTACTTGAACTTGCGCAGGCGCTGCGCACTCACCAATCATTATGTCGCAGGTCGTACATCTTATTTGAGATGAATTAGTACGTCGCCAAGAATTGTACATATTGAGTATATTGCTCAACTGTGACTGGCTATATATTCGTAATCTACGACTTGACTATTGTAGCTTAAACCACTAAATGTCTCTTAGCCCTAGGATGTCTGATACTTCCATTCGTTATAAAAACATCACTTTTGACGACAGGGACACAAAACACCTCCGTTACAGCGGCGATTGGTTCAAGAATGGCACATGGAATGCGAGCCACGTTGGCCAGACTGGGACGCTAGCGAGTTCAAACAGTCCGAATGCGATGGTCACATTCGGTATGTAGTAGGACCCCCGAGTTATGTGTATGCAATGAAATGCTAACGGACGCTGTAGACTTCCCAGGTGGAGTATTCTTTGCGCTTGTATGCTTGTCATAGTCTCTTGACATGGGACAAAGTGCCAGCCAATGGATTCTTCTACTATGGCATACCTCGCTCTCATGGAGGTCTCTATGCCATTTGTATCGACTGCAACCCCGATGAACAACATTTCGAGGATATCGATGCTCTGAATTATACGGACGATGGAAATAACCCACCGGTGTGTGAAACATGCTCTTATTTTGGTGCTACGATAGCTGATCTGCAAAGCGTCCCAAGGTTCTTCTATATCATCGCTGGTTTGGGTTACCAGGACACCACACAGTCATCCTTAAAAACCAGCAAGATACACGCATTTACGAGGATGGCAATTCGCAGATCACACTCGACCGGTTCGAGCTCCAGGTGGATGATATCAACTAGCGGAGTGGGTCGGCGGATACCGCCGACATGCCGAGTTCGGTTTTTTTTTTTTTTTTTTTTTTTAAAAAAAAAAGTTATTTCACACGATTTTCATTTTCAATACTACCTCAACCATCATTAAGTAGTCGTATACATCCATCCCCACGTACAAACAGGACGAAATGGTCGGAACAAGAACAAGCAAGGTAAGTGATCCTGCACAACCCCGCCCCCGCGATAGATAGTAGGAATGGGCACCCGGTAAGGGATCGTTTCGGTTTCAGACGTCGTAGCGCGTATGGCGTAAAAGCATATCCTCGGAATGCAGGTTCCCAGGCTGATGCCTATCACGTAGGAAGGTTTTCATCAACAGCCAATCCTCCTCTTCGAAAGGACGGTTTGCCATCGGCAGAGCCAACAGTGACCATTCTGGGTCTGAAGCTATAGCAGCATCCCTCGAGGACGGTGAATATGTCATGACCAAATTGCGGTGGAAAAGCCAGGAACTGGGCTCCATGCGCTCAAGCAAAGGGAAGCTGTCGGGCCTGGTTACAGCAACGACTTCCGTTTGAGTGGGTATTCTGATACTAGACATGTTACTTATAGACCGGCTGCTAGACCACATGTCTATAATAAGAAGGATCGCCAACTCCCTCAGTTGGGGGAGGCTGCGGAAGTCACAGCTGTGCGATCGGTGCCACGTAAAGTCGATTCCGACTGCTAAGCGATGTAATGTCGACCAGTTGCATTCAGTCATCAAGTGAGGATACATTGGCGACGAGATGTAAAAATGAGGTGCTTCCAGCATGGAAAGATTGGGAAACGGTGTAATGGCAACGAACTCCGCAAGGCCTGACTCGTATGGTATGTTGAGGCCTAGACGGACTATCGACTGGCTGACCCAATGCAACAGGCGTTTAATCGAGGTGACGAGCACTGCAGAGAGAGAGTGCTGGCCGCGTATGGATACCGACAAGACGCGTATGATGGACCAGTAGGCGGAGAAACATAGGCTGTTGACCAGCGACAACAAGGCATTCGGTGTGTGTACATCTATGATGCGGTACAGAGACTTTATGGAGCTGAGCATGAGAACATAGTGAGTATGTACATAAAGTGCTGGGGACTTTATGCAACGCACCTCGAATAGAAAAAAGGGTGAACCAACAACTTCGGAAGAACGTGGTCTGTCCGCTGCACACAACCCCCCACGCTTTCAGTCAAAATCACATCAAGAATTTCAGGTGGTAGAAGTATGCGACGGCTAGACAACCGTCGAATAGGACGTGGAGGAAGGTGCATTGGTGATGAAGGCGGACACAGAGCGTAGTTGACACGTATTCTAGGCATATCATCTTACATAAGGCCACATGACTGAAGTAGAATATACTACCATGTCCACCCCATTTTCGTCCACCATGACCAAGAAGAGTTTTGCAGCCAACACGCCTAAAGCACCCTCGTGCCTCGCTAGCATCTCCATCGCGTTTCCCTTCGCTTCGTCGCAAAACTCTGTCGCCCGAAACCTCAACGTAGACAGATCCGGCTGCACGCACTTCGAAGATTCAACCGAACCAGGAACCACGGAATACCTGAAGGTGAGGTGTAAAGAATGGGTCGAAAGGAAGATACTGATATCTGTGCTACTCCCTCCAGTATTCTTCCGCAAAGACTTAAAGAATAGTCTCAACAAAGCAGTCTCATGCTTGCAGAGGTATTGATGTAGGGACGTTGCGAAGACATGGGGAAGAGCTTTGCATTTACGCGAATGACTGGGACGGTCGACTCGTTGACAGTCGATAGACTGTTAGAGTAAGGTGAGTCGTATACCGACTGAGATTGGTACTAGTACTCACGCAGTATGCGACAGCGTTACACGTAGAGCAAAAGCCCATGTCCATCGACTGAAAGGGCAACAAACACCCGCGGCAAATCATAGGCTGGGGTTTTTTCTCGCATCCTTGAAGTCGGTGTAGAGCATCGCCTCGCAGGCATTTCAGGCCCTGCGCAGAAGGGCAAGGTGAGCAGAAAAACGACAACACGATAATAAAGAAGAGGCGACTTACGCAATAAAAGACAGAATGACAAACCACACAAGCTCTCCATGCCAGTTTCGAAAGGCCCAAGCCGCAAACGTTACAGGTGGGAACTGTCATAGAGGACGTTCAAACAATATGGTGTCCTTATAACGCGTTGTCCGAGAAGCTAAGGTGAGACGCCGTGATCGAAGTAAGTAATTAGCACTTCACTAGATGACACGAAAAGAGGCTAACAACGCGAATCCCGCACAGAAGTTCAACAGCGGCAAGGTTGGACCGACAATTTACGCGAGTTTCACAACCAAAATCTTTGCGATACCCACACGCAAGTTGCTTGGCTGTCACATACGTCCTCCTACACCGATTTCTGGTGCTATACGAGCGTTCCCAGAGCTGGTATAGAAAACACGTGATCGAATAAGTTGGAGCAATGTCGTCACGTGCCCGATTACCGTCGTTCGCTGGCGCATGCACCATCAGCGGAACTGTCTAAAGGCCTTCAGTCCACGTCAAACAACGCCACCTTCCTGCCTTCTCGTGTGAGAGCTTGGACGCCACCTCATATACACGACCGCATGCGTTGTGAGCCTCTGCACCTTCCCTTCCTTTCCCCCGCTACAATTGCCCACAACAATGTCGACGACGACCCTAGACTGCAGGAATTGTGCAAAAGCAATCGAAACTCTCAAGTGGCTCGCTTGTCAGACTTGTCAGAGGGTGTACTACTGTGTGAGTTTCGGCCTGCATCCCACCTTTCGACTCGGCTTATGCGCGAATACAGAGCGATCGCTGTCGAGACTTAGACACCGTACACCGAAACAGTGGTTGCAAGCCTCATAGTGCCCCTATATGCTGCGAAGGATGTCAAAAACCGTTTAAAACATCGGACGTGAAATACTGCCAGAAGTGCTTTAGCGTGGCGTACTGCGTGAGTACCGTCCTACATACCAACGGTGAGAGGGAACTGACTCGACACTCCACAGGGAAGGTCTTGTCAGAGAATGGACTTTTTAGCGCACCGGGGACAGTGCTTCACCCCGGACTGCGACGCTGGTATAGCGTCTACCAAATACGTTACCAAACATCGCGAAGAGCTTCGACAGCTGATCTCAAACCGTGCCCGCGAGGAGAGCCGTGCGAAGAATACTTGCATTGGAGAGTACTTGACGCACCATTACTTTCTCTTCCTGCTCCAGTATTCGCCGGAGAACGGAATCGACAAGTCCAAGTCAATAAATTCAGTAGAGGCATCGCTGGAATGCAGGGAAACAACGTTCAGCATTCGTAGACTCGCTGAGATGCTGATCGAGGCACAAGTCTACTCTGAGTGCGTGGGGATTATGTATGTGGTTATCATAGTGGCACGGGGAAGGGAGCCTGCATATCGCATCACCAGGATGTGGCCATGCTATTAGTTTTGGGATGTACTCTAATATCGGGACGAAGTGGTCCAAATGTGGATGTAGACACAAAAAGTTGGAAACGATTCTGCCAAGGCCTGAGCTGGACACGAAAACTACGAGCGAGCTGTAGCATACAGAGTCAATACCGCATTGTATCCTCGAGTCTGGGAGAGGTTGAGGGACCTTCTGTACACGTTGCCATTCCACACGTACTTTCCACGATGCTCGCCGCCCGCCATGCCATCGTGATACCATACGTCTCCATGGATGTCGATTGAGCGTGTCACGAAGTGAGTTCCATTGTAATACACTATTCCCCTGAGGCTGAGATCAACGCTCTGATTGTGAACAGGCACAGATACGTCGGTGTCGATGTAGGGCAGAGGACAGCTTGCCGACTGTCTCAGGTGTATCGCCAGCAACGTCGGTACATCCTGATACACGTACTGCACGTTCATCCGTTGACCGCAGATCGCACAGGCATGCGGTGACCTTGTGTATTCGTCAAGGCTAGTCAACCTACGGAGGAATTCCGCAACTGAAGTGACTTCGTTGACGCCTTGGTCGATATATGACACTATAGGACGGTTATCACCTGCATCTTGCGATACGGACGTCTGGCCGCAGGTCAAGCACGAGTGTTTCCTCTGCGAGTTAGGCATAGGAACCCTTACTGATTCACACAATATATCTGCAGCGGATGCGAACTGACCGGGAACAAATTTTACTGGATCAACCATTTCCAGATACTTCCTATACACATCTCTACCCTCGGATGGACTGATATCGCCACCAGTACATCTTTGGAATAAACAGCTCAAATGGCCTAAAAGTGCATTCCCCGACGTTGTAAAGTGACCTCCCCATCGAACTGTGTCGGACGACCAGAGAGCATACAGCAAAGCGTAGCAAGAATCGTAGGCACAGCTATTATTGCTCCACACAGGCGCAGCCAACGAGGACGGAGAACAGAGAACGGATACTGGAGACACCACCCTTGCTCTTTTGAGGAGATTTCGTTCGACACCCGAAGCTGAATTCGACAGCATCCATTTGGTTTTGTTAGCATTGTACCCCGATGGTGCTCGAACGGGAATTCTGGCCTTTTCCGAGGCGTTTTCCGCCGAGTCACCGGCGAGAGGAAGTCGAGAACCAGGCGCGGCAACATCAGTTTTAGCAGCCGCCTTCTTATTGGAGGCCTGACTAGATACAATCTGCCATGCGATATCATCCACGTCGACGACTTCGAGCGGGTCCTTCTTCGACCAGCGGATGGCTCTGTACACGGTGGGAGGGACATAGTCGTTACCCATCACTTTTCTGAAAGAGCGAATCACGTCGTTGCGAGTATCACCCACGACGACTGCTGGCAGGGTACCTTCGTACCTCCGCTTTGTTATATCGTCCAAAAGTTCCAGCTCACGGTACTCTTGTCTTAATGCACTTCCTTTGAGACCACCAGTGATCTTTCGGGAGTCGAACCCTTGTAAGATGAGTGTCCCAGCAGCTGTTGATCCCCGGGACAAGGCTGTGTAATACCCATGGAAATCATGACAGTTGTTGAGGTGAACCACGTTGTACTCCCTTGTTTTACCTTGAGATGCGTAGTCTGTCATGGCAAAACATGGTTGAATGTCGACCTGGGTGCGAGACAAGTAGAGATAATCACCGTTTGGAAAGGTGACTTTTGTTTCCTCTGTCGACGGCGTCAGAGGAACGACATTTAACGGGAGGTCTCCCACAACCACGTCCGAGGGGGGGTTCTTCAGCTTCACAAAAAGGGTGTCCAGATGGGGGCGATCACGATCCCCTCGAGAAATCCAGCCAACCACTACCGCTTCTTGACCCCTAGTAACATTCAACTCTGTTGCCAGGTTCTTGCGTATCATCACCGGCATTCCCTTGCACAAGTTAAGCTTGGGGGGTGTCAGTGTGTCCGAACACGAACTATCGAGAGACCATATGAGGTCTCTCCACTGAGGTGTTAACTCGCTGAGCTTGAGATGCTTTACGTTCTCCTTACTCTTGGCTGTCGCAGGCTTCAAGACGTCCTCGGAATAGAAGCTCTCTAACGACTGACGTGTCTCAGATGCATACCTCCCGGCGCCAACGGTATTTATGATGTCTTTTTGGATATTCCTAGCAGTGATGACGGCTACATTTCTGAAACAAGGGTCCCTGACCGAGGGTGCACCCTGGATGGAAGAGGTGACTAGCGAATTCAGAAAAGCGACATCGGCAGGCGTGCAATTCTTGTACCGCATATTCTCGAGGGCTGTTCTGAGACGCGCATCTTCCGGGGTCTGAGTCTTCTGTCTCATATTCTCGCGGAGTATCACAACAGTAGTTACGTGGTGCCACAGTGATTTTCCGATGGCTTCTTCCTGTTGCCTCGGAGTATTCCTGAACGCGCCAATCCGACGACCATACAAAGAGACACTATCCTTTCCTAGCGGTGGAGGTAGCTGGGCGAAATCCCCGGCAAATATCATGTTCAGACCTCCGAACGGCGTGTCCTCTTTTAGCAGGGCTTGACACAACTGCCGGCTTATGCGGTAAAGGTCCCACGACGAAAGCATGGATACTTCGTCGAAAAAGACGTACTGAACGCCCATTAAACGCTCCCTGACAGCGGGCAGAGATCCTCCGCCAGAGCTTCTGTCATTTATTCCGAACGCCGAGTGATAGGTCGAACCTCCCAGAAGTGCGGCAGCACTCCCTGTGGGAGCAACTACCAAAAGCTTGTACGATTCCTTTCTGAGGGAGAAATAATATATCAAAGCTTTTAGCACAGTGGACTTTCCTGTACCTCCCATCCCCCCAACGTACATTCTGAGTTGTTCCGCCGATTGAACAGGAGAAGCCGCATGGTTGGCAATTATTCTAAAAGCTCTTTCTTGGGCCGAATTCAAGCGAAACATCTCTATCGACTGATCTATGTATCCATGAAATTCACCGGCGTCGAAGTCCCTATTGACATACGAACGATCTATAACGCGGACTTGTCCTGTTTGGGATATTTTACTCGCGTTTCGACGAGTAATGAACTCGTCTCTTACATTGGCAGGTACATTTCCGGCATGTTGCTGAATCACATCGTCGCGTTTCTCGAGCAGCTGAGTCTTCCAATGGTCCCTGGACTTTACTGGTAAATGAGATAGATCAGGAATGGCATCAGCAGAGGGAGTATCACTTGGAACAGGCTGAGACATGCCCGTTGAGGCCAATAAACGCAACATATCCGACTTCAAGGCAGCATCCGAAATGGATTTTGGACCCTTTACTTGAACCCTGTTCAAGAGATCCGGATCGTCAGCGCTTGGAGATGCCTGCATGTTATCCGGTTCCTGAGGCAACACGTCGTCAATGTCAATGTCGTTCTCGCTAGATACGCGATCCATCAAAGGATCCCACGAAGAGGAAAGCCCCCCCTTCTTCATTTGCGCCCTGTAGTCGTCTCTTGCATCTAAGCATTCGTAACGCACCATCATGTTGTGCATGAGCTGTTGCTGTCTATCCGAAAACGGGAAAGCATCAAACGCCTGAGACCAAGACTGAGAATCCGTTTTAAGGTCTCTTCCTGTACGCCACGGCTTAAACAAAGTCAACATGGCACAGCAGTAGTAATCATAATCCCCTTGGTCACGTCGAGGGAGTGTGGCTCCCACAAAATTCACCACTAATTTATCGTCGTCTTTGCCAATCTTCGCAATGTGTGTGTTTACCAGTTCATGTCCCGGCAGGAATCTGTAGTGATTTCTGGGCAAATTAATAGCTTTCGTAGACTCGGCGGGACCATCCGGTTTCAACAACCTCGAAACCTCAGCCCCTTCGTCCTCGCTAGAGTCAACCGCACCTTTTTGTCCTTTCTTCTGTTTCCGTATTGCCACGCGGGACGCAACACGGACCCAATCATAGAGAGACATCGCGGAAATCTCTTGAGGCCTGTCGACGTAATCCATCACTGGTGAAAGCCCTACAATCCTGTTTCCTCTCTTGACCAGAGCGACCTTTTCCGGCCGGTCAAGTTTTTCTTCAGGATGGCATTCAGATCTGATATGATTAACAAACTGCTGCCAGTAGAAGGGAACGAACCTGTGATCAGTATAATGGTCCGGATAACCAAGCAAGTAAGAACAAACCAAAGGGGCGCCGAACTCCATCTTCGTGCTCAAAACATTCACTACCTTGGTCAACAACTGACGAGCGCGTTCTTGACTATCAAGGTTTCCCGACACCAAAGACGGGTTTTTCGAGAAAACTGACAGTATTGCTTCGAAAACTACATGAGTCTTGAGGGATGCCTTCGTAATATAGTCCGTAACGTACAGGACTACGGACTTTATCGCGGTTCCCGATCCCAGAAAAGTGACATCTGTGTTGCACCTGAGAAGATATGTTAGTGGATATGAAAAGGTATTGAAATTGGGCTCAGATTTCTTCATCGTTATACTACCGGTCTGTTTGTCTACTGTTGTGCGCGGAAAAAGGGGTCGCGGGAACCGTGCCCGACACTTACCCCACTTATTGTCACGACAGCTCTTGTAGAGGTGTTTCTTTTTCACGGTACCGTCTTTCCGGAGATTACGATTACAATCGTGGAAGTTGCTTCTAAGTATGAGGTCATTCACTGTGCGGTTATAACGTTTGCGCCAGTTCAAATACCCCACACAAGCTTTACAAGAGGTATCCATGCGCTTGGGCGAATGTATCTTGCATCGGGATGAAGGAGGCTCGGGGAGGGTCTCAGTCGGAGGTCTGTAATCTTTACTTTCTTCGTCTCTATCCACCTCGGACTGAACAACATTTTGGGACGAGGTAATGAAATCGCCGGAGAAGACACTTTCGAGGTAGTCTATCAACTTTTTCTCGAAAATAGCATCACCCTGGACAATTTTCTGACGTATCTGTTCTGGAGTCATAGAATGCTTAACCCATAAGAGTAGATGTAGGTGAAGAGCCAGCCTACCTTGCTGCTCCACCACCCCGTAATGGGCATCGTGGTCACCATACAGTCCTCTGTGTTTGGAGCCACATCCAAGCACGTCCTCGAGGAAAACGTTAACAAGGTGGTTGAAGAACCTGGCACACGCTGCAGGGTTGCTGCAGATCAAGTCAAAACGTTCCTTGCCTGTTCTTATGGTGGGTTTGAAACACAAGTCCTGTGCGGGATCCGCATAATACAGCGCTATGGGATGCATGGTATCAGACGGCGATATGGTGATATACCAAGATGGAGCACCTTTGTGCGTTATAAGAGCCCATACTTCGTTGCGCATAAACCGTTTGGAAGTAGTTGAGCCTTGAACCTTTCCTGCCACTCGGTCAAGATCCGAGAGTACCTTGAAACACGCCTGCTCCGCCGGCGTAACCGGTTTGACCTTTTCGCCTTTCTGCATCCGACTGGCAATGCTCTGGAGCACATTCTGGTCTAAGTTTTGAATGCGGTTAGCAACAGAAGAAAAAGAGGACTTGTCAGCGAGTAGCCATCCAGCTTGGGTGGAAGACTTAACTTGCTCGTGGCTAAACGCGATAAAAGGAAAGTTTTCGTCAAGCTGAAATCGCTTGTCGTGGTACAGCATCATCCAACGTTTGTGTTCATTTTCAGATAAACTGGCCGTTCCCAGCCCTCCTGATCCGTACGGGAACAGCCACGGGAACATCTTAGGATACAACGATGGGTTTTTCCATATCGACTCTGCAGTGGAACTGTGCCCGACGGCCAGTACCTTTCCGCCAGACGTGAACTGGTTAGTGGCGATACCCGTGATTTCATCCCTGGTCAATCGGAGATAACGTTCTTCGGTAATACCGTGCACCCTAAAGGAGCATCCGTCTTCGATGCCATCTTCCTCCTCCATATCATTGACTGCCGTTGATTCCGGTGTCTTGTTCGACGAAGATTCGGTGTACACTACCGCACAAGGAGGTGTTTTTTCGTCGTATTCCAGCAAGTTAGCATAAGAAACAGAAACATTGCTATAATCTGGATGATTCAGAATTAACCACTCCAATGCCTGTTTGACCGCATTGCGCCTCACCAGAAAAGGTGTCCTCTTGAAATCTTCGTGAGTGGGAGCAGTGGGGCCTGTAAAAAAGATAGCCAGAATTTCCTCCATATCCACACGAGGAGGAGGAAGTATACTATACATCTTGGGTATGGGTGCTTCAAAGGCCACTGCGTTCGCAACCATTTTTCTGCCACCTGTAGAGAGTCGGACATAGACGGCAGTGTGCCTCACCTTTGCAACCAGAAGCTTTTCAAAATACCGAAGATTTTTTAGCACGTCAGGCACATCACCCAGCCAGAGTCCAGTTGCCAAAGAGCGCTTGGGAACATTTCCCTTGTTCAAAGCAGAACGACAATCGCGACAAACACGAGAGCACGACTTGTCGTACACTGGGCCTGAAAGTTCCTGCACAGGGTCGGAAGGAGTCTGACGTTCACGCCTACCTACCCCTTCGACGTCTAGCACCTGCAGGAGATTTTTCACGCGTCGAAGACCGGTCATCGACGACCGCAAAGACAACTGGCCACACACGGCACAACCTGATTCCTCGATTGCTGAAGGAGACTGCTTTTCACAAGCGGAGCGTAGGATTGCGTCTACAAGGTCGTCGTCCACCGGAGAAGGTGGAAAGCTCTTACCAGGGTCAGGGTTTACGGGTTTTTCTTGAGATAAGAGCGGAGGGGGCTGGGGAGAGTCGCTACGAAGCAGTGTAACCGAAGACTGGCAGGCGAAGCAAGTATGGTCCGCAAAACTACGAGTAATGCTTTTCAGCGTCTCACGAGAACTGCAAGGTTGACCATGAATCTTCGCGAGAGACCTGGCATTGGCCAATGTAATATAGGGTAGGAGTGCAGCAGGAGGGATAACAGCTGCTAGCATACCAACACGCAATTCCCCTAGAAGAGAAGCCGCAGAGCCGTGTGAGACAAAGGTGTAGGATGAACCAACGGGAACGGTGTCTCGAGCCGGGTCAGTCTTTAATGCGTAGGGACGCACTACGTCGGCCGGAACAACGTTCTTGGATCGACGACCACCACCCAGCAGAGTAGACTCTACCGGCTGTACATGGTCGGCATTGCGGCTCGAAGTTAGCACTGTGACATAGCAAGCACATTGATGTGTACACTCATGACTGACAAGATACTGCTGAAGGGCAGCAAGATCCATGTCAACTGATGGAGCACCATGCATAGCAGCCAGCACTCTGACCTGCCAGTACCCTAAACAGCTCGCCAAACGAGCAAGAGGCAGACGACACACAAAGTGAATGCACGAAGACGAGGAATCGTAACTCTGTTCCATCCCATGAAAAGCAAAAGACAGCTGAGAAACATCAATAGCCTGAGATTCGCGCATTCGAAATCCCGTCAAGTAAGGGGACACATCATCCCAAGCCAGGTTACCAAGGTTCGGGCATGTATGGTTTACAGTCTCCCCATACAGCGCGGGGGTGATAATTTCAAGGGGAGGTCCCAAGGTGACTGCAAGGAGGAGGTCAGACGGCACGCTAGTGAGACAAATGTCGATGAGAAGTAAACAACGCGCGAGCCACGAAACAATTTGTCGGGGCGAACGCATACGTAGATGGACAGACTGACGAAAACCAGGCTCGACTTTGCAAGCCAACCTGAATATCACGATCCAGTCATGACGAGAGTAAATGCCTCTCAGCATTCTAGCGCTGCAGATTCGTGCTAACAAGAATGGGGTAGGGGGATGTGGGGACAGAAACACCGGGTGCAAGTACAGACCTGCCAAAGAATCACGTATGACATACGGAGCACCAAAGAACACACCAAACCAAAACTGGTCTGGTAGCAAATGGAGGAACAAAGGGCTCCTGCAAAATGGAAGGCCAGCCATCAAGAAAGACGAAATAGGCGAATACATTTCTGTCTGCATGGTTTCAAGAATATCCCACAATTCGCGAGATAGTAAAGACCTTCGAAGAGGACGAGATGGACAAGAGAGATCGCGGTCCTGTATGAAGGAGTCGGATAAGAACAGAGACACAGTCGACGACTGCTCAGCATAGGCACCATCGGTGGAACCAGCAACACGAGGGATACTGTCACCTCCGAAGTCTAACACCTGAAAACAGGTATGCCCACGAGTGACACCAGGACCGAGTGTATTGCGCGGAACAGAAATATTATTGAGATGCACGGTTTCAAAGAGACCCGACCGGAGGCCTGAATGATAGTATATCAGTTAGCATCAAGTAGTCCGTTAGGCAAGGGAGACGCACCAGCGACTACCAACAGAAGTAGATAACCCGACTTTAAACAATAACCCTTCATGGAACTCCAAGACTCGAGAGAGAAAGCTAGCAGACACCTGAGTCAGTCGTTGTTACGCAGACTCAGAAAACGCATACCCAGGAAAGCTTGCAGACAATATAACAGGTGCATCGGCATATTTCAGGTTTGAGCAAAGCAACACAGTGACGGCGTTCAAGATGGAAGGATAAGCTATTGTCATACGGGACCTTAAACATGAACATGCACGTGATATTATTTACGTTAAGAGAAGCGCGGGCGCTTCGAAGAAGGAACAACACTTTCTGCACGAACCACGAGGGAGTAATCTGGGAGCAAGTCCGCGAATTTCCATCGCAGACTCGAACAGCAGGATGATTGCAAAACATGTTCTGCACCGTAATCGACATACATACCGCCCAAAATATCCTGAATATCCTTTTGTATCGATGGACTTCGTTTGATGTCTTGAAGGACATACTGCTCCGTCTTCGCGGCCGTGCGAGAGGGATGCTGTGAACATACAGCAACTCTCACGACAGCGATCAGCAGCTGTACGAAATAGGAGCGAGCCAACGCCTCGAACGTAACACGGACCCCTCCAGCTACGAACACTTCAAGGTGGTCGTCGAGTCGAAGAAGAGCATCCTGGCAGAGTAGCCGCATGTTGGAGTACTCCAGCTCCAAACTGTCGAAGGTACCGCCCTCGTACCTCTCAGACGCAAGCACAGTTCCCAACTCCATTAGTCCAAATAAGGCCAGCAGCTGAACCAGGCCTTCCTTGTACCGCAAGTTTGGGACGTGGTCTACAACGGGATGATCCACGGCAAGACAGCGTGTTAAATACGGCATGATATCGTTGGATATAACATCACTCCAATGGGTGACCATACGAAAGAGAAGTTCACGATAAACGGGGTGGTCTTGGTTCGTGATTTCGTGGTCACGATAGAACGTGTGGATCAGACCCCAGACAGATCTGTCCATGGTGGACGACGCGAAAAAATGAGCACCGTGACATAAAGACGGTTCTAGCGTGAAAACGTAGTGTGGAGTACACGGCTGCATGACACTAAATAAAACGATGAGCGCACACCCCAACGTGGAGGAAAAGAGAACTGACAGCCTGTCACCAGGGAACATGAGAACGCCCACAATATTCTGTGATTCAGGCCCTGTTAGGTCAAACTTGAAATTCTTGAAACCGTCAACCTTAGCCAAAATGAACGGTTCATCGGATCCAGGCAGTCCAAGGAAAACCAACTTCAAACCCCTTGCGACGACAAGCTCAGTCCCAAAACCATTTGCGTCTATATGAGCGGGGTGTGACGCATGAGCAGTAGCAAGAAGATGCCAGAACAAGTCTCGCATGGGAACGAGATTCCTCGATCTGGTGTATCTAGGAAGACTCATGGTGTACCGGTGCGCCGCCATATTGCTCGACAAAGACGGCGTCGAATGAGAACCGTCGGTGCCCGGGATGTCCAGAAAATTGACTACTCTTCCATGAAGTCCCAATTTTACAGCCTCTAAAAACTGATCGAAAGAGGCGAGAACGATCTGCTCGTCGGTGTCAGAGGTCTCGCCACGGACAGAGAGGTCTGGAAGAAAACGATCAGGCAACAGCAGAAAACATGTAACAGCAACGACGGACCATGTACCTCTCGAGGGGCGGAACACGCTCCAAACGAGGAGAGCAAGACGCGGTCAATCCCACGCTCCAGAGGGTCTGACCCTGAAACGAGAAAGTTACCCCGAGCAATTGCAGATAACAGACAACTGCCATCTGCAGCCAATTCCGAGGGCGAACACCGAGACACCGCAAAAAGGCGGGATCCGCTCATAGCAGAAGAGAACTCGTCATAATCCGAGTTGTCAGGGAGCCTACCGGTGAGCGCATGGATGAGGGGAGTATGCATATGACGCAGCTGGCATCTGTTGGCTCTTCGAACGAGTTGAAGAAAATCCTTCACAACGGAGGTAGACTGTTGGCAGCAAAACGATCACCAAACGAGAGTCACACGCACACAGATAGACACTCACGTAGAACGCGCCCCTGTAACTGGCCACACGACCGAATGGCGATAAAACACGGAACCATTCGGTAAATATTCTCTATTGAAAATGCTTTAGCCACAACACACACTCAGTACGGGATCACCCACAGGTTTGTCACATAAAGGATGATATTCCGGCAGAGAGACGCTACCAATCTCAACCGAAATTCCCATGTCGGACTGGGACTCGCCCGACCAGGCAGGAGATTGCTTTCCTGCCGTCTTACCCCTGTCCTGGTTCTTTCTCTTCCGTCCTCCCGAGGAGTCAGAGCGACTCTTGGCACCTCCGACCAACAGCCCATCTTCGAGATTTGAATCTTTCCTGTCAGCAGTAATTAAAGCTGCTGCTGTTTTACTCCTGGTCGCATAACCGGAGCCAAATGACCATACACCGACGGACAGGCCCCCACTGCCGTTCTCAGTTGGCGAAACGTGATCCTCGCCGGATCTCGAGGACTCTTCGGTCGAGGGCTGTGCGACATCCACGACACTAGCGTCTGCGGATCCACCGACTAAGGACGTGTCACCGGTAGAAGGAGGCATAGACCTAGTGTCGTCGGGTAGGCTGCGAAGAAACTGTGCGACGATGGCGTCAGCCAAATTCCCTATATCGACATCGGGAGTGGGTGCTGAACAATAAACGAGTAAATCCGCAATCTAGGCCAAAGCATTTAAAAAAGGTGACTAACGGGAGCCTGAAGACTCTGCAGTAACATCTCCAGCAGGCTGCTGAGGTTGCGACGGGTCACGTACATGCGCGAGGCCATGAGGAAGAACCCGTATACAACCATCACCTACAAAAATTAGGCGATATAGAGAAAACGGAAGGGTAAGCTTACTGGGATCGAAAAAATTGGCCTCGCTGTCGGCAGCTTCCAGCAAAGGAAAAACTTCCAAACCAAAATCCTTCAACGCCTGTCGGGACGACTTCAGACCTCTTCCCATCGCAAAAAGTTCTTTCCAGAGGCAAGCCTCTACACGGCCCAGTACAGGAGGCCTGCTACTTCCGTAGTAGAACCAGATCTGAACAGATGTCAGACACTATTAGGGAAAGGAACACAGCATAGTACCCACTCGCATCATATTCAGCCTGTTGAGATTAGAAGAAACCATCGAAAAATCACAAAGAAGTATGAGGGGCGAAACAGCGAGAGCAAGGAAGATGGGCTGCCTGAGCTTGGTGACGTCGGGCAACGGTTTCTCGTGTGTAAGAGAGGGCGAGAGGTTTTCGTGGGTTGCCTTCCTGCCAACAACGAGTCAGCGACGAGAGGTACGCGTCCCAGCAACAACATTGATATACTCTTTCAATATACCGTACAACTCTTGAGACTTCTCGGGGAAATCTTTGTTACCCTGGAAGTTATCAGATCAATATGATATAGCAAAGCTTCGAAAGGAACGAATGAAAGTAAACATACCAGTAGCAGCCAGTTGATATAAAACGCAGCAAGCTCCACGTTGTAGAGTATACGCACGAGCTTCACGTTGGCGTCTCTCTCTGTGATAGACGCCAATTGCCTGTAGGCAGCGTAGACCAGCTGATACCCGGACGATTCAGACAAGGTCGTGCTGGGCAGTACAGGGTCTGAGACCGAGGGGTCTGCATCGAGCAGCTCCACCAGATCGGAGACCAATGCCGGCCAACCGCCATCCTCGTACAAGTGATGCACTCCCCGCTGTGTAATCGACAAATAAGACAACCAGGCAACCAATATATATAAAGGTTAATCAGAACGACATCCGCGGTGGAACCAAGACGAGATAGGAAACCAAGACGCACCGAGGATAAAGTCTCCAAGTCGAAGGATGATTTTTCCATACCTTCACTCGGTGGACTTAAGACGACGGAGACGTCTTCACCGTCAGGTCCAATACCGATGGAATCCGCGGAATTCACCATTGCAGCAATGTCCAGAAAACGGAAGCCAAACAACAATGCCGCAACCGGACCTGCAGACTTCTGATTGGGTTTGAAAGACGCACGATTCTCCACAACATTCACGAAGAGATTGCGCCCTCGGGACTCTCTGTACCATTCTAACAGGAGTCTAGCAGTAACCTGCGTTCAGGTGAGCGAGATCCTAATCGAGGACGAGACGAACAGGGCACCCGACCGACCTTTAAATCTTCAGGTATAAGCTTCAGCCGGTCTCCGTCCTCACGAAGCAGATCAGTATACCAAGGCATACTCTTGAAGAGGGCGGAGTTGGAAGGGTCCGACCCCTCCATCGACTGCGAGGAAAAAGGGACGGACGAAGAAGAGACAGGCGCAGGTTCAGCAGAAGCGGGCATGGCGACAGGACCAGCAACAGAGGAAAGACTGGGGATTGTGGTTATAGAGTCAATTTCGATACAAGACCTGAGAGGGCAGAGGAAAGAGAATACGAGACACGTGACATACACGTTGCAAACGGAATTAATTTATAACTCGGTTCCGACTCCAGCGCTTCTTGAACCGAACGATCATGGACACAACAAGTCCTTCACTTCAAGCTGCCGTCGAACAGCTGATTTCAGCCGCGAGGAACGAATCGGCCGATTCAGTGCTGAAAAAGAGGATACAGGACCTCGAGCTCCAGATTAAACGTAAGACATACACACCGGAAAACAACAATCGAAAGCTAATACACTCAGAACGCGACGCGAACATTCGGACGCTCAGGGATACCCTGGCCAACATTACTACGGCAACCCCTCATCTGTCAGCCCCGAGGTAAGCAAAAGCTAAACTTTACCGTTAAGCAACGGACTAACAACGTTCAGCGACTCGGTGATTCTCAGAGCCAATCGGACCCACGGCATCGAAGACCATGCATTTTTCCCCTTTTTCTCGGACGAGGGTAAGAAAATAACGAGATCGTATTGAAGCCTCACCAACTGGAAGCAGGTTGGCCTGAAAGATTAGATTTCCATGCTCAAATGGCATTCGCCATTATGAGGGACCTATCTGGAATCAGTATCACCGGCGTGGAAGCGACCGAGAAGAAAAGCAAGAAACTTATCGAGTACAAGGCAACATGTATGATGACAAGTTCAAGGGAAGGACCAGACGGAATAGACGACACTCTCAGTAAGTAGTCAATCAGTAACTGCCTACGGGGCACTGACGATGAAAGCCGTACACTTCGAGCTCCACTTCACATTTACATCGAAAGGCGGAAAACAGGAGAAAATGGTGCAATATAGAGCGACGAACAACGATCACATTGCGGATACTGTTTTGAAGGCGCTCGGGCAGCTGACAGGGACTTTCGAATTTCCGACTTCACGACTAACGACGATATACGCCGAAATTATGTCAATCCTGCGGAGAGGGCACGAGCAGAAGATTCAGGAAGAGGTCAGCAACGGGACAAGCTCTGCAGATAAGAACGTAAACTAACCCCCAGCAACCAGACTCAAACGAAAATTAACATGAAGAGGTTGTACCCGGAGGAAGAAGAAAACGTCAGCAGCGCATCAGACAGCAATCTAACTGACAATGAAGGCAATGACTGACAAAAAGGGCAG
The DNA here is from genome assembly GCA_037176845.1 of Paramarasmius palmivorus. NCBI lineage: Eukaryota > Fungi > Basidiomycota > Agaricomycetes > Agaricales > Marasmiaceae > Paramarasmius > Paramarasmius palmivorus. The sequence goes on along the minus strand of JAYKXP010000038.1, from coordinate 191,570 downwards.
AGGGGTTCGGGCAGCAAAGATTGTAGAACAATATATATATATATATACATCACATGACGCAATAAGTTCACCGAATCTAATCACGTGATATTACAACGGAACTCAGAGTTAACCACCGGCAAATAGGCGCAACAAGGATATATATTCAACTTCAGGCTTTTACAGAGACATGCAGTAACGACAGAAAACGTATAAGTTCACCCATACACATCGCCTAAGTGGATGACGCATCTCCGGGCGCGTTCAAGGCAACGTCACCCAACACGATCACGAAAAGGGCGTGAAGAAGGACAGTGTTGTACCGCACCTTGTCGCCACGGAATCCGTGAATGGTATGGGCTACAACAACGAGTGAATTATGAGCAATTTCAGCTCGAGGATAACGAGGAAGGGACTCGTAATTCTGCCAACCTTCGGCATCAAACTTGAAACCCATCGTTCCAGGCAAGGAACGACCGTCGTAAACCGGGACTAAACAGAGTTAGTCCTGCCAAGACATACAGAAGAACAGGCAGACTCACTTCCTTCCTCGAAACGACGAAACGCGGGGCCACGAGGATGCATGACGTTGGTTGGCTTAGCAGCCTTCTTAGCGGCACATTTTTTGTTGGAGTACGAGGTGGACTTGAGGGAAGACGTATCCGCTCTGGGAAGGTCGTCGAACTTCCCGACTACAGAAGACGTAAATACGATGTGGGAAGGTATACGAGGAAGTGAATAAGACACACCTTTAGCAGCAGGAAAAGTACTCTTCTTGGTGGAAAACACAAGGGCATCCGGCCTTCCAGATACATGGCAAACTTCGGAATCGTAGAAGGTACCAATGTTCGACTGGTAGATCTCCCAGTCATTCTCGAAGCATTGGATATGCACTTGTTTTACACTTTCATTTCCAAAGGAGACCCCCTCGGAAAGGAAACTGCCGACGCATATACCCGGCAAAACCCAGATCGCGTTACCAGGACCCTCTTGAATGGGTAGAGCCAAACAGTCCCATCCACGTACGAAGTCCTTCATAGGGAAGCGCACGGGGTTGAAGACGGGGGGAGCTGACACGAAACCCATAGCTCGCTTGAGTTTTCTACAAACAATTAGCATCGTAAGGCTAAGAATACATGAACACCACTCACTTTCTTACGACGCTGTCGACCTTGTCTAAAACCTTGTCGTATCCGATGGGGACGAAGTCGTCGTACATGTTAAGAGCTCGACCGAAACCCATAAAATGGCAGCGCTTGAGCCTGTAGAGACGACAGTTAGCGACATGGATGGATGGACTGATAAAATCGAAACGCACTCATTGAGCCAAAGCAGCTCACTATACATTTTCAACAAGTCGGGATGTACGAGGTCTTCGTCAACCAGGGAGGGGAGAGTCAAGGCTAAAAGTAAGACATTAAGTCATCAACACGACACAGGAAAGCAAACAAAAAGAAAGTCAAAGCAGTCTCACCATCCGTAGGCTGGCAAACGTCCTCGGCGTTCTGTTGGGGCGAATCCACATTCCTACGAGGAGAAATGCAATATCCGTCAACAGTCAAACAGCACGCATACGGGCAAAGACATACATCGGAGGTCCACGGCTGCTGTTAGCACGGGGAGTTTCACCATTATCATCAGCTATATCAGAATCCTCGCCACCAATAGCCGCAAGAGCCTCACTGTGAGACGAGCAGATATCAGAACAACGAACAATTAAACACGAGAGAACGCACTAATCCCACTCAATGGAGTCACGACCCGGCTTCCGGCTTCGTAATGGTTTAGATGGAGAAGCAGCCGCCCTTTCGCTACCAAGTCTGTGAGGAGACTAAATAAGATAGGAGTCAACGAAAATAAAACGCACCCATCTGACGAGGTAGCGGCTACGTCCTCTTCGTCCTTGGCAGCAGCATCGGACACGCAGCTACGAACAGGTTTGTTCCTAAGAGGCTCCTTTGCGAACGCCTTGACGCCTGAGGTTTTCCTTTTACCGACGTGATCAGCAACCGATAGAACGTGGGACAACAGAACAATAGATACTGAACATACCTCTCCGGAGTCTTAGGCTCAGCGACCTTCCTGCGGAGAACACTGGAAACGGAAGGAAGGTCGTCCTCACTGTCGGTCAACTCCCTACAATCACGGTTAGTAACGGGAACGGACACGCAAGCGCGGGTCGGCATGTATACCTCAACTGGACAGGAGTGTCAGCAGCAACAGCGTCCCTGATAAAAAGTGAAGCCACTGTGAGAAAGCAAATAAAGAAAAAAAGAGAAAAGCAACCTACCGTGCGGGTTTCCGAGTCTCCTTTTTTACAGCGGAAGTGGATGCACGACGACGACTTTTGGGGTCCCCTCGTCCCGGACGGTAAGATACGTCGGAATCACTGCCGGAAAGCACAGGTCAACGAATGAAGCGATTTTGAGAACACAAAGAATACTACCCAACATCCGTCAAGGGCGATTGGTCATGCTGACTGAGGCGATCCAATCTGACAAGCAGAACAACGAGGCTCAGAGCGAGGATTTAAGAACAAGGGACGGCATGCCAACGTACTTCTCTATGAGGGTCGTAGTGGGCGTATCAGGCTGGTACAAAGCCTTCTCAGTAGGCCTGGGACTAGGAAATGGCGACATCAATGAGCAGCTGAACGAAAGAAACTCAACAAAGGCCATACGAAAGGTCGAAACAATCGAATAAAGTACGAGCATTGGAGAAGTAGAGCCAAAAAGCTCGGGAAACAAAGCAAAATCAGAGCATAAAAACACACGCACGTTCTCTGAGGGCGTTTCGAGGGCGACTTTTCCACTGAATCTACACGGGAACGGGAGGGAGTACGAGGCCTGCCACACATGAGAGGGTACAACATAAACTAGAAGTGAAAGCAACATACTCCGCTACCAAATCACGAGTCAGGATACGACCAGAGGCCCTATAGAAGGGGATGAACACCGCACAAGAAAAAGAATAATAATATCAGACTCACGCAGATGCCTTTCCAATAGGAGTGATGTCAACTTCTTCCTCGTCCGAGCTGTGGGCACTATCAACACAGTCAATGAGTCAGTTAATAGCGGCAATATATCCTGAGAGAGCACATACCGAGGCTTTGCTTCAACAGGAGAAGCTGATCGAAGCCTCCGAGCCTTTGTGGGAGAAGAGCTATCCGTAAACATGAGACACGCGAAACATCCTGAGACAGAAGAAAGACCGACCTCTCTGACCTAGAGGGCTTCCTCTTTTTCTCCACCACTTCGACATCATCGTCGGAAGTCACTTCTCCAAAAGCAATGACCTTAGAGACAGGTTTGCCTTTGGGAGCGATTCCCGAGCTACAAAGACCATAAGTAAGAAGCGAGAGGAAAGAAAGAGAGTTTGGAAAAGGAAGACAAAACGCATATCAAGAGAGTCAGACGTACCGTACATATACTATGGAGGAGTCCGAACGTTCGTCGTCGGAGGTAACAACTGGTGCAGACCTACATAAGCAGAGGGACGTCAGTACAAAGGAAACGACAGTCGTATTAAACCAGCCTACTTTTTGGTAGAGCGAGGTGCCATTGTGACAGATTGAGAGGCGACAGAAAAGTCAGTGAAGAGAGGAGGATACAAGGGTGTTCAAGGGTTGAACTGGATGAATCAAACCCAAGGTATACGCGCTTTTATAGCAAACTGGACAGACGCAAGGCCCGAACCAGAACTACGAACGACGAAATGCACACGCCCTCGAAATAACTCCGAATAGGAAAAATTGCAAAGGGTCGGCAGACCATCACCGAACAAGGCATAGAACCCATACAAAAACTAATGTAACGTCCATGCGATCTGAGATATCACGGCAATCTCGAAAATAAAGCCGGACCGCGATCAGGCATACGATGACGGATCTGTCGAAACAGAAGAAAAGGTACAGGCAGGAGATCTGATCTCAGAATTCGAACGGACTTGGAGAAAACGATAGCTTTGACGCACACTCACCTCTGTCTTACAACCCCTCAACGAAACACTCACCTGTAACTTACACCCATCTGACGAATGCTCCCCCAGAATTACAATCTCAAGCAGGCCGGTAAGCCACACGTTCACATACAACGTGTTCAGTACACTGATATAACATACAGGGACCCAGCTAGAGAAGCTGGCAACAAGCAGAACAGAGAAAGGATTCACGATGAACCAGCTCGCGTGCTTTGCAGAAGTATGCTTCTGAGAAAATGCGAATACACCGCTGACACAAAGGAATTAGAAACTCGATTGGAAGAACGATTCCGTGGACGCGACGCAGACTGGCACACGAGAGTGTCTGACATGGAGGTTGACCGAAATCAACGAGGAAGGAGTCACTGAGGAGATAGTCTTCTCAGTACAGGGTATTATAGCGCAATGCGACCTCCCACCTATCATGAGACCCTTCGGAAAGTAAGTGCACGATGCAAAAGGTGAATACGAACCTGATTTCGTATCCGCAGAAACACGTCTGCTCGCAACATACAGCAACGCATCATTATTACAGGACTCGACCAGCCCACCTTCCTTCAATCCATCCAAGGCATCAATCGAGTCAACGCTATGCTTCGAAAACACATACGCGAAGAGACCATTCCCGACGTTCACACTTACGTCGGAGACTACCACGCCATCGAGATCAGCAACCGCTATTTCACTAGTAGACGCTTCGCGGGAAACGAGACACACGTCCCATTCTCAACCGACATAGACCCTAAAGGCCACCTGGAACAGATGAAAACGGACAACTTCATCCATTCCACCGAAAACGACGTCGCTTATTACGAACGTCGACACGACACTTCCGGGAGAACCAGGCATGTCGAGTATTTTACGAAGGACAGAGTAGCACTGACGTACAGACAGATTCGATACCATCCCACCGTCTAGACTGCGTGTTGGGGACATCGTGGAGGTTCAACTGACTCTCGCAGTGGTCGAAACGCAAGGCAAGGGACTCGGTAAAAGGGACAACGCCGGCAGTCATCAGTACAAGACCAGACTGGTGCTTCGAGGGATAACACTAATGGACAGCAGGTTTTCCGAGGTGGGAGCATACTTCAGCCCGACCACAACGACGCAATACTGACTCAAACGCTGACAACAGGAATCTCGCGTTTCGACCATCACCAACAAACAGGCCCCAGCCACGTTGAAACGCAAGGTTGGATACTTTGCAGAGGAAGAGCTGGAGACTCAAGAGCAGCTGAAGAGAATGGCGATCGACCAGCAGGAAGGAGATGACGACGATTGAGGCAACGTAAAGTAGATCTTGTGAAACTATGTAACTGTTCGCTCCACGAAAACAACTCGCGTGCCACGAGGCCGCCAAAATTAAATCGGGAACGTCATTACACACTAACGCCACAAAGCGAGATCTCAGGCCAACCTCATACAAAGAAATAAAGTCTAAACTAGAAGCATCCAAACGGCATAGATGCCAGGCTTACGTGGAGGGACTTCGAGCAATTTAACACGTACCCAGTGAAACACCACCTTGCCGTTCGCCTAGCACCATCTTCCCTCGAGATCGCTGCGAGAAATAGCAAACATCATGACAACGGAAGGCGAAAAGTAAGTGACAACCATTAAATCATCGATACCGGTGTGACTGACCAAGAAAAGCAGCCCAGGTGTTATACTAGCCAGCGAAATGTACAAAGACTTCTTCAAACCGAACGAAGTGACAGTGTTCCGCCAGGCGCAGGAAAGGACTCAGGCATTAGTCACTGGATCGGCGATCCTGGCTCATCTCGCGGAAGGGACCTTCGAGCCCAACGATCTCGACGTCTTCGTTTCACAGGAGGGCGCGCTAGACATGGGATCCGCCATTATCAGCGTCGGATACACGTTTACGCCGCTGACGGAGAAGATCGTGGGAGGCAGACGAGCGGTCAGACAACAGCCCAAAAATTTCGCCCACGCATTAGATCAAGAACTTGCCGAATGGACCCCCAACACAGGAAAGATGGGCGACCGATATTCAAACAGTCACATAGCGGGAGTATTCAACTTCAAAAAGGAAGGCGGGAAAATCATACAGGTCGTCGCTACTCGCTGCAGGCCCAAGGAGGCAGTACTAAAGTTTTACTCCAGTGAGTCCTGAACAAATCACACTGTCAACGAGTAGCTGACTTCAAGCCTCGATCGTCCAGCGGCGGTAATGAACTTTGCCACCCATGACGAAGTGACATGCCTCTTTCCCCATTTCACAATCGACAAGAAGACGAATCTCATTCTCCGTGACAAGAATTCCGAGGACGTCAAACGATGCACAGCCAAGTACGAAGCAAGGGGCTGGAAGTCTGTATACACCGTGACAGCCTACGAAGCAGCGAACCCACAATCCGAGGTGGCGACCTTCCAGAGGAACACCAACGACGTAAAGTCACTGAAGAAATCACTAGTCCCACAGCAGGGGCAGTCGAAGGGCGGGAACAGATCACCAGAGGCGTTCTGGACTGTTTCATTCACCAATCAGGAAGTGACACGGGTTATTCAAGGAGAAAGGACGGGATGTCCAGAATGTGGAAGGAAGGCGTCTGAGGTAAGAATGACACGAGACGAAACCTGATTAAAGCTAAACGCCACCGGATTCTAGGGCGAACAGGTAGTCGCAAGGCAGCGGGAATGCGAGCAACCGTGAAATAGAAGGACTCGTTAATTAAACAATGTAAATCCTGAATTTACCCTATCATCGAGAATTATGAAGTACGCGAAGAGAAACCACACCTGAGCCAAGACACGAAAGATGTCTGTGGCGTCAAAGAGGATCCGTCCGAGCGTGGATATGACTGGTGCACAGCAAATGGAGAACCACACCAGCTTCTAGCGCAAGCAATAGACAGGCAGGGCTCGGAAATACACAGAATCAACGTAGGCACTAATGCAGAAACGTTCACAACGGGGCTGAACGGACCATAGGAGAAGCACAGAGCGAGACCACAAGCACGTAATTGAGTCAAAGAAAACGACATTAGAATCGTTCAGCCGTCAGATCACAAGAGCCATTAACACGGAGAGCAGGACCTGAATGCGCCGCCACGGCCTCTAGACTAAAATGAACGCAGAGCACGATGAATATAAAAACGCGACGGGTGACAAGTGTCTCCCAGCAGGAAAGCATAGTCAAACAAAGACGACCACAGGACCAGCCATGACCAACGAAGAAGTTGTTGCAATGTGTACGTCCCCTTCGCCCTACAGGACTTTCAGTACCTGACGAATAGATTACAGGCGCCACTCTGGAAACACTCAACAACGCACAAAAGGAAGTCGTCGCGGACATCATCCGGAGAGCCCTAGACGGTAAGCAAGCAGCATGTACAATACACGGATGAAGCACTAACACCGAGGTCACGACAGGGGGATACAACGGCGTCGCACCTGTTATTGAAACAGTGACCTTTCTTCAAGCGATAGCAGAGGAATGGACCACAGACTCCGAGGTCGGCAGCGATTCCGGGTCGGACCAAGACTGGGTGATGGAGAATACGACCCGCGAAGAAAGACGTCAGCTGGAGGGGGGACTCCAAAGATGGAGGTGTAACAGATGCGACGAGGTCAACATAGGAAGCAGTGTATGTACCTCATGCGGATGGGACTCAGATTAGAGAATAAGTACAGAGAAATTAGTCCTGTATTGTCCACGATTCACACACCAACGTAGAATACGTGGAAATGGCTACGAGCAAAGTGTCGAAAACTTACGTGAACTAAACATAACACGTGACGGAGTAAATTTCCCAAACTTTGAATTGACGTAAACACCGAAATACATCGCAGGAACGGCATCAACGACCTACGGCGAGGACGCAATAAAAGGAATACAGTCATGGAGGAGAGGACCCCAGTGCAATGGAAAAGAACACCGACCAAGACCCTGCCAAAAACGGAGACAGCGAAATAGCGGCGAAGAAGAAACCCCAAAGGGAGAGGCTCAACTACGACATCCTTGCAGAGATATTCGAACCACTTGCAAAGGATTCAGGGTTTGACGGACGTTCCAGCCTGGTAGTACTATGCAGAGAGACGCAGAGAATGTACGTGGTCATCGATTACCTCCCCCGACAAGCACACGCGTCGAAAACACAAAATGCTAATGCACAGCGACAGGCTACAGCGCAAGCTCCTCGAGGACGTCATCCTCACCAGACTCGCTTCTCTATTCTCTTTATTCAGCTGCATGAACAGCGACTCCAAAAGGATAGCTATGGTACAGTCCCTCCACATACAGATAGGGTGCGGCCCGGCCATCGTTCCACGAGCCGCGAGGAAGACACGGGAGCAACGCGAAGGATGTGGTATTCGGCTCGAAGAGTCGGGTCCCTGTGGTCATATCTCAGCAACGGATCACGTCGCCATTTGCCAGCTCATAACAGCCTGCGCCCCCACTCTCACCACCATCATTATTCATTCCAACGACAGTGTTATACCCGTGACGCTCACCGTAAGGAACATCACATTTCCCAACGTCACCGAAGCTGAGCTCCCTGCCGAAATGGTCTGCTTCGCTGAAAACAACGTCACGCCCTTCCCTTCAGTAACAAAACTCAAGATAGCGTGCTGCGACGGGCCCTACATCGGCGACTGTGTAACGCACATGGACCTGAGAAGCCTCACCAGTCTCCGCCAGGTCGTGATCAGCTTCTGGAAGACGGACGAACGACTCATAGCAGAGGCCATGCTACGGCTTCGCGTACCTAGGACCCTCAGATCGTGCGGAATCGAGAGGGACAGAGGAATGCGACTCCCCGCACACGTCGACATTCTACGCATGTGGTCGACCAGACTATGGTTGGTGATTCTGATGGACCCGAGAGGGATGGAAGCTGAGATGGGGCCATGGAGGAGACATTTCCACAGTAACACGGGGCGCATTACCAGCGAAGTCGGACACGAAACAATGAGAAAGTTCATACTAACGGAGACCGACGACAGCGAAGAGATATGGGACAAGATGACGGGGCGAGTAGGGGAAAGACGAGAACATGCCAAAAGAGAAGGGATATACCGTAACGCGTAGAGAATCAAACACTGTACTGCGCATTGTTTCCGTTGTATCCCAAGTACCTACTAGTATATATAAGTTCTGCCAAAGCGGACAAGGCAAAAGGATGACAAAACGAGGATGACAAAAACGATGACAAGGCCGAGATGACAAGAAAGCGATGCGTGGGAAAATGGGATTTTTATCAACCAATCAGATCGCGAGACGAGGGGGCAAGCGAAAAAGGACAAACGGATAAAGAACGAATTCGGATAACTCCGAACTCGTAACTGGTGCTGGAAGTCCCAACCTTTTATTTCTTGCTCTGAAGAAAAGATATTGGGTTAAACGAGATGATAGTTCTCGATCGTCATCCACTTCTGTCCCAGACTCCAATCTTGCTGGTATAGCCCTGGTATGTGATAAAGGTGTTGCCCACTGTACTGCTTTTTGTGTTCCAATAAGAGATTGCCTACTGCTAGATTGTGAAACCAACATACTTGACGACCTTCTGCTGGAAGTGCTTTGGGTACTGATGCTGCTGGCCCTTTTCAGAGCTGATTGATTTGGCTTGGAATTGGTACTACTGGATGATGATGCTTGATCTTCCATACTGTCAAGTGTGCAATACTAAACAATGACAGTGATGGTGATGCTACTTTTATACTGGTTATGATATGTATTTATGTCTGTATAATCTGTAAAGAGGTAAGCCTGAGATTCTCTGGAGAGTAGTAGAAACTTACTTGAGACTAAGTATGGTGGAAGAACAGAAAGAATGGTGAATAGATTTGATGGGCCCTTTTATATAGAGAGAAAATTTGTCCTTATTTAGATGACAAACATGGCCAAAGACGCAGCCAAAGACAAAGTGACAGAATAGGGGCTTATCGTCATAGGCCTGGGGGTAAAGGTTTTCGTATAAGCCTCTATACAAGTCTTATACGTTTTCTGATTTTGTTACAACAAGATATGGGAAATTTATTTAGGACAGTCTATGGACTAATAAAGTAGACAAAATTTTGATATTGATATAATGAAGTTTTGTTTGTCATTGCTTACTACAGAGTCCTCCAGGAGGACATATAAATATGCTCAGAGTCTATAGAGGCTGAAAAATGCTGGTTGTTGTTTACTAGTATGCAAGGCTGTTCTTGGATGACCTTTATGTAAGACATTCATGCCTTTTCCTGATAAGGAAAGATTGGTCAGCAGATTCATGTCAGTATAAACTGATGAACTCAATGTGGAGGGCTAGTTTTTCTAGCAGTATTTTTGCTGTGTTTGTGTTTTCACCAAGTTTTGTCTAGGCTAAAATGCAAAGCCCCAGAGAAAATTTTGCCAGAAAACGAGCCCGTCAAAGTGACTAAAATATTCCAATTAATCCTGTATGTTCCTATGATGTTAAACGTCCCTTGAGTAGAGTCCACTTGTTGCCCCTAACTGCTAGAAAGCTTCAGATTCAACAACTTGGCTCATACATCCTTGGATCAAGTAGAAAAGGTACCAAGTGAGGCAGACAAAGGCTACATACTTGCCAGTGGTAACAAGAGTGACATTAGCCTGTAACAAACATTGTTTCTCATTTCATCAGTGATGTTTGTCATGAGAAAGGCAGTGACTCACTCATATAACCCTAAAAAGATCTCAGACGCTGGACTAGCGGAGTGGGTCGGCAATGGCCGACACTGGTTCGAGTTCGGCTCTTTTTTTGTACTTTGAAGATGCCTTTTATCTGCAGCACAGAATTTGAAGGTGTATGGGAATCATGGTCAGTGGAACTCCCGCATAAATGGGCACCAGGCAGCAGTGAATCACTGACATTGCACGAGTACACGTGCGTTGCAAGTTCTGTGCACCTTGTCACGTGTTTTAATCTCAGGATGCTCTTGCAAAATTTAAACGTTTAAACCCTCGGATAACCAGGCTTCAAGCTTTAAGCTTCAAGGGACGATCCAGTCTGAGGCTTGAGTGTTCAATATTCACGGACAAAGACGGTGAACTTGAATAATACCATGCAATACGTGACTTCAGTCGGACCTCCTGCCATGTCGCTCTGCAAACACAGTGTATTTCACAAATAGAATCAAAATTCATCTTGCAGGCAACTTAAATATACATCATTTGACCTCCACACTATTGCCTTCAATATCATCCTCTCGAAGATATGCCTTGACTTTGAGGGAACACAGAATGCGTTTGAGCTGTTGATATGGTGGACTCGGAGGTGGGTAAAACATTAGAGATAGAGTCGTCAAAGCGGACATTTTCGATGTCAACAAAAGCCCAAGAAAAGTTCCGAGACCAGGATACTGGCGGAGAGAATAACACACGCAGACGGATGAAGTGGATAATTGGTTGCATAATATCATTAATATGAAGCAACAACATAGGACATGTGGGTAGCTGTATATGGAATGGGGTTGGAATGCTTTGGGTAAAGAGGATAGTTGCACTGGAGTGAGTTGAAGGACTGCAAGGAAGAATCTGAGTCTTTGAATGGGTAGGTTATGCATCAATTACGCACCATATGCCCTGGCCTGCTTGTACCTGTCTGAGTCATTCATATCCTTCCTTCCCCCTTGCACTCTAAGACGACCCTAAGTCACAGTGTCGAGTAGCAATCAAATACAGTAAAGGGAAAATGAAGGTCAGCGTGCCCGGAAAGAAAAGGGATGACGAGGCAAGATTGACTAAAAACAATGACACTAGTTCAATGACACATGGGCAGACGTGAGAAAATGGGATTTTTATTAGCCAATCAGAATGCAGAACTCAACCGAGCAAAAAAAGCATTGACAGATAAAGAACGAATTCGGATAACTCCGAACTCGTAATCATGTAGCACTACACTATATCAGTTAGTGTTACATACTTTGTTGAAGTTTGTTCAATCCAGATGGTATCATATGATCACATGTTTTTTTGTTAGCGCTCACCACACAATGTCCATTGCCGCATGCGGCGCACATCAAAGATTTGAGCGCTTGACCTATGTTTGTCATTCGTCGTAAAATCAGATGACGTCCGAGGAATGAACGGCTTCCAAGTGGCAAGACACCTAGATGGACATGATGCGGGTCTCCGAGAGCGTTGACTCGTAACCAACAATCGCTCCGAAATGCGCTCCGCACGCCGTCACGAACCCGAGCTCTTCAATCATAATAATAGCGTACAGGGAATAGAGCGGCGTATAGCTCGGGGACGATGTACGGAGACGGTATTTAGTATGAGGATTGACAAGGACGGGGCTTTGCATGCGCAGTTAAGACTGGAGCTCGGAAGTGAAGGTAGTCCGACTCGCCGATTGAGCTCGCATTCCCCGCATCCTTGGCAGCAAATTGTGGTTGTTTGGCCTATTCAACTATGGGCTCAAAATAACACTTGCCATTTTCTTCTCCTTTCGGTGTCCCGTAGAGTTCACGAAAGCCATGTTTCGTATATGATACAACCCTTCCGCTAGGAAATATCGAGCTTTGTTTTCGGAGTTGCTGTCGGACTCGCTCGAGGTTGTTGTAGGGGTGAAAGAAGGCCGGTATTTGCAGGTGATGTAGCCACGTCAAAACGGTAATATATTGAATTCTACAGCGCTACCTCAGCCTGTTACAACGAATAGGATAGCGAATCAGAATATTGGGATTAATGAAGCCGATAGTAGACGCACCAATATGTGAACTATTTCTATTCAACCCTCTTTCAACAGTCCTACTACTTGGATCTTGTGCAATACGAGTGATTTGTTCAGCGTCGTGAGAGTCCTATGGCTGTAGAGTAGCAAGGGCGCGCGGATGATGGAAGTTGAGGACAAGGCGTGCGCGTGTGAAATCCATCATAATCATCTTCCTTTTCCGGTTTCCACCACGTTGCAATGAATCTTGTCCAAAGTCCAAAGGTTGGGAATCGGAGCTAGCAAAGTCCACGAGAGCATGGGAGGGAAGGTAGTAGGAAGATAAAGATTCTAGGTATGCCAGTCAATTTATTCCGTGCCTTCGTGTCGGCTAACCCCTACAAGGTCACCGTGTCCAGCTTGTTCTCATCTCGGTCGGAAACGTTCATAGGGTATTTGAAGCCTCGAAACTTCACTCAAATGAGAATCAACATTCTCCTTTGAGTAGCGTCGCTATTTGTCAGTATACGCGTTGACAGGAAGCTCACTGAGGAGAAGGGTTAGGGGATCTCGATTCGTGAGTCGAAATATTCGTTCGTTGTGGCTCTGGGGCCTTACATTGATAACTTGGACCCGTTATACCTATACAACGCGGCGCCTCTCGAGGACAACAATGAAAAGAGAGTTACTGCAGACACGAGCGTAATGGGATTTATATAGCTCAAATCCACGAGATATACCTGGCATTCCGACGAGGACACGAAATAGACGGGATATCTTTCTGGTCTCTTCGTTGTGGGTCACAGCTTTTGTCCTGCTAGGGAGCAGATTGAACGTACTATCTCAGATACATCGATTCGCATGGGTGACCTCGGGAAGAGGGAACATGACAACAGATTCTGGGGAGGCATGCGCATCGACTTGTTCGAGATTTGCAGCTCGAGTAGCTTCCTCGAGCTCAAAGTTCCCGCTACTCGGATAGAACCCTTTTCGTGTAATCTTTCGCCTGCCTTGAAACTCTTTACAATATCGTTCACCGCGAAGTCCATTGAACGGTCCAAGCGTTCTTAACTAGCCGAATAAAGAAATTTGGTTGTGGGGTCTTGTGGGGCCACGCTTGCTGGCACCAAATCACCGCCGTTCTTCCCTCGTCATCCCTGTGTCATCTCTCCACAACTTCTTTCTACACGGCAGGGGAGACTCGATGGGTCGTGAACTCGTGACTCGAGCTCGCCGAGATCAGTTATCTCACCGGCCGCAGGCCGTGTGATGTCATACACATCAAGCAAAAATTTGGCTGAGTACAAGACTACGACGACCGCGCAGCGGTCCCACTGCGCGAAGCGCCCCCTAGCTCCCCTACGCTGAGCGCAGCGAAGCGTTAGTTAGGGGTTCGGGGTTAGAGGGGGGGGTGCAGGGGGGGGAACGCCCCCGCAAGAAGGGTTAGGGGATACAAGATATTTATAAGGGGGGGTGCGGGGGGGAACGCCCCGTGGTTAGGGGTTAGGGTTAGGGATTAGGCTTCCATGTATTTTAGAAACTAAAATACACCAGAATAGCTCAGAAAATGTAGGTATAACTAGGTGGAAGTAGGTTTTGACGACGCGACGCGTCGTGTCAGGTGAGTGGAAGAATGATGTCATTACGGTGATCTCGCCGTTATCTCTTATCAGTTCACGACCCATCGAGTCTGTACTCTTCTACACGGTCACGCCTGTGGGGCTCAACCTCTAGCCTTTGGAAGAGTATATAAAGGCGACGCGTTTTTTCAGCTTTCGGACCAGAACCACCACCATCTCTTGCCTCTACCCATACTTGTCACCACACACTCACCCTTTCAGCTTACACGATGTCTCCTCGATGTACGTCGCTGCTTCTTCTGATGTATCTTTTCATTGTTGCTGACGCGTCCCGTATCCAGCTCAGAAGCGCGCTGTTAACGTCGCTCGCGGCCTCAGAGCTGCTATTCACAACCCTCGTGTTTCGGACGAAGCCAAAGAACATGTGAAGGAAAGGTTGGAGAACATGGGAATTATCTTTGAAGATGGCTCAGAACACGAGAAACATGTCCTTGGTACGCTGAATTCTATTTCTGATGGCTGCGCGAGTGCTGACTGGGATACGACGGACAGCTGGATACAAAGCTACCTTGCACAGTAAGTTTCTCAAACTCTTTGCTCCTCAATGGTGACCTGATTGATTCGATGTTTCTAGACGATCAAGTCTCCGACAAGGCTAAACAACACGCACAAACAGTCCTTGAGCAGGCCAACGCGCTCCCTTCACCCGAATCTGAGGATGGAGTAGATGAGAAGCATGAACATCATGTGCTTGGGGGATACAAAGCTGCATTGCACAGTAAGTTTTGCCGATTCTCGGGTTTTGAGATCGGTTGCTGATGAACATGCAGACCCAAATGTATCCGATGAAGCCAAGCAGAAGGCCGAGGCCGTTCTAGCTCAGCACGATGCTATATAAATGCTAGTCATTTCGAACGCCTGCTCTGAAGGAACGACAAGAAAGTGTATTATAGCGTACGATATTGCGCGTCAACGTCGATGCAAATAATTGTATATACTAGCCTTTCAACCCCCTCGTCTCCTGTTGATAGCGCGAGATTCAAACAAGATAAGGCCATGTGCAAGTCTGGAATTCCCGCGAGGACGAGAAAAGACTTAAGAGAAACAGTCGTCAGTTGACAGCCAGACGAGCTACGCATTTCAGTGAATTTCCGGTTCACATCGATGGATAGAAGATGATCAAGCCTCGGACGAGCATTGCTTCATCTTGAGCTTGCCGTATCTATCAAAGTCTGAGTATCCGATAAGTGTCTCGTAGGAGAGCAGCGACTCGGCCACATACCGAATTGGTTTCTGTCCTGGTGGAGTGCAACTTCAACCGTTTGCTCGATATTATACCAAGGTGATCCCGGAGAGCTCTCAGTGCGCGTACTGTACTGCTGACAATTGAGCCTGGTTTCTTTTTCATGGCGGTTCTTCGAGCATCGCGAGTCTTCCAAGTTGTTGTATGTATCTTTTATGAACCTTCAATATCTCAGCAGGCCGACTCGAACGACTAGACTAGACCCTAGACGAATCAGTAATTTAGCAGAAAGAAAGATTTGACGACGCACCGACAACGCATTGGACTCATGGTCAGATACTCGAGTCTGTACAGCTTCTCATCCCATGTATTCCCTCGAATGAAGAGCTTTTTCAGCTTATACTTGACCTGAGACTAGACAAGGTGTGCTATCAAATGTTACTGCATCCATCGACAATAACGACGTGGAGAACTTACCCATGACTCCGATGATATTATAGCCAAATTCTGGCCGACCTTGGGCCGACCGGCTCGAATGTTCCAGTGACTTGAGTTTGGACGAGCTTGATTAGAAAGGAGATGAGCTGAACGATGTCAGCAGTACTGCAGTGACGATGATGGTCGCGGTGAGAAATATCTTTGCCTCGAGTCATTCACACCGAAACTGAGTACGCTCAAAATGCATCATAATTCTACATCGTTACAAATACAACTCAATAGCAAGACAATGAAGGCCGGTGGTTGGTACAAGAAAAACAAGCTGCTACTACGGAAAACAAAACACGGTAAGTTTCTCGTCGCCTGCACGTCAGAGGAGATGTTCACCTTAATCAGATTTGAAGTCATCCTGCTTCAAGAACCTCGTATGCAAGATCTTTCCCAAATGCGTCGGAGAATACGTCTGCCCCTTCCTCCTGAACCCAGTCAGCACTTTCAAGTACGACAACGGACTCTCCTCAAATAAAC
Organism: Paramarasmius palmivorus; assembly: GCA_037176845.1. NCBI lineage: Eukaryota > Fungi > Basidiomycota > Agaricomycetes > Agaricales > Marasmiaceae > Paramarasmius > Paramarasmius palmivorus. The sequence goes on along the minus strand of JAYKXP010000038.1, from coordinate 175,197 downwards.
AAGCCTCCCTCACCCATCCGACACGATTCTCCGGCGGAATGAATCCATCACTCTCAGGCCTCACATCTGCCTTATTCTGGTCTTCCTGTGTGCAAACTCCGAGCAACGCGCAAACCCTCTGATAATCTTCGTACGCGGAGAAGTAGAGCTGTCCAGCTGCGAGATTGAGAAGGTCAATGGTGGTTTGAGACGGTGCGGTCCAGGATTGTGGGAGAGACGGAACGCAATAGAATTTGAGGTTGTCCACAGACTTCATGAATTGCGTGGTTCGAGGGGTGTAGATATGAAGGTTCGTATTCTTGCTTTCTCTGATGCTGGGAAGGAGCTGATTGACTTCATAAGGACTCAGTACCACCAGCACTCCATCTCTCCCTGACACGAGCCAATTAACGGGACGGATGTAGTCGCCGTTGCCAAGGGATGACGTCCGGATCGTGGTGAGGAAGTCGTTCGTCGCAAACAATTTTGTCCGGAGTGCTGGCATGGACATCAGAGCACCTGTTCCATCCTTTAGAGGAGAAAAGAGAGAGGAGAAGACTTGTGAGGAGGGTGGAATGTAACCTGTTGCAATGAACTTCTTCACATCTTGGTGTACATGGTGAGAAGCAGCTGTTGCTTTTGGCGGACGTTGTCTCTGGGGCTCCTGTTCAACTTCGTGGCTCACTTCTCGCTCTTGCTCTTCTTCAACGCGTGGATCGGTGACTGATGTGATTCCTAGGTCTTTACAACGGTCTCTGATCTCAGGAATGGAGCAAGCCCTCGTATTGAGATCACTGGCGTTGCCGGTCAGGTCCAGATACATTTCCTCCAATGACCGTGCCTCTGGTCGAAGCCAAGGTTGTAGCGCCGTACGTGGGTCAGCTGAGGTCAGAGAAGCCCAAGCAGCGCTACGATCTTTATAGTCCACCCCTTGCTGAACCCAGTGCGGAACATGATGAGCGATCTCGTTGCACGTCTCGTTAATGGCCCAACGCAGAACATCTTCGCTTGAGACCCTACTTTCTTCTCTCTTTCGAGTATATTGGCGAATAGCACGATCGATTTCGGCAGGTGCCATGAACACAACAGACTGTCCGTATCCCAACTTTCGCATTCTCATACAACCTATCCATGTCTCAGCCAGACGAATCACGGAGCAAAATGTTAAACATACCCTGAACCAATCGATCCTTCGTTACCTTTGGCCCTAAAGTCACGCAAGCCTTCCAGTTAGCAGGTAACTTGAGGTCCGTACCACGGGTATGAGCGTCGTCGAGATAGACAACGCATTGGCCGATTTGCTGCAGATACGGCGACAGATTCAGGGGTTCTGTTGATCCATCGCGGGTAAGCACCTCGAGCTGATCGTGATCGTTAAAGAAGATGCCTGCAGCTACCTCGGGCTTTTGCGAAAGCCAGTACTTCACAACTTCGATGTTGGACATCTCGAGGATCTGTGCACCTACATCAAGTAATACTCGGACCTTGTCACACATGTCGCAGATTTCGTCGATGATCCTGCGGGTTGACAGTGGCTGTCCTTCTACTGCTTGCAAGGCGATATAGCTATCGTTCTCAGGTTGTAATAAGAACGCAAGCACTTTCGCGTTGGTACCCAGCCTCTCCTGCGTGTTTTGTTGGACTATAGACGTGGGTAAGATGAACTGACTATCATTTGTGCCGCTGAATCCTGTTGTGACGTGTCTTTTGACCCGAGCGAGGTCCCATCCTGACATAGTCAGCTTTTCCGGAAATTCTTTTGCGGCCTTAGGAAAGACCACTTGTGAGAGGTAGAAATTGATTGTTGCATGATTGAACTGAAAAAGTGGAAATAGCTGCTGTTCAAGCTGTCGTGAATCCTGTAGGTTTATGCTTGAGAGATCGGAAAAGTTCGTCAAGTTGGCATTAATGGCCCATGTCTCGTATTCGAGTTTGGGATTGTCAAGCTTGTACAGGAGCTCAAAACATCTCCTCAGCTGGTGACAATCTAGCCCTCCGTAATAATAACTTAGGCAGGTCAACAAAATAGCCACGTCAGGATGTCCAAACTCGGCTCTGAGCGATGGCACATCCTTTGCCCTGTACGGTACTGCTAGAAGAGTACGCGGCGGGTCTTGCCTGAGGTCTAGCCCGAAATCAACTCTCCAGCGTCGATCACGAAAGGCATATACAATTATGCCGTGTCCCAACAGACCCCGCAGGAGCAAAAGGTTCTTCCACAAGGCATTGTGCCATCGTTGTTTGAGCTGATGAATGTCCTCTGCTGATGATAGATGATCGAGAAGGAACTGTCGAAGGTGACACCGTTCTACATCGGAAAATAGTGTAAACGGGCAGTTGTCCAAGTCTCCGCTAATGATGTGGTCGGTGACTGTATTGATGAGATCGTTCCCGGCCTCGGACTGTAGTATGCGGAGACGTGGAAAAGCGCCTCGTTGGTCGCTCGGGGCAATCTCGATGCCTTGGGGATAACGATCCAGTACCTCTTGGACACATGTTCTGACAAGGGAAAGTAGTTGTTGTACTGTTGTCCATCGGTCGGGATGATTTTCCAGTGCCTGCTGAGTGCCCATGGTATAGATCAACTGATATCGTACATGTAGAATCTCGTCACTTTCATCCAGAACATCACGGGTGTTTTCGTCAAGCCATAGTTGGGATTCCATCAACTGACGTGCCAGGTCCTCATGACTTTCAGTACCCAACAAGTGTTCGACAGCCATCAATTGATAGGAAAGGATATGCTCCGGCTGAGACACTATGATTGCCTGTGATCTCATGGCTTCAGTGTATAGAGCCTGAATGGTCCGGATGCGCGTCTGATTGACCCTGACATCGCGAGAGAAAGGGAGGTATATGATACGCCGGTTTGTCAAGCTGCTGAGCCTTTCAACAAGCAGAGAGAACATTTGTGCAGCCAGGGGCTTGAGCACCACGACTCGGACAAGCTTATCGCCATCTGCAAGCTTTGTTGTGACCATTGGGACAATCACAGATGACTTCCCTTCCCCCATGTTCAACTGCAACACCGTATTTTGCGAAGTTTCGGGGGAGATCATTTCGTCAGCAACAGCAAGTTGCGTGGGTCGCACTAAGAAGTCGTTGTCGATCTGCTCAATAGATGAACTATGAGACTAATTTTAAAGTATTTGCTATGAATGCTCACCATGATGAGTAGCCAATCTGATTCTTTGAGTGAATCCACTACAGAAATGGTTGTGTCCATTTCTTTCCACAATTCCTCATATCGCTGAAGAAGGCATAGCCGAAGTAATCTCCTAGACCGTTGAACAAGCAATACACATTTGGCAAGAAGATGCAGCACAGTGATCCACTCCCGTGATAGATCAGGTCCCCCATTTGCCGTGGCTATACTTTGTAGCAGAGTTCGCATTGTTGTGCATGGCCACAAACCGGCCTGTGAGACAGCAACTTCTGCATCGGTACTGGGTCCTAACCTGTGCTGAATTACGAGTAATGTATTATGCAGATGATCATATGGACTACTGATGGTGTCACTTTCCAATCACAGTTAAGCTCTTTGAACACAACTTACCTTTGTGAAGGTTCATTCTGAAAGGCATCCATGCTCTTGTGTAGATTCTTGGCGTAACGAGAGCGTATAGGGCCTTCCAAGTCCGTGAATAGTGAAGAAAGGGCTGAGCTCTCATGCCTAGCGACACCATGATGAGCCTTCGTCGACACAGATTGAAGATGAGAAAGTGAATGGGGTAATTCCACAAGTTCTGGTACATTCTTTAGGAATAGTTGTCGGTGATCGATATCACTCGAGAAACACCTCCGGGTTGATGATAGGCATGGGAGAAATTGGTACACAGTGGCAGTACTATTGCTTCTGCCCTCTGAACATCGAATGGCATCCAACTGCATCTGTACCTTAGCAATGAAGGTGCATAGATCCCGGTTCTGATACCACCCCAAAAATGCGGGCTTTACTTCATCAATGAAGTCATACATGCGGACAAGAGAATAACTAGAACTTCTCGCCGCTGAGGGATCTTCACATGGCCACTGGGAAACAACAGCATTGACCGCTCTGCTCACTTCCTTGTCAAGTAATGTATTATATTGTTTACGCCGCCTTGAGTCATACTCATAGCCAGACTCCGAATAGTGTTGTGACAGGTCTTGTGCAAACGTGTGGTCGAACTGGCGAGACAAATCACGTGCAGTTTGTTGGAGTTGTTCTCTGTTAGGTTCGCAACCTACAGACAAGTTATAACCGTTCCACCAGGGAGGCGATATGTTAAACCGTGCCTGGTTTGTTGCAAACCCGAGTAATGTAGGAAGGAGCGGGCGATACTGGATGCCTCGAGGACCATATCCCATGGCACAGAAGGTGAATAGGACCTGATATCGACTCAGTACTTTGCTTCTACACAGATTGTATAAGGTGAGCCAGTTATCACATGGCAGGCCATTCATCCAGCTCTGGATGTACGACAGTGAAAGTTCTGTGTTTTCTTTGTCAGGTCCACTGACATCTGACCAACTTCCAAACATTTCCCACAAGTTGCAAGCTGTTGGGAGCTGGGAATCCCATGACATGACCAGGTGTGCATCTTTATACACCAGATGCTCTCCCTGCATAGTACTATTCATTAAATCGCGTGAGGAATATTCCGCGTCGTCGATATGATGAATAGGTTGGAATTGGGTGCGATAATGAACAAAGTTGCGGGATGCTGCACGATTGAGCAGGTCGAGGTTGGATTGGTGGCCCGTGGAAAAACCTGCCGCACTTTGTGAGACATCAAACACCTGTAATTGGACTGCGAAGTCGGTGATAAGTTGACACGCTTTCACAAAGCTGTCGTGTTGTGCTGTAGGAGGAAGGCAGTTCCATTGAACAGTTTGCATGACTTTCAAATGGAGAGGATAATAGACACGAGTTGGAGTAAGTTGAGCGATTTCACGTAAAAGTGCCAACGAACCGTCGTCAAGGGCCTGGAAGGATACACAGGATGAGGACTGCAGCTCAAGCAGCGCCTGCTCTGTCCCAGTGAGCCCTGTCAGTGGATCTGGCAAGCAGAATGCTGTAACGGCATTGAGGTGAACTTTGTAAAGGCGTCCGTAAAGGTCGGTATTCCCGACAAGGCGCCCCAATAAAGAGTCAATCTTATATCGGTAATAGCGAACCCGACTAGTTCCGATATCAATGTTGACAACCGTGTGTCTAGGCTCATCTCGAGTGAATCTAACTTTGCCAACAGGGATGAGGACCTCGCGCATGTCATCGTCTAGGCTGCTTCGGAGAACGAGTTGGTTGCGCAAACCAATCAAAGTGCCAGCTGATTGGTTGTCATCCACAAACATACCAGGCAAGCTTTGGCAGGCAAGCAACCGACTTTCCAAACGAAAGGCGAGGCGGTAACGTGGGAGCTGCACAATTGTGATGTTGTTGGTGTCATGCGTCATAACCATGTTCTGCCCATGCTCCAAACAACCCAAGCGTGAAGCAATCATTCTGGCGGTACGACTTCTGATGTCAATGAGGCGACCATGTCCAGACACAGATTGCACCTTCATGAAAGAGTCCTGGAAATGAATGGTAGAATTGGTGGCAGATGGGGTCCAAAGATTGTCTAGCGAACGAAGCTCAATCACGCGTGTTGAAAGATTGAGCCAATGCGCATAATCTTCTACGAGGATTGTGGGAAGGTCTTGGCGTAGTTTGTAGTGAGGAATGAGTTCAAATTGCTGACCATAGTATTTGGTTCCAACAACGAGCTCTCCGGATATCATTGATAGAAGTACCTACGATCTGATAAACAGCCTATCCTCATCAGAGATAGAGTAGAATGCGTACCTCATTGTCAGAAATGTAATTTCTCACAGCAAATTGTGCACCCGAGGCTGGTACAACGTCGAGGATTCGCTATCAGGAGATATCAGAATTTTAACATTTTCGAAGCACTAGTGGCATACCGATCCGAATATTCTGGAGTACGTGCTATGAGTAGTAAACGTCGAAGGGAGCCGACTCAATGGTTTGCCATCAACTAGCAACTGACTATTGAGGAAGTTGAAATGGACCTCTTGTCCGTTGTTGCCTCGGGAATGGATCCAACAATCGTTGGGCTCCAGAAGTAGCTCCCACTCCGAACGTTGAAAGAAGGCGGGCCAGATCGACTGGATGGCATTGGTCAGACCCTTCAAATCAGCTTTCTGAGATAAGTTAGCTGCTACTGCGTGCGAGAGTCGACGATCCCGTTCAAGCAGCTGTTGAAACAAAGGCGAAGTGTTTTTCAGATACGGTGGCGTATTATCTCGCAGATGTATCCCAGAAACAATGAATTGCATGACATCTGCATCGGAAGACAAGAGCTGACAATGATAGATAGGCTCGACGTCGAAGGTACTGCGAACTGTCGCCGCCATTTCGCATAGTCGTAACTGAGCCTTTTGAGTTGCCGCCTCATCGTTGTTGGTACCGGTGCGTTCACCGACGTCCACCATCCACTGAAATACCGCCAACCGCATATCTCGCAGAAGATCCAAAACCTTCTGGGCCAATGCGCCGTGAGTCGGTGCACATGACAGCAAGCGACACGATAGGTTTATGACGGTCCTCATCGACGAGATTTCCATCCAATTTGACTTGACGCTCTCCCCTAGGTTTCTCAGCTCGTCGAGCAACATTTGTCCAAAGTCATGAACATGGAGCTCCATATGCCACTCCCATTCAGCAAGACTACTGGATGATAAAGGACCGATTTGGAATGCAGCTTGGGAGATCAACATCTCAACTTCAGCACTTCGAAAGGTAAGATGCCGACTATGAAGCTCCCGCGCCATATTGTGCCATTGAATGGCGGAACCACTGCGTAGACTTGCAAAGGCGATGTACTCGTGCAAGGTAAGATCCTGATGGCAATCAGATTGGTCGGCTATCACTTCGTTGGCAGTGTGACTGGTGCCATCTACGGCATACTGGAGGTTCGCGTAGATGCCGGTGGGAAGGTGGTACGTGCACCTTTTCCAGAGCGTACACCTGGAGAATGGCGAGGAAATCCAAATACTGGCATCTGTATCATACAGATTATACGTCAAGCCGTTGTTCACGCAGACCCTGTCTTCCGAAGAGGGAATCGAATCTTGCCTGTAATGTGCATTCAGAAAGGACTTTGTGCTGGAAGCAAAGCCGATTCTTCTCCCTTGTGACGACTGTATGAACGGTTGAAGAGCCTGATAATACCTTAGGCAAACCTCAGCTTCGGGTTCGGACGTTTCGTCGCGCAGGCTGGCGGGAAGACAGAGGTCGCGTAGTACGTAGTACGTGGTATCTCGCCAGATTCCGAAAGGAAGAGGGCAATTGAGCTCAATGACTGTCGCATTGGCTTTCAGAGTATCCAACGGAAGCGGCCATTCAAAAACCTCAATTGTCATGTTGCGAGCTTGCCTGCTCAATGAACATTTTATGCATGAGGAGGAGCAACGTTGTTTGCCCCAATAGTTGGTGTAAGTTTCATGGACGTGATTGTTCGCTTGTCTGAGGAGTTCTGAGTGACGTTGGTTGAGCTGTCTGAGTTCCTCTTGTTTGGCCCGCTGCTCATTCCGTGCATGCTGCTCTATACGAGCTTTGAGATGATGGTGTTCTGGAGAATCGTTGTAATATCGTATGACAAAAGAATTGTACGTGATGAGACCGGAGAATATGGACTCGTGATAGATAGCTCCTCGATGGCGTAAGCGTATGTGTTCAACGATCTTTTCCAGTCGAACCATCGACCGCGATTTGCGCAGCAGCAATGGTTCCAGCAGGGTGTCTTTGACCTCCGGCGAATAGGAAGCAAGTAATGGGCACTGATTGACGCAGACCCTGTCTAGCCTGTCGAGAAGTATTAGCTATTACTCAAACACTCAAGTGCAGACACTTACCCAACCCATAGCTCGAAGACGGTGAGATACATGATGGAAATAGATTCTGGGTTTCCATCATATATTTTCATCGCTTCCTCTGCGTACTGGTGAATCCAAGTTGAGAGCGTCTTGCACGCCGACTGGTCGTTGAGTCGCGCGGATATCCAAGCATCTAGGCCACGCTCAACGGCCTGCTCGAAGTCCAGAAGGGCCAATGCGCCATGGTCCTGGATAGATTGAGGCAGTGTACCAGAACTGTAAAGCTCCAGGTTGAGAAAGCGAGGTTGTTCCGTGGGGGTATAAGATGAGGAAGGCGTTGTCTGGCTAGGATTGGACAGCACCCTTTCAATGTAGGCTCGGCTATTGTTCAAAGAAAGGGTAGTGTCGGCATAGATGTCGAGGCTTTCTGGATCCCAGCCTTGGAGTGACTCTGTCGCATGCCGCGCTTGCTCCGCATCCCATCTCTCCTGCAGCAGGCCTTGTGTGAGGCAGCTAGCTTCCAGTATCTCGGCAGCCAGAAACTGCGGGGCATCATTGCCCATTTTGAGCAATCTGCGCGCAATCTTCTTTCGCATGCACGACAACAGGTCGCTGTCGAGCTTCCTGGAAACACCATCGCGAAGAATCTTGGCCATCGAAAAGACAATGAAAGACTTGTATAGTTGATTGTTATGAATCGCTCGGTGAAGGTGAGTTTGAATGGCAACTCGAATGAGAAGCCAGATGGGTGCACGGCGCCAAGGTAGCAGCGTGTTTTGCCACAAGACATCGTCGGCAATCCGTTTGCTGATACGGACTACTTCTTCAGGATGTCCAACTCCACGAAGGATCCCTGTAAGGAGCTCGGTGATAAAGCGAGGGTCGGTAGTATCCCGAATTTCTGTGACTTCAGAACCCGCCTTCTTCGTCGTAGGAACTGCGTCTTTATTGACGTCTGTGTTCATGTGAGTAAGAAAATTGGACAGTTCAAATATGAAGTGGGGATCTCGAGCCGTGTTGTTCGGGACGGCGATTGCTGGGCCAGGATATGAGCATATCAGCTTTCCCTGGGTCGACATGACCCCTTCGTTGGTGGGAGAGACTTCAAAGGACTCAAAAATAGTCCTATCTCCGACTCTACGAATGATCATGCCGGCATTTTGCTGGCGGATGAGTAGGGCAAGAAAATCTGTTGGTCTGTGAAATGAGAGTATGGTTCAATACAACGAGACTGCTTACCGTCACACTTCAAGTCCAACATTTGATTTTGGACTTCTTCTTGAGAGAACCCTTCCGCAGTCTCCAACGTGCATAAACCCTCCAACATCTTCACCACTGTATCCCACAAGGGCTGCTCATCCTCGGCAATGAATCTGCGGTACTTTCTCGCGCATTCGAAGATGGTACGACATAATGCAGAGTAGTTTTCGGCACTTTCGTCGCATTCCTGAGGGAGTTTCGGGGGTAGAAAAACATGGTTGACAATATAGTGCAGCTGTTCGAGGTCCTCCATTGTGAAGGACTAAAGAGAGATGCAAGCCAGGTTTGCACACTCCGGGGAGTAAAATACCCATACTCGCTCCCGTAAACCCTATCAAGCCGTACGTCCAACTACACGATCTGGCCTCATGTTGCTATCGATGGTAGAAGACGCCTCGTATAAGGTTTGGGGTGAATAGTAAAGCTGTTCTGTGGGTCCATCACAGAGTGGGTTTTGACGTGCGGCGCAGTGATATTGATGCGGAGAAGTAAAGAATGGCGTGAACAAGTCCAATCGAGTAATGTAGTGCTGTGAGTCACAGATGACTGTGAGTGAACACTGAGAAGGCGTGAACGTCTGACGAACTTGGTTTAGACAGGATCGTGGCCAAACGCCAAAAGTCCGTGGGATTGTGAGAGTAAGAATTATTGCGGATATCCAAAGATATCTCTGGGGAATATTGAGTAAGAACCGGCTTTAAGGGCCGGGGAGAGGCTGGGAGAGATGAGCGTTGACGTTGAGATCAACGTCAAAGAAAAATGTGCGCTGAGCCCACGTGGATGGGCGCTTACCTACCTTGAAGTTCATCACCTTATACGAAGCCTGGGACGCTTTATTGCAAGTCGTCCTTCAGTGCGGATGTATGATGTTCGAGGTGAATGATTCCGAGTCTCATAGGAAATTGTTTTGTGGTACGATACAAGGATGTGATATTCATATCGTGAATTCACAGAAGCAGGAGACAAGATCAGGCCAAAGAAAAGGGCAATAGAGCTATTCATTCCCATTTGTGATACGTAGTCTTCGGAATCTACTAATCGATATCCCATATACGTAGCCGCCTACCAAAGCCTGAGACCGTTCTGAACCAGTGCAGAGACCTTGGAACAATCCAGATCATCCATACCTTGTATGTTGGCGGGTTCTGATGGTATGTAAGATGCCATCGGACGTTCGCTCACAAAGTCGTATTCATCATTCAAGTCTCCATAGTTGCTAAGCTTGACGGGCATGACACTGTGTAGCACCTATACGAAACACTCAGTAGCGTGTCAAGCAAACGGATGATCTAAATGCACCTGCGGTCCGATGTTCCCGTGAGTCTCTGCGAGTATTTGGCAAGGCATTATGTTACGAGTGACAGTCATATACGATGGAAGCGTGTCGTCCGGAGCTGGTGGAGGCATATCCGTACTGGGAACGAAGGGATCGGCGGACGGTTTCAATCTGGAGCTCTTGTGTTCGTAGCAAGTATGATCCACGAGTAAGCCAGGCTCCCTAAAAGCCCTTTCGCATCCTGTTGTCAAGATTTATTCGCGTACTGGCATTGCAAAACATAGCCGGGGGCATACCTTCATACGGGCAGGGAAGCGATGATAAGGAATGCTCCGAGACGTGATCTTCTGGGTACGATGAAGGATTGTCGCAGCCTTGCCACTGACATGTAAGAAACTGCACATCCAATTAGTCCAAGAGTTGGCTAAAGATCAGAGAAAACGCACCAGCCCTGTCGAACCCATAGATGCTTTCATGTGCTCTCTGAGATGCAGCTCCAGTCTGACATTCGAGTTGAGCACACAGTCGCAGGACCCCCATTGACATGGACGATAACTCAGTCTAGTCTTGGAGAGCTGAATCGTCTGTTCTAATTTATTCAATGAGCAGGTTGAGCACCGTAAAATAGGAACCAAAATGACCTTGCGCTTTTTTCAGCCTCTCGCGATCCCGTTTCACATAGCTGGGTGGTGCTGGAATCTCGATAGAAAAGTTGGGTTTCCTCCGATATTTATTGTTGAACGCCAGTCCTGTCTCCGGAAGTGTGGATCTTTTCGTGGAGGTTGGTAGCATTCCCCGCGCCAAAAAGGTCTACTTTGAGTAGAGGATGAATGAAACGAGGCATGTAGATGAAGAAAACCCTGAACGATATGAGAGAGGCAGTCAAGTTGGCCATCCTTCCGAATCCAGGGCGGCGGGCCCGGCCGGACCCAAATCCGGACTTGTGAAGAAAAAAATGGCGAGCGCTTGCAATTGCTGGCGGCAACTACTCTTCTTGAAGAACTTCTTGCTTCTATAGATCCGCCACCATCCTCCGCGAATTCTTATTATATGTACGAATACCGACCCGAAATTACATTGGAGGCGATACGCACAGCTCGAGCTTTGTCGCCCTTTCCACGCTGCCCATACAAGCTTCAAGTTCTCAGACCAGGTGCGTAATTAAACCGCATCTAGTAACCTGGGCTCAACTCCATGCATCCCTGTTTCCACGCATAACAGCCTCCCAAATCTGCTTTAAGAGTATGATTCCTTCTATGTGCTGTAAAGTCTCCAGTGTGATTCTTTCGCCTCCTACCACGAACTCCCCAAAGCCTCGGCAACGATGGAGTGCGATGGACAGCGCTACGCTCGACATCTCTTTCCGCTCGGACATGGCTATGCACTCTGGCAACCAGAACCCAACCATGACCTTCCGTCAGCGTACTCAGACCACGGAATGCGGATAGGTGATGTCGGTATCGTCACAGACGATGGTTTATTCGACTTTATCTTCAATATCTGCGCTGCAGCGGACGATCCTATCAACACCTCTCGCGGTGTTCCGGAAAACTTTCTTCCGCTCGTCTGGAACAAACAGATTCGTAGAAACCCCAATCTATTCCGACCTGGCGCTCCTATATGTAGTAGGCGCGCAAGGCAACGTCAGTTGAGCTTTGAAGCATCCGCTACTGTTCCGTGAGTCATTTGCCGCTCCTCTTGGACATTCCTACTGAACGACATCGCTCCTTTAGTGGGACCTTGGTAGGTCTTGGTGGAGGGATAGAGGTCTCTTTCGAACAGAATAGCGGTGCGGTACTGATGCCCTCAAAGGGCGCTGAGCGTATCGACTGTGCTCATCGTGCCATATTCAGGACCTACGCAGAGGAAAACGCATGCAATTGGTACAGATTCGTCAATGGGACCCTTGGACGAGAAGCGGAGAACGGTTCATTATACCTGGTCACTGGTTTTGATAAAGCAGACGCATGGGAAACGGCGCTCTTTGACAACTCTTCTTCAACTCAATCTTGTTCATTGATCTTCACTACCAATGGCCTAGTGGATGGACGGATGAGGCTCTCGCAGGCATCCATCCATCAAACCTCCGTCACAAGTCGGTGCTCTGCTGGCGATGCCAAACACAACCAGACGCTCTTCATGCGAGGATTTCGAGTATCCACACGGCAAGGGCCATCCGCCTGGCTTCTGGGAGGTACAAGAGTCGCCAGTACTTCCTCATCCAGTAGAGACATCTTTGGTTCTACGGGTTTGTTTCGGCAGAATGGCGCTTACCCTGGCTCCCTGCCGCCTAGAGGGAGTAGAAGCAGTGATTCGGCAGGAAGTGGGCAAAGTAACGAGGCTTCTATACCAGGCGGCCAACGCTATCAGGACTTGACAGACAATCACCTAAGCGATGGCTGCGAGTCCTCGACGAACGGCAGCACAGAGACAGACGAGAATCTGTGGGCCTCCGATCAAGGCGATCATGCGCTTAGTGATACTAGTGTTGAAGACGATGACCTCGACTTTACACCCTCTCAGGTATACGGATGAAATATTCTTTCCTCATCCTATGCTGAAGCGAATAAATTGTAGGTTGCGCCTTATCACCCTCTCAATGTCATCAACAATTATATCTTGGAGGTGAGTAGCCAGCCATGTATTCTGGAACTACCAGCTCACTTCACATTAGACTCGTTCTGACATTGATGTTGTTGTGACACATGATGATGACTGGATCGCGCTACTGTCTGAGGAGGTTCGTGAATTACATCAAGGACGTGTTGATACCTAGTTATTGATCCACAAGTTGAATGTAGGATAAAACCATGCCTGATGATCAAAATTTGATAGTCAGATTTCAAGAAATGTACAATGTGACTGTTGCAGAAGGTGAGACTTGGTTCTAATGTGCCTGTCTTCATTCACCGTCGTCGTTGAAGGTTGTGCTACACTTCGAGTCCGCTCTGAGGATGTACGTACCTCGGGTGCTGGGGGGTTACAACGTCCTACGACTCACCGCCCTTCGTATTCGCTCGGCTGCAGATGCCCATGTCATCTTCCATGCAGTTTGGCTTAATTTGCTTCCTATGGTTTCCCGGCGACTAGATACAGAAGAACGTCGGTCTATATCGTCAGGCTGCGTGTTTGTTTGGGAAGAAAGGGAATCTAATACGGAAGCTACTGGAGTAAGTCGAACTGACGTCTTACTGGTACAAAGAAGTGTTACTGATATGCGATTCTTCTCACAGCTGGGAATCGAGCGCTGGACAGACTCCATACGATGGGGACCAAGTAGAGTCAAGGACGTAAGTGAATACAACATCACAAGTGCCATCCCTCACGTTCTGGTCAGGAATTCTTATTTTACCATGAAAAAGAGCCTGAGCCGACTGAATTGGAGCTCTTGGGCGGGGCTACTGGAATGTTAGCGTTATTTTTCTACAACATTCGGTTAACCTGACATGACTGTTCGCAGGCAACAAACCGGTCGCGGATGCTCTAGAGAAAACCTTGTCAAACAAACATACTCTGTATTCGTCGAGACTTCTCGAGGACGACGCAAATGGCACCTGAGTACGCCCTGCTTCTTTGTTCCCTGTACAACCTGGCGTTATGCTAATGTTCATCGACGTATAGTTGCCTACTTTACCCAAGACTCCATAGAATATCTCCGAACCATCGACGATATACCTGCCTTGGCAAATCTGCATGTCCCACCGGGAAAGTACACCACAGCACGAACCGGAAAGGCACCCAGACGTGCTACAGCTACATCCGATCCTTCATACAACTATCCGTACCACACGACAGTGCACAGACCTTATCCAACGCCAACTCCCACACAACCGATGGTCAACCGGGCCCGGTCACGGTCATCATCATCCGAAATGCTTGCATCCTTGGAATACCTGGAAAATATACCCCCACCCAAAAGACATCCAATCGACGAGGAAGCGCTTATGCTGTTTAGCACGGCCGCGTAAATCGGTGGTTTACGTATGTAGGTGTCCTCGAAAGGGGATGCCAGGGTTATACCTAATGATGAGCTGACGAGTTATTCTGAATGTTTCATCACTGGATATAGTTTCCAGATCAGACTCGTCGCGCACAGGGCAACGTCCGGACCACGTCTTGGAAGTCTCTATCTGGATGTCCGCTTTTGGAACTTTATCTTCTTTCGCACTTCGCTCCCGATGCTTTCTCGTGACTCGATACTGTTTACATTGCCGTGTAGGACCACTGTAATATATCCATGTCCTGTATGAATTAAGAGCCGGACACACACAGAGATGCTCTACAGCTAAGTACATCTGGTTCTTTATTCGGCCGTCCCTACCAAACGACGGTGCACAGACCGACTCCTACAGTGCCGGTGGCCTGCGAACGGAGGATAGTTCCCGACATGAAGACGTTCGTGAGGCACAGGGAAACGACAAAGCACACATAAGTCAATACTAACAAGTGTTATCTACATTCCAGTAGTATCAAGCATAATCATAACAAAGAACTTTGTTATGAATATCCATCATATCACGAATGGGCATCTCTGGACCTAGCGATTTTGTGGGAAGCATGAAGTCCAACGTAACATTGCGATATGGTGGGTCCACTGTTGAGCGTCCGGAGATATCGTACAACCTGGTAGAAGGTTTGACCATCTGCCAGTTCCACCAGATACGATCCAAATTTGCATGATGAAGATAAAACAATGGATCTAAGGCACGGTTAAAAGAGATATGCGAATAAGATTGAGGAGTCTCCTACCTCCGGGGCTTGAATAACGATCTCCAATCTCGCCTCCGACCGCAAAGTGAGCACCGTCGTGCGTCTTTGAATGCCTTGTGATCGGAGTACCTTCCAGCTCAATCCTGAACCCTTCAAAATTGTCAAACTTGAAGAGCTCAGTCACACGCTTGGTCGTGATAGTTTTGAGATATACTGGAGTAAACCACCGTGTAATGCAATGGTTTGTCCTGAGAGTGCCGGGTCCCAGAGACAGATTGTAGGAGGCAAATGGACCGTCCTGTATACACCCGCCACCAGGTCCGCCGTACTCCCAGTCAGGCAAGTCCGAAATATTGTTGAAGAAGCCATTGTATCCAGGTATGTTGGCACCATTTCCTCCGAACCCGTAGGTCGAATCGAACAGGGGAGACGCAGCGAATCTGTAAATGAATTGTTAAATTTTGAACCTACAGTTTGACCGAGTGACTCACGAAGACAGCCCGTCTTTGACATCGAGTGTCCAATCCCAATATCTAAAAAAACCATCATGTGGGAGCTTGATGCTGAACTTAGAGTGATAGCTTACGGCTGTGAGCCCGAATAGCCACATTCTTTACGGAGAGCCGTCTCATAGAGGTGGAGATAGAATCGATGCCAGACTAAGAATTGACCCTGCAACAGTAACTACCGTTAGACGCGTGACATTATTACTAGTAGTAAAAGGAGCTTACCACTAAGTGAACTTCATCGGCAAGGTCTATATGAGCGCTATGAAAGTCGTCGAAGCGTGTCTTGGCTCCTTCGCTGGTAGCAGTTCGGCTTTCAGCACCCTGTAAGCACCGGACAGCGTCGATGTACTCTTGCTTCTGAGTCGTGCTGAGTGCGCGCCTGAGATGTGATTGGAAGTAAATCCATGCTTCCTGCTTTAGTATTCTGGGACCTACCACTCCTGACGCTTGATAGGAGAGTCGCATCGAGCATGATACGCAGACGAGAGATAGTCCCCCAATGGCGACGCGACACAAGAGACTGCAATTATGACAGTCAACAAGATGTATCTCATGCTGCCTTACGAACAAATGAAAAACGCACCTCTTCTTATACCCCCAAACTGGCGCCATTCCTTTATGAGCTTTACAGGCCTCGCACGAGGTAAAGTCTCCATCAGCTTCCTCCGAGAAGTATGGAGTCATTTTCGGGTTGTTCTTGTACTTCACGTCCCGAACCTTTGTAGAGAGCCTTGGCGAAGACACAATTTCGTTTCCTGTTCCCGAACCTTGTTTGGAACCATTCGAAGCGCACGATGACCGAGACTCTCCGACTACAGGTGAATGAGAACATGTCCCGCAGCCAATGTCAAAAACGTGGCACATACAGATGACCATCCTTTGACCAATAGACCTCCTTCACTTTGTCAGAGACTAAATGCGTAGAAAACGCAATTTCGTCATGTATGTGATAGTAGAGGCATTTGTGCGCAGTTTATCAGGTTCTCGTACCGCTAGTGTGTGTTCGTCGTGGTCAGGAGGAAAAAAACACAGCCACAGGGCCCTAGCAAGGCAAAGATCAATCACTCATGAAATCATCGGCGAAAAGTAGGCTATATAACAAAATTCTACATCAGAACGATCGGATTGGTACGAGTACAAGTATGTAAAGCTCATGGATTCGAATACAGCTGTGACAGGGAACGAGGGTATCAAGAGGGATAAATATCGTAATAAATATAAAATGCTCACGTCTAGTTGACGTTAATCATAATCCTCCGCGATCAGAAGAACCTCCGGCATCCCCGTGTTCATCATCAGCCCCTGCTTGCAGTGGATCTGATGAAGAAGTGAGATGAGACGGCAGTAACGACTCCATCGACACGAATGCTGGAAGAGGCGGTAACGGTGGCAGCAATCTGACAAACCGAGGCGTTGAAGGTGTTCCGATCATATCAGGAAGAGTCTGTGTGCTGCGCCGCGAGTGGTAACTGGGCAACGTCTCGTACGTCCGTTCACTTCCCAAAGTACCCAACGTATCACGTCGATCTCTGGGAGGGTAGATGGGAGGCGGACCGGATTGAATTGGAATGTATGCTGAGGGTGGAGTGGAAAAATCTATCGCTGAGGATGGAATGGAAATATCAATCGCCGGTGGTGAAGTGGCAGCCACTGTGTCGGGTGTACTGTTGGATGATGGCGGTGGTGATGAACGACTCGGAGGAATATCAAGATGCAGCGAGGGCGTTTCTGGTCGAGAGCTACGTGCTCCTGTAGACGGGAAAGGGAGGCTGCCTTCCATTTGAGACTGATCACCATCATGAGAGGACCTAAATGACCCTGCTGGTGTGTGAAACGACTTGGTTGCCATCGATGAGCGAACGGGTTGTATTCGAGAGCTTCGTTTCGATTGAGGGTACGTAGATTCGGTGTCCTGGATGGTACTACTTCTTTTTGTGCTCCCAAATGACACCGGCCTCATAGCATCATGAGCTGAATTGCTTTCGTTGGCCACCGATTGTACTGCTAACTCCACATCTGCGCTGGGGATTTGAGGTAGAGATTTCAGAGTACGAGTTGAGAGGGATACAGATGAGTGATTCTGGCGTGAGACCGAAACTGTTGTATATCAGTACCTTGGTCGAGTGGATCACATTTGCACAACTCACCAGTGATAGAATCAATAGGTCGTTGTCTCATAATTGCCAACAGAAGGGAAACCAATGGGGAGACGATTGAGAATGCTATGATGATGTAGAAAAACGGCCACGAGGAAAAGCTCTTCCGTGTGGTTATGCGACCAGAATCCGTCTTCAGAGATAGAATGAGAATCTCGATTCCGAGAAGTAAGGTACACCATGTAGAGGCCCGCCATAGAATGCCTTTCTGTAACGCTTTTCTCTGGAACTAGGAGTAGTGCACTGTCAGAAATTGTTGTACTGAACGAGTAGACGGGTTACCTTCCACAGGAGGATAAGATAATAAGCAAAGAAGATGACTGATAACACGAGCCGCGCAGTATAAAGCCACAGCCCCTGGGTCAAAGGAAGATCTCCACAGGAGGCAGAACCGCATCCTGGGCAACTACGAAAGATATGGATGCTATCCACGTATTGGGCAAACCCAAGGGCGACAGAAAGTCCGAGTATGATGAAAAGAAAGGGAATCTGAATAGCGGATGGTCGTAGGAAGGTGATCATGATTATTATAAAGGTCCAGATGTGTAGTATGAGGAGAACAATGTTCTCCTGGCGACCTCTGGAGCTAAAAATTCGGATATAATGAGCCTTACAACCTCTAGCGGTCAAAGATCCAAGATTTCACACCTCATCTCCAGTATCGAGGGTCCTTCGGCTGCACATAGGGCTTGTAGTTCGGTGTATGATTTGTTCTCAACAGTGTATAGTGAAGCTTGTAAAGCAGTTTGGACAATTGTGTTGGCGAATGATATCAGGATAATTGAAGGACTAAGATCGAGTGGAAAGAGAGTGCGCTTTTAGAGGCAAATTTCAGTGATCATAATAGACAGAAAGGGCGAACTCAACGTACCCATAATCGCGCGACCACTTCCTTCATACCAAGGAGGGGAGATACAAGAGCATTCCATGGTTCCGATGCTGTACCAAATAATAAATAGTTGTTTGCTGCATGAATCAAGATTATTGAGGTCAACCGCGCTGTTCATCATGAAGCTGAATAGCGACCATCAACTTCTTCTTCCCGCTCCCAGGAATAGCAGAATTAGCATCAGAAACAGATTGAGAATGCTGGGTTCATATATCAAAAGAAGGTCGAGTATGAGAAGAATCTACGGAATCCCCATGGTGGTCAGAACATAGAGTATGCAAATCGAACGAGAGCTGAACTCACTCAGAGTACCAAAAGCCATCTGAAATATCAATATATACCCTAACAAAATGAATTTTGCCACAAGCTTCAGACTCTACGTTGTCAAACAGGCTGAGGATGCAATGAACGGCGATGCATGTTGCGCAAGACTGGGTGGGATCGGACAACGCCGCGGCCGATATTGAGACGACCACATCTCTGATGTGAATATCACCATCATCGCATTCAGTTGTTCTGCAGCTTAGGTGAGAACTCAAAAGGCTTTATTTAAACCGCCTTACTTCAGTCGTCTATGTAGATGCCCCGGAAAACATCTCACTGGCCGGTGGGTATTGCAGATTACATCTTAGCAACTTGCTCACGAACTGGCACTACGAATGGTCAATGATACGAACAGTGGGCCGCCCATTTTTCGCGGCTGGAGAGTAGCCAGAGGCGAGCGTTTGTCTACAATCATTCGAGCACGATCATCAGACTACCAGAACCTCTGGTTTCAATGTGGTTTTTTCTCCAGCGGAGGCCTGCTACTTTTCCAATGCTATCAATGCGCCTAAAGAGCTCGTCTCGAGGAACCCGACATGTATCGTCAAAGCAACATAGAGGTCAATACTAATAGCGCACCCTTAGGGGGAGGACTAGCAAAGTCCAGCTACTATAGATCGGCCAACATGCATAGCACCTGTCCTCAGTGGCGTCTGGCATGCAGATCCATTGCCTTAGTCTTAGCTGAGATAGGTATTTGGCTGGCACCTGTTCTGGACGATGCGGGCATATAATATTCACTTTAGGAAATCCGAGGAAACCTTCCCCCAAAGAACTCTAGAAGTTTCCTATGAGCACATCCTCTGATACAGAACTTCGAAGCTTCAAGCTCTACTTAGTAGCAGTGGCACTAAAGGCCGGTGTCGTGCGCCATCAGGCCGGAAAGAATGTGTTTTCGATACTATCAACTCCTTTTATCAGTGGTTTGTGCATGTGGGTTGCGTATTATATGACAGTGCTTGGACAGTGCTAATGTACATACGTTACACTATATGATACACTTTGCAAAGATGAATAGGTACAGCGAGATGACGATGAGTATTAATTAGTATACGAAGAATTAATTGGC
Source organism: Paramarasmius palmivorus (assembly GCA_037176845.1). Classification (NCBI taxonomy): domain Eukaryota; kingdom Fungi; phylum Basidiomycota; class Agaricomycetes; order Agaricales; family Marasmiaceae; genus Paramarasmius; species Paramarasmius palmivorus. The sequence continues at coordinate 155,162 of JAYKXP010000038.1, read as the reverse complement.
GAAGAATATACGATAAATACGCCAACTTGCGCCACAACTGCCATCCGAAAGTCCATTGCGGCGCCACAAACGTGGATCCCTCTGGCATGTCTGCGGCTCCTTTGTCTTTGATAGTCCACCTTTGAATATGGAGCCCATTGCCCAAGACCCTTCTCCGCTGGAGCCGTCAACCCTTTGTCTCTGGAGTCTGATAGAACACGCGCCTCTCCCGTGAACATGGAGCCCGCCAAACCAGCAAATCGGCGACCAACCCTTTCAAGCCTTGAATGTCTCAAACGCTCCACCAAGAATGAATGCAAAACAATCCATTTCGACCTCCGCGAACACCAGCAATGCAACTCGGTGAGAACAGGTCAAGCTCGGCGTCCCCACGCAAATTGAAAATTTGAATGGCCGTGTGTAAACCAGTAAAGTGAGGCATAGCAACGAGGATCATGGATCGGATTTGAGCTTGCGTTCCTGATGCCAAAATGACATCAATCAAAAATGTGTATGTGGAGTGGAGTTTTTTTTGTGACAGAAGGAAGGCCCAACGCATCCGCCGGCCAGGTCAAAGCGAGCTCCACGGAATTGAGAGTGGATACGAACATGCATTTGCGCGTGTTCCTGGGGGTTTTCCACCTGCCGAGGGCAATCGAATGCAGCGAAGCGGAAGGAACAGGAAGGAACCTGGATTGGGGACCTTTTGCGACCAAATGACCACATCCCGAATTTGGAATTCTGGAATTTGAAACCGACCGTGACCGCAACGACCGCTTGCCAACCGCCTCCCAACCATGCGAAAAAAGGAGCAGAATATACATATACTAAAATTCTACAGATAGAATAGTCCATTACAACAAATCAGCGTTGTGTATGATAGTGGGTGAGTGCAGTCTAAGATCTGCGGTATGTAGTAATAGGTGGGGCGACAACAACGAATAAATCTGATGAAATAGATGTGTGGGTGGAGCAGAAGTGGGGTAGCACGGACGTAAGGAATTGGGAAGAATGGTTGTGGAAGCAAGAACGATGGAGCCGAAAAACCCGAAAAAAATCGTAAGATAGTGAGCGAGCCATGGTTGTTGATTCCTGGACGTGCTACGAGATGAGGAGAGGAAGTGGTCAACGAGCGGAAGGAGATATTCAGTTGCGATACGGTACAATAACAGTGATACTTGTATACATAGGCACAAAGGCAAAACGAGCGGAAAAACGAGCAGAAATAAAAAAAACCAGTCGAAAAGGTATCTGACTCATGAATCATAACCTAGGCGTAGCAAGAATCGTTAAAGCAAGGTTGTAGAGTAGTATGCGGTATGTGCGTTTGCGTTGATGATTGCAGGCGGTATGCTGATAGGGTAACAAGAGGAAATGCGGAGCGTTGGCAATGTGCTGCCTTGCGGTTTTTGGTTGGTTGTTCTTCTTCGGTGGTTTCTATCTCCAGGTCCTTCGGAGTCGGCAGGCATGTCATATGTAGCTACCGCTTCCTGCGCCGGGAGGAACAGGTCTTCTGGGTACGACAACTCGCAGGTATTCACCATCAAACTCTGCCCGAACACCTACAAGATCAGCATCATACCCAAACGAGATGCGCCGTTCGAAATGACCTCCTCGATGCGTCTGATTGGAGTTGGATGTTGTATTGGCATTCGGGATGGCTTCGTAAGAGTCAGCAATGAGGTGTAGAATGCGACGACGCTTAGTTGCCAGGGTACTGCGAATGAAAGATAATTAGCAACCGTTAAGATACGTCACAAGAGGGGTTGGAATGACGAGAGAAAATATTCTGGTACTCACATCCCATCCCGTTTGAATCCCGGCAATCTCACATTCAACCTATACTCCTGAGGTGTTGTCTCGACCTCTATGTAGGAATCCGCAGGCGGTGGCATGTGCGATAGGAAAGGTGCATAGGGCGGTTGCGCTGTCGTAGTGCCATTCACGCCTGGATTGGACCCTGACGAATTCGATGATGTCGGAGTGTTCGAACCTGCACTTCCAGAGTTTGGTGATGACACAGGGTTTCTTTGTGGAGGCATGACTGGCGGCAAATCGTTACCGTTGTTCATCGATGTCGCGCAAAGACTGGCTGAACTGATAGGTCGTGGTGAAGGAGGTAACACTGGTGGCGGATCCTTCCAAGTGTTGGGTGTGATGGTCGATGTTGAATCGGATGCTTTGTGTAGCGAGGAAGGTAAAGGTTGTTGCTCTCCTGAAGCTTGTTGGTGTGGCGAACCCAAGCTCCCCGTCCTTGCCATGCTATCAGCTCCACTTCCCATAATACCTCCCGAATCAGGGTCTGGCAAGATCAGTGGCGGCTGTGGCGGAGGTGCGTGCGATTTGGTCGTAGCACTTCTTCGGATGGCAGTAGCGCCCCTTGGTGAATCGTCATCGTGACCATACGAGCTAGGTATTGTTCGTGAGTACGGAAATGATGAAGGCGGATGAGGTGAAAGAGAGGAATAAGCGTTTTTCTGAGGTGGTGGTGATTTGAAAGGTCGTGCGTTGGGTGGTAACGGGGATTGTGAATTTTGGTATGATAACGTTGACTGGGGCGCCGTTGCCGTTGACGACTCTGCCTCTTCTCTTTCTCTCTCCTCTGCTAAAACACTCTTCCCAGCGTGGATATGCGGCAAAATGTGATAGGGTATTTGGGCCGGTAAGGGCAGTGAAGCTGACGAAGACCTATCGGCCTTGGCGGTTGTCCCTCCGTACAGGTCGTTTCCTTCCTTCAAAACGCTTGGCCCTTCGGGTGTCGAGGCCGATGATACCGAAGATCCAGAAGATGATGAGGAGGAAGAATGAGGTAAAGAGTATGGTCTTGGATGCGGAAAAACCGGTTCTGCTCTGTAAGAAGATGACGACGAGGATGCCAACGACGAAGAGATTTGCTCCGGTGGTCCTACGACTGGCCTGACGATGTCGAAGTAACTTGGCTGGCCATGGCTTGACTCCCGCAGCAAACTCGGACTAGGCATCGGCACCTCCCTGGGACTATCGAACGAAGCATGTCGTTTTGAAAAGGATGGTACTCGAGCTGGTGCCAAGGGCCTCTCGAATTGAGGTTTCATGTGAGACGACGACGATTCTGAATGAGACGACTTTGTTGGTGATAACTGGGAGATTTCGGGGGGAGGTTTCATAAGTTTTCTCGGTAACTGGGGTGAGGATGACTCCTTGGTATTCCTGGGAGAATCTTCTGAGAATTGTGAGGAGATGATGGTAGAAGGTAAAGGTGGTTTCTTTGTCAGTTTCGACATCCGTCACTGGGCAAGGGACTGCGCCGGTGGGGATGACTGACAGGCAAAAGGACAAGGAGATTATGGGAAATTGGGAGATGGGAAATTGGGATATGAGGGTGGAGGTCGTTGGAAACCATGTGGCGTGTGAGCCGTGACCATGATGTCATTTTTTCTCTAATGGAAAGAGGCTCTGCCGCCGTCAAATTCTGCTGTTCCATCCTCCGAGCTTCCTTTCTTTCTCTCTTCACATTTTTCATATCTCACAATCTCCAATTCACAAAGAATCAAGTCATTCTTTCGTTCCCTCAGTTCGTTCTCTTTATTGGACTCGGGTTGCTCACTCGCTTCCTCTGATCTCGAGTCGCGGTAAAAGCTTTCCCGGCCCAGTCTCGATTGCGGCTTGCCAAAAACCGTCGCCTCGTTCAAACCGTATCAGTCTAGACTGTTTACCTCCGTGATCGTCGACAGCGCTCATAACTACAATTTTGCAACTCATGACGCAGCCAATGTTTGAATAGCAGCACAGCAACGGGTTCAGACGGTGATCAACTGTTTTGTTCCAGCTGTAAACTGGAGAACTTGCTGCATCTTGCTGTGAATCCTGTACATATTCTGAGGCCCGAGTCTTCAAGAAGGTCCCCAACATTCGAGAATAGTTTCGTGAAACCTATCAAATGATCATCAGTACACCCCACATCGACGTCGTTATGTGGTTGGCTGGCAGATGATGGGCTATGATCCAAAGTGGAGGCAGTGCAAGCTTGCAATGCTGGATTCCAAGGTGGGGTTTTTCGAGTCAGAGTGGGTAAGTATGCCCCACGAATGGCCGATTATCCGCATAGGTTGACCCAAAAGCATAAGATCCGCAGGCAATGCACCTCTCGAGGCTCAGGATCCGCAAACTAGCCAGAGATTCTACGACGAGTCTCGCGATGGGAGCTCAAACCTAGAATTGAGAAGATGGAGGAACGCCATCGTAGACTTCCATCATCCAACGCCACTGCCGCCGATTGTTGATCACAGACAGTTTTGTTGGCAAAATCAGGCACCGTATGCTCGTATGCGGCAGCTTTTTGCTATCTTTGCGTCCCCAGCTCGACTCGATGGGCAAATTTCCAATGCCTTTTCGGTGGAATATCGAATAAGCACAGGTCACCGCCTACCACCGCCAATCCAAATATTCCAACTCCCGATGCCCAGAGTCGCTCCGCAAATTCAAATTCAACCAGTGGCGCCAGCGATTCTGCGCAGTGGCCTGCGCTGCGAGGAATCGTATCTCCGCAGACCGAGACGAGCTTCAAACCGTAGTACTTACATTCGTTCTTTATTTCTCGTAATCCTTACTCAATAGTCATCGAACGACGACTTGCATGCTCCGAGTCGATCATAGACGTGGAGACCTTGAATCTTTGACTGAGGCCAACCACGTTCTGTGATTCCTTATATGGAAGGATGACTTCCTCATTTGGAATTGTAACCTGCGCCAGAGTTCGGTCGGAGAAAGGAATTTCCTAGTGACAATCGTCATCACATACGTCGACGGTGAGTCGATGAAGGAAATTATGATATGACACCGACAGTTTTATCGCGAACACAGTAGAAAATCGACAGTGCGTGATGTATTAGATTGATATACATGTACAGGTTAATTCGATTGCAATATTCAACAGCGGAGTCCACAAGTGCAGATCACGCTTTTCTTGAGGAGGCTTGAGCTTCCTTAAGAAAAGCGTAATTTGCACTTGTCCGTAATCAACGCTGCGTTGGTTACAGCTTGTCTGCCTGATTTTGTGTTTTCATTTGATTCCTGCTGAGTTCCATCGCTATCACTGTATTGAAAACTTCGTCTCGAATATTCTTCCGGTGAAACTGTAAGGTAAAAATGCTCAGTCGTTTTCATGTCCTCAGGAAAAATATAGGCAAACTCACTGTCATTGCATGTGTGGTCACACGAGCATTCAGAATCCTCAAGGTTGACAACGCCAACTCTGGGGCCCAGATTGTTGCAGTTGAACTCTGAGTAGGAACCCAGACGGGTTTCAACTTCGGTAACCGTATGATGCATTTGTCCAAAAGGACTAGCTTCAACCTGAAACTTGCCTGCAATAAAAGGACCGATGCAAGACGCTACAAGGTTCCTCGTCAGTTCTGAGAATAATGTAGGCAATGTGGATCAGACGTACGATGTGGGTTATGGACTGCCAATGAATATCGATCTCTGAGGGAGGTCCCTCTACTGTCAAGCGAACATTCGCTTCCTTCGCCTGCTAGGACCTGATTCCCAGTGTCGCCGGTGAGCCTCTTGTCCCGGTCAAGGGGGATCAATGGCGGCGGTCCAGGATGATATGAGCTCGAGGCAAACGATTGCGAGCCTCCGGTGCATATTTCTTGTTCGCGCTTTGGGTAATCCCAAGAGATGGCATCATGGGAAGAAATTTCCGTCGCTGTGAAATGGTCAGTATGTGATACTTGGACGAGCGAATCTAACGCACGACGAGGTAAAGATGAAGCTTGAGGGGTAATAGAGTGATTCGATTTTCTGTTGTATGTTAGCAAAGCCTATTGAAGAAGGCACGTAGAAACGAACCCCCAATTCCAATGATCTGTTTTGATAGGCAGCGAGTTCGGGAGATCATAGTCGCCGGAGCTATGTGCGATGTCGGCTTCAGCAAGAGAATCAACTAATGGGATTAGAAACACGCACCATCCACCGTCATTTTGACTATGTTTGAAATTACCACCCTGCATGGTGACAGGTGCCTCGTCGGAGCCTGACCGGGAGCCATACAGCCGTTCGATTTCGTCGTACCGACTGCGAGGCCGCTTCCGGACTGTGTTACCAGGTAGTGCCACGAACGAGTATATTTGACTGTTGGCATCAATCGTGTTTGGATGATATCCTGTCGCAGGTTCACCTTCCCTCGAAGAATCTCTGGGACCGGCACTAATGATTGAACTTGAGGATGGCTCCCAGGAAGATGGGTCTCTCAGTTCCAAAAGAATAGATCCTGGAAAAGAAGTCAGTTGCGGATAGACGACGAAAGAATAAAGGTATGTACCTTCCATGACTGAAATATCAAACCTCTCCTGCAACCGCTGTATTAGCACTTCGTCGTCGGGCATTATGGTGTCCTAAACATGATCACGTCAGTTACTACATACTCATCAAGCACTTGTTCAAGTACGCACTCCATCTGTGAGGAGTTTCATCCAAACCTCATCGTGAGTGACGATGACATCGAGTTCAGGGTTCTGACAGAGATGTGAAGGATTATACTAGACCGCACAGGAGATAGACTTACAGTTTCTAGCAGAAAGTTGTTTATGGCGTTTAGTGGGTGGTAGATCTGAACATTGCATGGTCTGAGCGTGTATGATGGCGGATCAACCAGTTCGATACGCACCTGGGCGGGAAGCTCATCGAAATCCCCATCGTCAAAACTCGTATCGCTACTCGAGCCACCGCAGTCGTCGGTATCAGAATCCCATGCACCTCCGTAATCATCCGAGTCCGTGTCGTTGTCGGTAGAGCCACTGCTGCTTCGGCCACTTCCATTGGAGCTCCCACTTCTGCTTCCTCTTGGCGGAGAGCCAGGATAAGGACCACCCGAATGGAATCGGCCCACGGGATCAAAAATGTCCGATTTACTTGACGAAGTGCTGATGACTCTGGTGCTCCCCAAAAACCAAGCAGACGGCCCCTGTCGTATGGACACCCGAAATCCTCGCATGAAGAGTGTCTGGTTGTATTTGGCATCATTGGCACAACACCGGCTGGTGACAGAAGTTTGGTATAAGGAGGACTGAGAAAGCTTCATACGTCCATCTGCTACACCACTAGTGGTGAAGATCAATGAACATGACCGAGTCGAAGAAGTACTGTCGAAGAGTGCTGTTTCCCATGCATCCGCTTTGTCGAAACCAGTGACAAGATATATCGACCCGTTTTCCGCCTCTCGTCCGAGGGTTCCGTTGACGAATCGATACCAGTCTTGAGCGTGCTCTTCTGCGTACCGTCTGAACGAAGCACGTTGAGAGCAGTCAATACGATCTGCGCCTTTGGGGGGCATCAGAACTGCGCCGCTATCTTGTTGAAAAGTAACCTCGATTCCGCCACCAAGGCCTATTGGTGAGCCCCTGTAACGAGCGCGAATGAGCATCAAACTGGAGGAGGAATATATCAAAGTGACGCACGGGACGGTTGCCGACGCTTCAAAGCTCAGCTGGCGTTGTTTTGCTCGTCTACTACATTGAGGAACTCCCGGTCGAAATATATCGCGTATTTTGACGGATCTGTTGTTCCAGACTAAAGGGACAAAATTGCCTGGTACACCTCGTGAGTTGATGGGATCGTCTGCAGAAGCGCAGATGTTGAAGAGGTAGTCGAAACAGCCGTCGTCAGTGATGATTCCAACATCACCTATGCGCATGCCCTCGTTGGAATACTCTGGCTGAAGGTCGTCATTGGGTTCTGGAATCCAAAGGGGGTAACCATGGCGAAGAGGAAATAGATGTCGTGCGTAACGCTGTCCATCGCACTCCATAACAAGGCTTATTGGTTGTGTGGGGAGGAGTCCCGGGATTTGGGATGACTCAAATCCTCGCAGCATTGCTCTTTAAGTGTTCTGGTCGGAAAGCTGTTAGCTGTGAACTTGAGACGCGTGTTGATAAGGTTCCTTCAAAGTGGCACGGTCTACACCCCACTCCCAGTCAGATGCTAAAATGCTGTACTAGAATGAGCTTCTATCTGAGAAGAGACTGCACTGTCACGCACCGTTTGCACTGCCCCAACTATTCACTGGAGCTGCGTGAAGTTTGCGGACCGCATGGTGAATGAGAAGGAATATGAGAGACGGGTATACACAGGTATTAGGTGGCAGTACTCAGTGTACTCAGTGGTAAGAGCCGAACGTTGACGTTGAGTGTTCAAATTTTCCAAATTTTGCCGAAACAACACGTACCGGCAATACTTACCGGCAACAGGGCCGGCGGCAAGTTCTCTTCGCTGGTCTCCCAAACGGAATCGCAAATCGGAAGGTCTGGCAATATTCAGTGTAATACACGGCACTTATATAGGTATACAAAGAGGCGATCAGTGGATGTTTCTAATACTACAACCATGAAAGCCGACCATGTACGATCAAACAGATAGTCGGCGGCGTTTCGTCGACAGGTCGCGTTGAGATAGCTGGACGTTCGTGGTGTTACCTAGAGAAGCACGATGTCGTCAATGAACGGAGGTTAGACACGATGGGATGAGCTTACCCTCTAAGAGATTTTCAGCCGGGAAAGCCTCTTCGTACGACCTTTTATAATCCACGTCCCTATCAGCTCTCTCATGTTCCATTTCAGAATCTGAGGATTCAATATTGCGAGGTGAATCGGGAAAAACCTGTGGAGCTCCTGATAGCATGAGGCTTTGCAACACATCAGGTATTTGGGGTGGGAATGTCCAGTCTCCAGAGTTGGCCTTTGAGCTCGGTGTAGCCACAACCGTGTTAGTGCCGGCCGATGTGAATGTGACTGCTGGTGAAAGTGCACCGGTAGAGGTTGGTGTAGATGTATAGTAAGATTGGAACGGCATCGGCATATACATGCCCGGGCGGCTAGCATTGAACGGCAACACCGTTTTTTCGTGATCGGGCAAAGGATTGCAAGGACTATGAAAGGGCGAACGTGCTCGTAGCCTTAGTGATCCTTTGAGAAGAATAGTCAGTATTCAGCGAGTTGAGTCGTATTCAAGTTCTTACCGTTAATGGCAACAATATCATACATCTCCCGGAACCTCTGCTCCATGATTCGATCATCGGGCATGGCGAGATCCTACACGAAGACTGTTATGACCAAACACAGATCTCATGGTACTTCACGCGCCTTGTCAGATAACAATGCCATCCAGTCGTCGTCGTGAGTAACGACTACATTGACTTTGGGATACTGGAGGAGACGTGATTAATGCTGTACTTATACTCAGAGCGAACGATGACTCACGTTTGTAAGAATGAAGTTGTTGATGGCATTCAGTGGATGGTATGCCTTCGATTATGATTTCAGTATCTCGTTATGAAGGGTTAAGTGCTGGATATTACCTGAGGAGTAAAGTCGAGATCGCCATCCTCAAGACTGGTGTTACTGGCTGTGTCATCGTCTCCATTGTCGGAGTCGCGAACGCTCCCAAAGTCTTCGTTTTCGTAGCTGTCTAACAGTGGGCTTGAGGGGTTGACGCTGCTCTGACTTCCAGCAGAGCTAGCTCTCCCACTAGTAGAGTCGGGACGGAAACCGTTGATACGAGGCTGGCCCATGGAATCAAAGACATCTTTGCTTGAAGATGAGGTGCTGACCACTTTAACGCCAAGCCTTCTCAGCAGGGATTGCCGCAAGGAAACTCGAAATCCTCGTAGAAATATGCACTGGTTATGTTTGGCATCCGGTACAGAGCACCGGCTGGTGACGGAGCTTTGATAAATAGACGACCTCGAGAGTTTCAAGCGTCCATCTGCTAATCCGCCAGTATTGAAGATGAGTGAACATGAATGGCTCGACGACGAAGAGTCAAAGAGCGCCGTTTCCCATGCGTTGCCCTTCTGACTCCATGGTTAGTTTTTCCGAGTTTTTTCTGTGCGGAGGTTGGGTAAAGCAAGAAACCAGTAAACTTGCCGTAGCTGTTATAAAGCTTTTGAAAGGTGTTTACACCCTACCGTGAAATCAGAACAGGTCAGTTGATTTAGTTCTCTCAAGGCTCTGCAAAAGATGATCCTCTTGCTCCATTTTGTATTAGTATTGGTATCAAGGTTGTTTTTAGAAGATACTTACACGGCAAGCTGTGACCAAAAGATTGTACTTCATGCCAGCATCAGGAAAACGGTCGGTTTGTCTTTTGTTCCTTTTACTTTTTTTCGGTGTCTTTCCCCTTTGCTCGGGTCCTTCTGCCTTTCCTCCGATCATTTTGTCTTTACCCCAGCTCACTTCCCTTGAGAACGAGTCAGGTACCTTTGATAAGAATGACTAAACTTTGGGAATTCAACGTACCTTACATTGTTTGGAATAATATAGCCCACATTCTAGTATGATACTATCTAAATTGTCTGTATCAAGTTTGGAACGCAAGAATTGGGCAAGAAGGAATCGTTGGGACGGTTTGCGTGCACAATGAGAGCGGAATCAGGCGGAATCCCAGAAATCTCTCTAAGTCCCGGCTGCGTGATTGTGGTTCATGATCAAGTTCAGATTGCCGGCCGCCGGCTGGCACTCCCATACTTCTCTTCCTGGAACCTCTTTGAATTTCTTGGATACGATAAAAACTAGCGAAAATCTTGCACGACTTGGCTTATTGTGTAACATGCTTTCTACCAGAGTGCGTATTGTTAATTCTTCTGGGCGAGTATCTGTTTGACGTCGTCTTTCAGCGGTTGCCTATCCTGAAGACAAAGGCTCGAGCAGGATCTCGCTATGCGCTATTGGAACTCGGAAAGCTTGTTTCAACGGATACACGATACCTTGAAGACATTGTCTGCTGTGATCATGAGTTCTCTTCCAACCCCTCATCCAGATTTCGCAGATACACTCCCGACACAAACCGTCCTCCTTGTCCATACAGCCATAAGAGCTCTTTCAACAGCATTCGGCTCTGTCGCAGGAAAACCGGAACTTCTCGTCATGGTCAACAGACACTGGTCTCAAATTTGGGACTGGATGCCTCTGCTTTACGATACCTTCCTCAACACCCGTTCAACGCGCTATAGACAATTCACCCACAGCGATACCAGTTTTTGCGACGACCTTCATCTCTCCCTATTGACCATACTCAACTCACTCGCTCGCGAATCCTCAACAGCTTCCACTCTGCTTTCAAACCCCGTGTTTTCTCTCATGGTTGATCTTCTACTTCTCGCTACCCAGCCTCCTTCATTCGGCGATTTCTCCGAACCATTACACCGCAATGTCCTTTCCATGGGCACGGCGCTCTTCAAGCTTATGTCAAACTACCCTGACCGTGCATGGAATCCCATCATATCCGAAGTTTTTGATAGAACGCCTACCCATTTCGCCTCAGGAATCCTTGGTCGAATCATCGAAAACACGCTACACAAGGATCAGATACCCGACTATGAAGTCCTCGAATTCTCTCTACGTGCTCTTTGCTGGTCGAAACAGTTCTCTCCGCCTTTCCGCTCGGCGTTCATTCAGCGAAGATCAATTTTCTGGGTCTGCAACGTGATGAAGTGGATGAGTAGACAGGAAGCGCACTGTCACGGAAGAGAGCGCCTTTTGTCCTTCTACCTCAAATACCTCCGACTTTGCACAGACTATCTCGTCACGACCATCCTCGATAAAGGGCAGACAGCGGCTCTGGAAGCCCTCGAAGCGGGTATCCTGGAGTCGATATCCTTTTCTGCGTACATTCTCGATGAAGAGACTAGGCGAGGCAGAGAAGACCTTCGGAGTCTCGTCCGATGCCTCCTGCGTATCCTTTTGAACCACACAATGTATCACTCGGTCTGCGCTGTATTCGCCAAGCATTTCCACCGTGCAAACAAGTCGGTTTGTGCATGCATCTCCCTATGCCCGGATTTCACGGAGATCGAGAAAGTAGTGGAGGACAGGGTTGCGAAGAAGCGTGAGTGGGATGCGTTCCAGATGAATTTATGCGCCAATTCACAGGCATGAGTTTGTGCACTTGATGTCTTGCATGAGCTAACGATCTTTCACTCTGTTTAGTGTCCACTACCTCGGAAGAATCAAGGAGAAGAACGGCGACCGATGTTTAGATGCACAGGATGCAAGGTCGATTACTACTGCTCGAGAACATGTCAGATGGAAGCTTGGCGCGCTGGTCATCGGGATGTTTGCAAGGCTCTCGTTTGTGACTACTGCAAACATAGTTGTGTACATGGTACTTACGTCTACCATATCACTCCTCGCTTCTCTCGCTAATTCGTTGGCCTAGACCGGTCCTTTGGCGACCTCGACTCCCGAGACCAACTCTTCCAAGAATGGATGGTAGACCAATACATCGAGGAACAACACGACAACTTCCTCGCTCATCAAGCCCAATATCGACTCGACAATCCCTCGCTTTCGCCTGATGACGTTGTAATATCGATGCTCAATTTTGATTCCGAAGAAGCTTATGGGCATGTCATTGATTCGGTTGCTCTGATGGAGATCGAGGACGAAATTCCGAAGGAAGCGTTGGATGCGCTTTTGGCTGATGAGAGGATAAAGACGGACCCCCTAGTATTGACCTCTACGCATCTTGCGGGTAGAGGTTGTCGGCGGTTTGGGTTTGGACATCGATGTTCCAAGCATACTTCATGAAGTGGACGACACTAATATCTGATACATACCCGATTTGCGATACTTATGTTTCTTTCTTCTATCACGCCTTGGATACCTCAATTATACGGACTCGACTCGGTTCTATTGTGGTTCGGAACATTGCACAGGCAGCATAGCACCGAAGTCTGATCAAGCCTAATATGATTATCGGTAGTTGAACCAGAATTATTAGGATGACAAGAGGGGCGTGATAGCAAGGCGAGAAGAGAATACAACACACAAACAACGTTAGCGAAGGTCTAACAAGTTACGATATCTTTGGGCCATTGGACCGATCTGGGTTTTCGACGTGCTGTTATTCGAGGTGGGAAGTATTGAAGGCATCTTTTTCCGTTGCCCACGCCGGCTCTCAGTTGGATAGACACACGTCAGTGATCGTCGTTGGCATTGGCTACAAGAAAAAAGAAGACAAAACACCATTAGCATCAGATATACGACGCGCTTCATGAGGAACTTTCTGTGATGACATAGCACGGCACTGATACACCCTCAAGGTGATCACAGAAATGCGGTTACTAACAAAAGTACCGCTCCTATGCGCTGGGCAGAAGTAAAAAGAAAGAAAAAAACTTACCCGCAAGTTCTATTGACCGTTCCAGTGATAGCCGGGCCACATGCAATCTGATGATATTTTTCAGTAGGCTGCACTGCAAGCGGCGACATCGGCTGCTTACCTTTCGAGCGCGACAAAAGTTACACTGCAACGTCTGTGTCTGTTTCTCTGCCGATCTCCGGTTGATTGGGGGCAGACTGCGTTGCTTTGCATCAGAACTCTTTTGGGTTTGTTTATCCTGGGTGTGAGGAGCGCCTGTCGCTGCTGCCTGAGGAGTAGTGGGAAATTTCGATCGGCCATTCTCGGGATAGTCGTATCCCTGGTCCTCGTTTTCCGACCCCATTGGTGATGGGAGATCGTCGATATCCATCGCACTTGCATCCAAAGGACTCATTTCATGTTCCCCAATTGCAAGCACCGGGGTTGCGTCGACGTGCTGATCAAATGCATAGTATTGGTAAGAGCCGTTCTTATCAAGCACCGAACTACACTCACACTTGCAGCTCCGAAACCATTCCGGACCAAGAAACCCGTAACCTCAGCAGATGCTAACACTTGATCAAAACTGGTGGCTGGCTTATCAGATTCCACAAAAGGCGTGAAAGGAGGTTTGACTTGTTTGAGTGAGAGCGCGTCCCAGTCAATGGATGTGAAGAAGGGGTGCTCCTTGAGTTCAGCGACACCACGAGTGGCGCCAAGGCGATGTTTGGGATTACGGTTAAGCAGCTTTATGGAGCACGGTGAGGACGAATGTAGAGGCGGTATTAACCAGAACCACTCACACCCGTGACAAATTGCTTCCCGTCTTGGCTAATAACGCCCTTTGGGAATCGAATCTTTCCGAAACAGATGTTTTTGTACATTTGTTGCGTGTCCTCATGATAAAACGGACTCCAGCCACAACACATCTCGAATGTCAATACGCCGAGACTCCAAAAATCGGCCACCTTGGAGTCCCCTTGCTCGTCTAGGAGTATCTCCGGCGCTAGGCACTCAGGTGTGCCACAGAGCGTTGTGGTGAGTTCGTCTGTGCGGGAATATGTCTCGGAGAGAGGTCCACATAATAAGATGTGACCTGTAGCATCTAATAGGATGCTCTCGGGTTGAAGGTTGCTAAACAGTGGGTTAGTGTCTCAACTTCGAGAATAGAACAAGTGGCGCACTGAAGACCAATGTCATATTTGTGTAAGTACTCCAGAGCTAGTACCAATCCAGCCGCATAAAACCTCGCTCGCTCCTCACTGAATCGTGTCTCCTTTTGCAGATGAGACGATAACCTGAGATTATCAAGATCTGTGCTCGACTGGGAGCTGAAGTCAAACTCGATGAGGAGTGGCGATCCTGGTAAGCGCTGGAGAGCGTTTCGCTCTCGATTGTCGTGCAATAATCCTAAACTGGCTGCCGCTTGTTCGAAAAGCTGTTCATCTGTTCGTGTAGCCGCTGATGCAGGTGGTAGCGTGCGAGATGAGCTGGCATAGTTTGTACCTGATATCTTCATGCCATCTTTATTGACAGGTTCTCCGAAGTCTCCCCCGGATGTTGACCTCCAGCTGTGCAGCATTTGGTGAGGCACTCTTCGGTTATGAGTATCGTAGGTATTGATTATCTTGAAGCTGTCTGCAGATTCGTCCATCTCTGCACAATGCTTTGCGAACTCTGGGCTAGGGAATTCCATGTGGGGTTCCAACACAGCATAGCCTAAATTGAACAAGTTCAGCATCACCGAATTACGAACCCTGGAAAGAAGCTATCACCATCCACTCCAATGACCTGGTACCTATCGTGCAATCTTTGAATGAGGGTCTGGTCATTCGGCATCATGGTATCCTGAATGTAGACCTCAGTATTTCCACGATGTATTGAAGTTCAAACACTAACCTCCAGATCAAGGAGAGATATCCAATCGTCATCATGAGTAACAACGACATTTATTTCAGGATGCTAGACCTCGATGAGCAGCTGTACATAGTTTGTCGGGGAAGACTCACAGTTTCCAAGATGTGATCGTTGATAGCAGTCAGAGGATGATAAGCCTGAAACAAAACCAGGTCAGAACGTGATCTTGCCTCGAAATGAATAGAACGAGTATACATACTTGTGAAGAAAAGACATAGCCATCCTCCTCGATGCTTGTATCGCTGGCACCAGAGCCATAATCCTCAGAAACGGCAGAATCATCGGATAAAGCGGCACCTCCATTCGAGCTTCCGCTACTGCTGCCACTGGTGCTTCGTTGTCTAGTTGATTGTGGCTGCGAAAACCGCCCTGCTGCGTCCAAAATGTCTCTCGCCGGAGACTCGTATGTGCTGGCAACTTTGATCTCCCCTCGAAGCCAAGAATATGGTCCTTGTCTCAGTGATATCCGGAAACCACGTATGAAAAGGGTTTGATTGGTCTTCGCGTCATGAGCCGAACATCTGCTCGTGATGGACGACTGGAAGATGGAGGACCGCGATAACCTCATTCGTCCATCAGCTATCCCACCGGAATTGAAAATCAGCGAACACGATTGGGTGGAATATGTACTGTCGAAGAGCACGTTCTCCCAAGCATCCGATTTGTCAAAACCAGTAACCAGATATATGGAACCATTTTCAGCTTCGCGTCCCAGAGTACCGTTGACGAACGAGTACCAATCGACTGCGTGTGCCTGGGCATAGTCGCGAAAGGCGGCTCGATGCGAAGCATCAACCCGACTGGCGCCGTTTGAAGGCATCAGCACTGCCCCGCTGTTTTTGTTGAAAGAAACTTCGATTCCTCCACCTACGCCTACAGGCGAGCCGCTAGAGATAGAGATGAACATTTAGTGACATGTGAAGACTAGTGAGAAAGGTGGTCACGTACGGAACAAGTGCTGACCCTTCAACGCTAATCTGACGTTGCTTTGCGCGTCTACTGCAGATAGGTACCCCTGCGCGAAACCGATTAGGTGATTGGTATGTCTGGCTGTTCCATGAAATGGGGATGAAATGATGGGGCGTGCCTCGAGATTGGTTAATAGGATGGTCTCCGGGCAAGCAGATGTTGAAAAGAAAGTCAAATCCACCATCCGGGGTGATGATTCCAACATCTCCGATCCTGATCCCTTCAGCTGAGTATTCTGCCGGAAGGTCACCATTGGGCTCAGGCAACCATAGCGCGTAGCCATGCCCCAGTGGGAAAAGTAGTCGAGCGTAAAGCTGCCCTTCACTTTCCATGGAGGAATACGATAAGGAGAAGTCGAGATTGCTGCTTGCATCTGAATCGCGCGGTTCGAGCTGTAAAAGAGTGGGGAAAGGCTGGGTGGGAAACGATAAGCTGTATTTACTGTTGCACTGGAATTTGGAACGCACTTCTAAGACATCGCCATCGTGTTACTGTTGCCGTTGACGATACCGCATCACTTCTCCTTCTCATGAATACAATCGGCTTTTGTACGGGCACAGCATTTAAATTTTCGAAGAAAAAGCGGTTGAAGCTGGAAGACTTCAATGAGAATAACACGGGATAGACACAAAAAATATAACAGACCTAGCCGCCGTTCCATCGACTTCCCACCATGTTATTCGAGCCGAATACATTGAAGTCTTCCGTGACGACGTTGCCAGAGAACAAGACCTCCACGGTTACTTGAACGTTAAACGTTCAAAGAGCTGTAAAAGGGTACGTAAACTGATCACCATCTACTGACGTGATCCTAACGTCTATTGATCCCCTACGATTCCATCCAATGTGGTGTAGTGGCTAACATTGCTGTCTTTCATTGCTGACTATACACAGCAGCCCGGGGTTCGATTCCCCGCATTGGAATTACATTTTTCCTTACAAGTACTGTTTATTACCCCGATGTATGTACACTATAGAAACCGAAATGAATCTGATTAAACTTTTGTTTCGACCTGTGCCTCCAGGTCCGTAGCATCGCTTGCATCATCGTTCTGCGTAGGACTACTTTCAGCACGCAGTCGAGCATGCTCCAGTGTCGAGTCCAGAGCTGTCCGTACATCATTCAAGGAAGCTGACATATTGGGCCTCTCGTTTTTGATCCACCAATACAGCCCATACCCCGCGACGCCAACAACACCAATAGCCGCAACGTTCAGAATGAACATAGCAAACGTCGACATGTTTTCGAACAAGAGGAGAACATAAGGAATGAAGAAGATTGTCAGTTCCGCGATGGGTATGAGAACATAAGTCACCATAGCCACCCGTACTGGGAACAACAAGGACGGCGAGGATGATGTTGGGTAAGGAGCGAATGTAAAAGAAGGTGATGCTGAGCCTGGTACGCGAATAGAAAGCAAAGGAACGAGCTTGGGAGGTACCTCGCCAGGCTACCAAAGTCAAAAGATCACACAGTCAGAAACGTCTTCCAAGTCAAGGTAAAGCCAAACACTCACCCCGATAGTTGCCCAGAAAGACGACTCTGGCCATACCTCTATCAACTCCTCAGATGGCACCTTGCGTATCCGAAGGGGCATGTCTTTATATTCATGATTCCACGTCAATAGCACAGAATCCGCTGTCCCTATCCACGGTACTGGTGCCAACAAACCGCCCGGGTTGCCTAGAGGAATCCTGGGCAACATAAAGGGTCGTGAGACTGAAATATCCTCGTAGTCACCGTCAAATTGATCCAAAGGAAGATGGTGTCGGTATGCAGGAGTCATGAAGGTCTCGCTCCCACCAAAGAGGCCTGCTGAATCCATAGGGTTTTTGGTCCTACCAAAGGCCAAGACGTCCGTTCCATTCTGGCGAAGAAGCTGGAATTCCATGATAAAGTGGTGGTAGCTTCCATGACCAAAGTGAATGTTCCACACAGAATCTAGCTTCTCCGAGGTCGGAAAGAAGCTGCTGAGAGTGAAAACGCGGCGAATTGTGTTTCCATAATGAAGGTCTGAAACTACGGCATCTTCGGAGGGCAGGGGTGAGGGTAGTGCGAGATATAATGCGCCGACGACAAGCCAAATCCTTGCGAGGTACACGTATAGCTTGAAGATACGAAAAAGAGCGCGGCGGATGAGCATGGTTGAGAAACAAGAGCGACTCTTTCACACGTCGCCGTTTCGCATCGTTTTGAATTGTACTGTGCCTGGGCTTAAGTCTGATAGTGATCACCCTGTCGAGGACAGCGAGGCAAGAGGTTCTGACGTTGCAACAATGGTGATATGAGGACATCGTCGTCGTCCGAATCGTGGTGGTGGTTCAAGTGATCCGGAAAAGGTATGTACAGTGATGCCCAGGACTCGCGGAATCATAAACGGTAAACTGGCAAGTACAAGTACATTGGAATTGTAGAATATCGTAAGTTGACATCGTAGTGTAATAAATACATTCTCAACGTTCTAATTCCTCTGCACCAGGCAAACCTTCATCGGCATCGAAGGATGGTCAGAAGCCCCTGGACCACTGGCCACCCAAGGTGAAGCCACACCAGTCATCGCCCAGTTAATTTGTTTATCGGAAGGAGAGAACTCGAAACTTCGGATGAGGAGCGACAGGACGACCTCTGCATTGTGGAACATGTTAGATATCGATGCGATTTCACGGGCAGGACAACATACTCATTTCCAGTTGGGAGAATTTGAAGCCGCTGAAAAAAAGGTAAGCAATCACCCTTGCGACCCAAGGGTATTTGAGCCACTCACATGCACGACCTTCCTCCGGCGTTGAATGTCATTCTACAAAATGAAGTTAGACAGGATCGCGGAACCCCGCTTTGAACCAAACGCACAGATGAGAATAGACCCCAGGGAGTCTCGCGTCCGTCACCGTCTTCGGCAGTGAGCCGAGCCATCTTTCTGGTTTCCACTGATCAGCATCAGGTCCCCAGATTGTAGGATTCCGATTTGCGTTGAGAATAGAGACGAAAACGTCCGTATTCTTCGGCAAGACAATCTCGGACACGACAGTTCCATCGGTAGTGGTAACAGGTATAGAAAGAGGAAGTACGATGTCTTGTGTCGCAGTGCGCATGAGTCGGTGCACAGGTGGGTATAATCGCAGAGTTTCTCTTGCGATTGCATCGAGATATGGCAACGAAACGAGCGCATCGTAAGGAATGTCCCCATCCTGGAAAGCCTCATCGACTTCCTTTCTCAACTTACGTTGGACTTCCGGATGTGTTGACAGAAGTTCAAGAATACGAGATAATGCGCTCTATATGATCGGCCTCCCTTGAGCAATCAATTCCGGGTCATGCACTAACTCACTCACCGAGGTTGTATCCATAGCAGCGAAGATCAAAGTCCTACGAAGTCGAAAAGTAAGGTCAACTCGCCCATATGGGAACTGCACTACTCACGACATCTATGAAGAATCACGGTGCGTCAGAGCATTGAAATCAAAACTGGCGAAACCAACAAACCTGGCCGATAAGTTCATCCTCGTCAAGCCTGTCGGCTTCGGATGCTTTCATGTTTTCGTTCACTTGTTGGGAAACGTCAGACTCTTGTCGTACAGAGCAAGGACAATGAAACACACTCAAGATGCTCAGAATATCGTTGCCGCCACCAATCTGCTTCTTCACAGCTTCATCGCCCATCTCCAATGCCCTCTTCTTATCCTCGTAGATCTCCGTCGAAAGCTTCCACAGGAAATTGGACATGTCCCTCCCGTCTTGAAAATCTTTCCAGGGTATGAATCGAGATACGACACGGCGGAATCCCGGTGTCCCTATACGTTTGGCGTATGGAAGGATATAGTTTCGCATGAAAAACGCCCGGATCAAAAGTGGTCTGCAGAAATGCACAGTGAATTGACAGTAAAAAGGTCATGGCAACAGGAGGCGTACGCGAGGCCCTTCAAGGTCTTAACATAGGGATGTGCGTGTTCTTCGTCTTGGAGCTCGTCGAATGAGTAGCCAAGTCCGGATTGTCCGATTAGCTCCAATGCGGTTCGCGCCATCCATGAGAGCATATCAATCTGTGTAAGCTCATGATAAGCGTAATGCATGCGACGTCATGAGACCAATACCCGCCTCTTGGGGACCACTCTGGACTTTCCTCGCCAGCGTATCTTGTAACTTTGCGGGATCGGTGAGTGTCCAACTCAAATGGAAATGCTGTACTTACTTTATGCGCGACTTCATAGAACATCGGTACTGAACAGTTATCCATATGATATCAGGTTCCATTTACGATCTTTGGGAGTACTCACCCATATTCCGCATGTGTGCGATTGAAAACACTGGATTAAGCATCTTGCGCTGCTTTCGGTGATGGTCGCCCAAGGTTGCAAGTAAGCCCTTGCCGAACATCAATTCGTTGGAGCTTCAGTAGAGACAGTTAGTTCACGAACGAGAAGTGCGATGTTGTCACATACTCAAGGAATGCGGCCGTCTCCTCGTAGACCATTTGATCCTAGAGTATGGGCATTAAGACTATCCGGCTAAAGGTTTGACCGATAATGAGCATCGTACCTTGACAAAAATATGGTGAATTGCTTTGGGATCAAAGGTATAAAGTTGTCTTTCCTGTAAATGGAGATGTCAATAGTCATGTTCAAGTTGCAGCAAGCGTACATACCCCATAGACGGTTCGAAACGAAGAGGTAGGCCCGTCTGGCGAGCAACGATTAGATTTAAGGTAGCAGGTATGTATACAATGCACGTACATTTCTGTCCCATCATCAGGTGGAAGTCCCAGCCTTTCGAGCCAAACACCTCTTCGTAATGGCCTAGTGACATCGGTGTAAGCCTTACGAGAGGAAAGTCGAGTATTTAGATTTACCATTCCACCAGGAGTTATTCCGAGGGCCAGGTATCTTGTCCAAAGGATGTGCTCCGAGCCTTTTGATGAGGAACTGTACCAGCGGGATACATATAAGCCCCAACAGAACAAATGTTTGTGTGGGAGTGAGCTGAAGCATTTCGAGGGTGTTGTATTAGCGTGCCGAAGGTGCGCTTTATAAAGGAGGTTGGACGTCTCCGGTCTCCAAGAACGACAAATCACTGAGGTGTAGACAGGAGAACAGGCGGGGGGTAACCGCGGGACAAAAACCATGTTTGGGAATCATGACACACCGATATCGGTCTTTCGATACTGAAAATAAGAATGCCTGACATGATTCGCGTGTCAGAGAAGATGATTGGAAGATACATGTTTGGTCAAATGTCCGTGGACATTCTAGGTCAATGAAGTCACAAGAACTCCATAGCCTTGCCGTTGAGAAAGAAGTCGACTAGCGGGGAGAGGTAAGTTGCCTTTGATTGGATTCCTGCGAGGTCATTAGATCAGGTGAACATCCAGATGTTGATGAATGTGTTTAAAAATAATATATCCAGGAGTGTCGGATCGACAAGCCAAGACCCCAAAGCAAGGAAAGAAAAGATGATCATGGTAATGGTACGAGTTCAAAGAGCCGCCCAAATAAGTACCGCCGGCACATGATGTGTCACGTCGCGTGACCTGTTACTCAACGAACTTTCAAACCTCCACCTGGCACCACTGGTCACAGTCCGCGACCTTTCGTACTATTCGCCCGTTATCTTGAACTTGTCCTTGGCTGGTGTGTGTCTATCTGCTTCAACTATCCTAATATCACTCAAAAAATGGTTCTCTGGCCCAACCTCTAGCTAATTGTCGTGTCATGGTGCCATGACCTCGATTTCTCAATGTAACCCACATGTTTGCGAGTTACGTTCACGAATTTGAAATCTTCGAATATCTAGGCCATCGATGAAGACCTATTTTAGTACAAACAATCGATCTGCATTGGGCTTTGTTAGTCGCGAAACTTGGTGTTCACTGCACAAGTTCCACTCAGGTTGCACAGCACAAGGACACCCGAAGTACACCTCTAGGCGAAAAGATTGATACCAATATCACGGTAGTGGGAGAATTCAAGGCCTCGGAGTGGAAGCCGGTGGTGCTCTCCCAGCGGCCTTAACATGAAGCCCGCGTTACTCTCACACTGACAGAACCAGGTGGATTGAGCTGCGGAACTCCTTGATATAGGTTCGTATTATCACCGAGTCTCGACATCTTAACTGATAAATCTTTATCAGATAAGGGAGATATCTCCCTGCCCTGGTTTCATCGTCTTTTTTAAGACCTCGAGCGTGAACTTCGCTTAACCTCGCCTCCTTCCTCACTAGTCACTTTCATCAGGATGGCTTCACCCAGTTTGCCAACGAACATCTCAGACTCTGAATCAGCGAAAAGCGAGGGCTCTGTTCCTGCCATCATTGTCCCAGAGCAGCCAGCGCCGGCGCCAATCAAAGATTATCCCTGGAGGTACAAAGGGCCGGCTCTAGCTTGCGTCCTGTTTTTCTCGCGTAGGTTTTGGCCGTCGTCGCTTCTAGAGTGTAACTCACGTATTCTTACTAGTCGGCTCAAACTGGGCTACAGTGGGTTACATTCCCATCAAAGATTTGCCAGGCTGTAATGCACATATACCTGTTTAGACGGCGCTCAGCCCACTCAAGTCGACCTTAAAAGAAGAGCTCAACATTAATAACGCCCAGTATGGTGTTGTCGTATCGGCCAATCATTTAGTCAATACCCTCGTTCCGTATGTTTATCCATGATGATGTTCGAGTTTTGCACTAACTTCGATGTTTAGTATCTTCTCGGGTATGGCTATTGATTACTACGGTGCTGAGATCAGTTCCCTGGTTTCATCGTGCTTCGTGATGCTCGGAGCCTTGATCGCAGCGATTGGAACAAACACCTCAAACTTTAACACACTGATAGCTGGAGAAGTCATCCTCGGTCTCGGTTCGAGTGAGATTCTACGAGACTTGACTGTACCAAATCGTTTCTGACATCTTTTCGTTTTTCTCAAGTTACGGTCCTTAATTCGCAGTCAAAGCTCTACACACATTGGTTCTATGGATCGTACGTTGGAATGGTTTATGGTATAGACCTGGCATGGACTCGAGGTAACCAACTCCATTACTGCTGATGATAGGCTTCACTGACATGCTTTGCAGTGGTCAGGTAAGAAGGATACCCACTGTCAGCAAGCTATTATCTAATAGTTTTCAGTGTTGTGGCGAAGGCCACAGCGATCCCAATCACAGATGGCACCGGTAGCTATACCTGGGCCTTCTGGGTGACTTGCATTATGTGTGGTGCATCGCTCGTTGTCAACGCGGTCTACTTTGTGTTCGCAAAACGACTTCCAAGTGACCTGCAGATGGTCACTGGGCGACAACAAGGCCGCGGGAGCGTTTCTTCTCTACGACAACTTTCCTGGGCTCCGCTCAAGGCTATCCCGGCCTCATTTTGGTTCATCACAATATCACGGGTAAGCTTGATACTCTTTTCGACGTTCCAACTGCTTATTGAGCCTCCAGATCTGCCAAACTGGGTCGATCATCTCGTTCACCAATATCGCACCGGACGTGATCAGAGTGACTCGTGGAATCAGTCTCGCGACTGGTGCGTATGAGCTTGTTGTCCTCTCATGCGCTGGTCTCACCTCTTGCGCACTTGCAGCGGGGTACATTGCCGCAATCGAGAATGCTATTCCCATCATTCTGACTCCTCTTTTGGGTATGAGCTATCCTTCTCGATTGATACGCCGCTGAACTTTTGGAAAGGTCTCTTCTTTGACCGGTTCGGCAGACGCATGTGAGAGTTCCCCGACTTCACTCACTCCAGCTACTGAATGTCACGTAGGTGGTTTGTGAGCGCCACCGCGGCTGTGTACATTGTGGTATTCGTGCTCATCAACTTTACGGAAGTCAATCCGCTTGCGCCGTGAGTAGATATCTGGGGAGGTTCTATTACATCGCTGAACCTTTTACAGGATCATAATATCTTCTGTAGCTCTCTCTTCGAATGCTTTGCCATTCTTAGCTGCAATACCGCTATTGGTTCGAGACAGGGCACTCATTGGCACAGCGTTTGGGATCTGGAAAACGTTCATCAATGCCGGTAATGTAATCATGGACGTTTCGTCTGGCGCTATTCAAGACCTCACTCCCACTGGGCGACATACGTACGTGAAACAGGAGATATGCATTTTTCTGCACCAATTCAGTGATTCTCTCTCCAGATATAACAATGTCTTCTATATGTACATGACCTTGAAGGTAGTTTGATCCCCAGTTTCCATCGGAATAGCTGACGATCTTTATTATAGTCGCTTGACGTGATTTACGGGCTTCTGTACGATCGACTGGATAGATGGCAGCTCGGCGGGGTTCTAAGGATGAGCGAAGCGCAGCGTATTGCGAAGGAACAGGAAGATAGTCCAGACTTGAAGAAACCACTTCAGCGACCATTGAAGCTCTTCACTTACTTGGGCATGTTTCTCATGGGATGCATGGTAGTGACTGCTTGGGCATTGTATCTCATCTTCTCACAAGGTTCGTGAAGAGTAACTAGTGGCCTGTACCTTGGCTCAGTAGAATATGCATTTCCTACTTATGAATGTCGACCATGTAAGATCGGGCTTTCGGGACAGTTCGGCACAACGAGGCCGACGTCGATGATGCATGAGCGCTTGCACGGCTTCCGACTCTGCTCTCGACGCGGACGTCTTGGTCTCCATCTTTGGTACCGCGGAAATCGCGGTTGTATCAGTATCCACAGGGAGCCTTGTATCAAACCTATCCTGGTCCTCATATGTATCACAGCTCCCATGACATCTCACTCGGGATAGACACTGCACAAGGCTTTCAATTGTCTATCGGGCAATGACTCTCCCAGAACTATCATGCCTTCATTCTCTCGGGTCAAGGCAGCCAATGCCTCATACAAGCCTTCGGAGGCTCCCGTAGCGGTATTTGTTGGTGGTACAGGTGCGGATTCATACATTAATTGTAAGGAGAACGTTCTCTTATCTCGACTCTCAGGTGGCATTGGGGCCTCGATGGCTGAAGCCCTCTCTCGATACACAAATGGAAACATCCACATCATTATCGCTGGTCGAAACAAGTTTGCGGGTCGTCGTACCATCGAAACACTCCTCTCGTCCTTCCCCGAAGATGACTACATTCGCGAATTTGTCTACTGCGACTGCTCCCTCACGAAGAGCGTCAACGCCGCCAGCGAAGAGATCACACGACTACTCAAGAAGCTATCGAAACCAAGAATCGACTTCCTGGTGTTTTCCGCCAATTACGCGTCCCTCGCTGATAAGAAGAACGATACGGAGGAAGGGATTGACTTGCAGCTGATGGTCCGGTACTATCATCGCTTTCAAATGACGTTCCTGCTCCTTCCACTTCTTGACAAGTCGGAACGTGCGAGTGTGATGTCGATATTGGGGGCCGGAAGCACATATTCCGTTCCAGAAGACGGGGATTATGGATTCAGAAAGAAAGAAAAAGGTGCCGGGAAACTTGGTATAAAGATGCCGACCGTATACAACGACGTTGGGTTCCAGGTGAGCACCTGTGCGATTTACTACTCGAACATATGGTTGATGAGGAAATCCAGGAACTTGCTTACCGAAATCCATCTATATCGTTCACACATATACATCCCGGTTTCGTTCGGACCTCCATGCTTAACGCGATTCTAGCGGACGCGTATGCAAAGTGGTACCTATTAATCCTCTACCCTCTCCTTCGACTCTTCGTTTTTGTCTTTACAAAAGAGCCGGAAACTGCAGCCGAGTATATGATCTATGCTCTGCTTGACGCACACGAAGGCTTCAACAGACGGAACCCAGCCGCGAATGATATAGGGTTGATGGATCACCATGTAAACGGCAATGAATTCTATGAGCATTCGCTAAAGGTCACAGGCTTGGGGGCATAAAGGTAGGCTTCAATCATCAAGTTTGTGGAGTTGTACAGAGTGCTCATCATACAGCAGGCGATCTGCTCACCCGCTTTCATGGTATAGACATTCTTGTACTCGAACTATCCCTCGAATAATTGTATGTGTTAAATAAGTATTAGGGCTGTTTTTTACACTTTCGGTTCCTGAACTTCCATTCGGCGATGTCGGAATAATGTTTATCTTTTGGCTAGACCCTTATCATATCTGATAAGGAAGATCTCCAACGTGCCTTACTCACTGCCGGTAAAAATTTCCGCATAAAGGCGTCTTCCTGTCACTCTCACCATGGTCGCTGTCACTTCGACTTCTCACCTCTTCTCACCCCCAATATGTCCGCTTTGCCTCAGCTGGAAAAGCTTTCAGTGGGAGACACGCCTCGTGAAGCGGATAGCTCTGATGAGAAAACCTCGATTTCAGAGAATGGCCTTCAACAGCTTTCACCTCGAGCTGACTATCCCTGGAGATACAAGGCGCCAGCCTTGATTTGTGTCTTATTTTTCACGCGTGGGTATGCTCTAGTTGGAAGGACTGTGGGATGGTTTTGCTGATAAACACGTACGGAATTGGTAGTTGGCTCTAATTGGGCAGCAGTGAGTAATGTACTGTTTTCGTCGAAGGTGCTGGTTATTGACAAGACCAACGCGTTTAGTCTGCTCTGAGCCCTTTGAAATCCACCCTCAAGAAAGAGTTGGAGATAAATAATGCTCAGTTCGGTGTCATCGCGTCAGCAAACAGTCTGGTGAACACCAT
This sequence comes from Paramarasmius palmivorus, assembly GCA_037176845.1. Lineage (NCBI taxonomy): Eukaryota > Fungi > Basidiomycota > Agaricomycetes > Agaricales > Marasmiaceae > Paramarasmius > Paramarasmius palmivorus. The sequence continues at coordinate 128,574 of JAYKXP010000038.1, read as the reverse complement.
ACTACCGTGCGTTCGGAATCGCGCCCTACCAAAGTCTGAGGATCTCACGATCTACTTAACAGCATTATATCGGGGATGGCTATCGATTACTATGGTCCTGAAACTGGGTCACTGGTGTCTTCGTTGTTCGTTGCACTGGGATCGCTGATCGGCGCTATTGGTGCAAGTACTTCGAGTTATCGAACTCTCATCGCTGGAGAGGTTATCCTGGGCCTTGGATCGAGTACGACGCGTTCTTTTCGTGTATATCTTCCCACTAATGTTTTTAGCAACGATCGAAACCTCACAATCGAAATTCTATACTCACTGGTTCTACGGATCCCATCTGGGCCTCGTATATGGTCTTGACATCGCTTGGGGTAGAGGTGAGTAACAGACTTTGGATTTGATACCTAGGCTGACCTCTACTTAGTAATCAAGTGAATATGTTTCCTGGGAGGCCGTCTCCGTGCACTAATTGTCTTTAGTGTCATCTCGAAAGCAACAAGTGTTCCTATCGCCGAGGGCACCGGGAGTTGGACATGGCCCTTTTGGGTTGCATGTATCATGTGTATCGTGACACTGATTCTGAACATTGGCTACTGTCTATTCGTGAGATGGGTTGCAGCTGGCATACGAACGCCTACCGGACGCGAGATGGGCGCGAAGTTTGGAGACTCGCGACGGTTTTCTTGGTTTTCGCTGATGAGCATCCCGGCGGCATTCTGGATTATCGCGATCACTCAGGTATATCTTGATAGCCGCCCTGCTAACGTATCATGGACATTGACCTTTCTGGTGCACAGATTCTGCAGTCCGGGACTGTCGGGGCCTACACGAGCCTGAGTGCCGACGTTATTAAGCAAACTCGCGGCACCACAGATCTTACAGGCTCGTTTTGTCCGTCTTAGACTGTCCCTGTCCTAAACAACTTTCTGCAGCTGGTTACACTTCGTCTCTGTCGCAAGTGATGCCCATAGTTCTCACACCCGCTCTCGGTATGATACAAATGGTCACTGTGCCACCCTGTATGCTAAAGCCTTTTTCATAGGCCATTTCTTTGACTGTTTTGGAAGGCGGATGTACGTTGCCTTTTAGGGTGATGTTGGGCTGTACTGACACGCTTCAACAGGTGGTTTGTTAGCGGGACAGCGGCGCTATACATCCTTGTTTTCAGCTTGCTCGCATTCACCTCTGTTCATCCGCTTGCCCCGTAAGTCGCATCTCTACAAATAACAGGTACAGACACTTAGACTCGCGCCGCTTAGGGTACTGTTATCGTCTCTGGCTTTGTCATTCAATGCGCTTCCGTTTATTGCTGCCATTCCTCTCTTGGTTCCTGATCAAGCACACATTGGTACTGCCTTCGGCATCTGGAAAGCATTCAATAACGCCGGAAGCGTCATCATGGATGTATCGACCGGTGCTATTCAAGATCTAACGCCGACAGGACGCAATACGTGAGTTTTCTGAACTAAACTTGATGTCACTGTTCTCATCCATATCTAGGTACAACAATGTCTTCTACATGCTCATCGCTCTGAAGGTATGTACAATACCTCTGTATTCCTTTTTCATCGATTCTCAAGGACGTTACTATAGGCTGTCGATGTCTTTTACGGTCTCATTTATGATCGCCTAGATCGATGGCAGTTCGGATCCGTCCTTCGGATGAACGAAGCACAACGTATAGCGAAGGAGAACGAGGCTAGTGAAGACCTTCAGCGACCCTTCAAACGCCCCCAGAAGACAGTTACTCGTATAGGGATAGGTCTTCTTGCAAGCATGATCGTCGTAGCCTGGACTTTATACTTGGTGTACGCGCAAGGTTCATGAGAATGTGCTAGAATACAACCCGTATGCTACAAAGAATGCACAATACAACTAATCCATTTCCAAAGCCGCTCAGCACTCATTCCTCGAGGTTCACTTTTTGGTCGTCATCACCAAAGGCAGCCCAATACACAGGATACTTGCCGAACGGAGTCACGGTCAGCACCAAGGGATGATCAAAAGTCTTACCCTGCATGACCAAACTATCCCAGTCGATCTTTGAAGCTAATTCTTTCGCCTCCTCCAGAGTCACAGTTTCGATGACGCGAGGAAAAACGTCGTACCTCAGCACAGACACAACAGGCTCGGCGAGAGTGTCCATCGGGTTTTCAGATAGGTATCTGTATTGATGATCAACGCAATTAGAGCGCTCTTGTATGATGGACCGATTCATCAACCAGCGATGAAAGTGCTGGTCTCGAGAACTGAGGATAGGTGATGGATTTCGGGTGCCGTCTACAAATGTGTCACCATTTGGGTACTACCATGGCATGTGTCTATATTCTCACCTTTGTTGAACCTGTTTTCCCTGAGCTTCTTACAAACCTCCCGATGGCCGTCCTTCCAAGCCGCTTTCTGGCATTCCTTCGAGCAGAAGTAGTGGAGGCCGCATCCTGTGCATCGATATACTGGGGCTCGAGCCGACTCGTTCTCCGAAGAGGTTTGCAAAGTGCACTGTTTGAGAGATGTATTAGTATTTGTCGGCGCAGGTAGTCGCCAAATTGCAAAGTACCTGCCGGTTCGCACAGAAGCTAAAACCAAGCTTGTCCCATAGAACTTTGTCCGCGATCCGTTCGTAGGTAAACTTTCTGAATGCCATGAAGTCTTCCAGCAAGCTCGCGCTCGAGCACTGTACCATTTCCGCGCGTCGGAGAGCCTTGAATAACACGGTGCAAACCGAGTAATAAGCCGTGTATCCCGCGATTACGTCAAGGAGGTCCATGACCCAATAGTGATGTTCTTTATCTCCATCACATCTCGCATGGCTTTTCTCCTCGAGAGAGTCGACAACAGGTCCACACGACAGAATAGATTTCAGGAGTCCCTCTCTGAGCGCTAGTAGAACCACCTCATGCCCACACTGCGCAAAAGTCTGCAGGAGATACCCTGTGCATGCAACGACAAACCGCGCAAGACAGCTTATATGTGTGGAAAATCCCCGGGCAAGTTGCTTTCCAACCCATTTCAGAACGCGACAAGCGAGGGAGATGGATCCGCGTCCGACCAGTGCCAGGTTGAATTTCGAGCAAGATTCTGAGCATTTCAGCATAGCACTCAAGGCCAACTGAAGGTTGTGACACTCGGCTTCCTGGTATTCATCGAGAATGTGTTGCTGAACACGGCGAAGGAGGCCTGAGGCGAGATGTGGAGGTGCGTGGCAGTCCAAAGCCTCACGCACACGCAATAGCCAAGATGACTCGTGATACTGCTGGATATTGACCATGATGTCCTGGCTAAGTTCCAGGGGATCTTTGTCGCCGTGTCGATGTGAGTTATCATGTTGAACCAAGATCTGAGCGGAGAGAAGAAAGAGGCGAATAATGAGCGAAGAGCAACCTGGAGAGGTCAAAACATATGCAGAGCTGGAATCGCATGAAAATGGGTGAAGAGCCGTCAAGAGTGTGAAGAGCAGTCCTCCCTGTTGGTCTGAAATGCCCTCAAGCCCTCTCCTTGGTCCTTCGATAAGACAATGCAGATACGAATCGTAGAGAAACGAAACCCATGCCCAAATATGCGGCCAACACCTGTCCTTCTGTAGAGCCGTATCATCGTGCAGTAACACGCCCGCTAATGCCAGTAAAGCTGTTTGAGCCAAATCTGTAGTCCGGGTTGTCGGGAGATTGGGGATTTGGACTGGGAGAATGTTCAAAATCGTCGACATCACGTCCTCGAAGTATTTGATGTCTGTCAATGCTATCTTTCCGAGCTCTCTCACAGCATAGTGGGATCCTCCTTGAGCTTTGACCTTTAGAATGCGAATTTTATGCTACAGGTGACACCAGAGTGAATAAAAATACTAAGTTTTCAGTATGCGAACACGTACTTTGAGAGTAAACATGGCCCTGCAACTTAGCCAGCCCGTCTGATGACCACACAAGTATCAAGATGGCGATTCAAAAGGCGTTCCGTGATAAAGATTCGATAGTGCGCCTGTTGGTACGAAGTATCGAAGAACACGAGATGATGGATGTAAGCAAGCTCGTAGACTTGAACCAGCCGCTGCGCTGATGAGTTGAGGCTCGGTTGAGGCTTCACTCGGAACGGTCACAATTCGGATAGATTCGGGATTCCAAACCACAAAGCATATCGACATATAGATACAATATACACACTACAATTCTGGACACAAGAAAAACCATTCCAAAAATGTTTCCCTCTTAGTCGCCGGGATTGAACCTAAACCAACTGAACGGTTTCCCAGCGTCGGGCACAATGACAAGCACCAACGGCACCTTGCCATTAAGCTTCTTCGCCTCAAAGAGAAGCTTCCCCCAATCCAAAGGCGCTTCTCGACAATGCTGTCTTGCCTCTCCCCCGGTCATGATGGTAAGCTTGTAAGGAATCTTTGTATAATCCAAAACAGAGACCAGTGGTTCGTCCGGAACCAGCTCCGGATGTTTATGGCGGTAATGCGACTGCTGGAAGAGCATCGAGGACTTCATTCGACAGAGATCTTGATCAGTCACATAGGCCATAAAGTCCTTGTCTCGTGAATCGTGTCGAGGTGGCCCATCTGGAAAATACTTCGGCAACCGTACGACCGAGAAGAGAAGACGAACCTTGGCTGACAGAACCCTCTTCTTTCATAGATCGGCATGCTGACTTATGACCACTCTGCCATGCACTCATCTGACACGATTTGGAACAGTAATACTCCACTTCGCAACCACTACAGCGAAACCATGAAAGGTGATTCTCTCCATCGGGAGGTCTGACTCTAGGCAACGGGCACTAAAATTTACGACAATCAAGTGTCAATGGACCATCGATGTCTACAGGACGCGGCTTACCTGTTCGTTTCGGCACAAATTATAACCTGCTATCTCCCAGTTGCGTTTAAAGACCATCCTCTCCAATGCCATTTTCCTAAATTCCTGGTATTCCTCATTAAACTTGTTCTCGCGCGCCATTTTTTGGTACCAGCGAGCATCTTCAACCAGCCTTAGGGCCCTGGTTAGGCTCCGACAGACTGAGTAGTAAACGGAGAACCCTAGAATGGTATTCAAGATGTCTTTGTAGACATCCTTGATGTCGACAGGTTTCGAGTGGTGCTTCCTAAGGATGGTTTCACCAGTGAAAGCGGCGGTTTTCAGTATCGAGGATAAAAGTCGTGATTCGAGGGCCTGAATGACGGCAATGCGTCCAAACATCGCGATGACCCGCTGGAGGTACTGTGCACATGAAAGAACGCATACCTGAAGCTTGTGTTCTGATCCTTTGTGATGTTTTTGCATCGAACGCTGCTCTTTTCCAGCCCATTTCATAATCGTACATACCCAGCGTATGGAATGCTTCCTGAGCAGGGCGATGTTGAAATTTTTTGAGTGAGTGGAGCACAACTCGAACAACGACATCGATATGAACAGCGAATCCAGATCCAGGTAGGGAACGCGGAATTCGTATATGACACGTTTAATAACCCCCGACGCGAATTGCATGGGTGCGTTATCGAGTGCAACAACAACCCAGGGATAGGAGATACGATTTTCGACGAGTGTGGGAAGAATGGAACGGGCATGAGTGTAGATTTCTTCGTGTTCAGGGTCAGGTAAGTAAGAATTTGGGGGATTCTGGGCTGAGAGGAGATGTACATAAACCGCAACAGCGATCCCGTCTGGTTTCGTTGTGAGCAAGGTCACAGAATCGTCACAAAGGACCATTTTGTTGAGAAGCTTTGCGAGGGTGAGGAGAAGAGTATCGGAGAAGGCTCTCGAGTTTTGCAATGGAAGCTTGGAGGCATAGAGTTCAGATTCTGGTCGAAGGTAGGCGAAGTAGAGGAATGAAGCCCAAAGCCATATTCGAGGCCAGGACTCTTTGATGCTAGCTAGCACCTTTGGTGATTTGAATTCATCGGCGCTAAGCCCATCTGCGATCATCATCAGTGCCCCCTGCGCACCCTCAATGATACGCTGCGCATCTCCGGTGTCGATTTCCTCGAGTTTGATCTGGGCGGGCAAGTCGCGTACGATGAGTGGGATCGCCTCAAGTAGTTGACTGTCGCCTGAAACCCATCGTTCGATTTCTGAGAGAGCTTGTCGGGACCCTGAAGTAAGAGTTTCACGATCAAAATCCTTGTAGATCTCCTGGAGGTAAATGATGAGCAAATTGGCCCTGGTATAAGGAAAACTCTTACTTTCACGGACATGGCTCCGAGTTCGTGGCAGAAACCGCCAGGCTGGAGGTGAACAGTTTTCTCACGCCTACCTTTCCAGAGGTCCATCCTTGGTCCATGCTCAACGTTCAGCGGTCAACTTTCCCTCAAGGTTATCAGGAAAAGGGCGGCTGGATGGCGGATATAGCAAGGGGCGCAGAGCTTCAAGTGCAGGATAGCCGACGAACTGAGGAGGTTTCATGGTTTAGGTACGATGCATTAGTCTTCTGAGCTGTTTCAGTGACTCACATACAAGATTATAAGGGTAGTTCATATACTAGGCACTAACGGATTGCAACTTCGACATATTCTTGGCCCTTCACCTAAACGGAGCGTGTTCGTGAAGCATTGCTGTGCCTACGGTACTCACTAGAAATGATTCAGACTTTCAACATGGCACAAACCATTCGCATTGTTGAACACTCAATTCTTCTACAGTCCGAATCATCGCGTCTCGTTCAAGAACGTGTGAGAACCCAATACAGCGACTTCCCAATACAACTCATGGCACCCTTCTTAAAACCGACCAGATTTTCCTTTCCCACATTCCTTGGCCAGGAAGATAAAAGGTCGAGGTGGGTTAGACTGCAAGGTCTGAAGGCTCTTCTTAATGCGTCTAAATTACCAGGGCATACGACTTTCTTTACTTTTGCTGTCAACTTTTGCAGCGTCGGCGAAAATTATCGGCAATTATGCACTGCTCCAGGAACAAACTTTTGACTTCGTTGTCGTTGGAGGTAAGTCGAGCATTCATGTTGCTCCACCGTTTCTTGTGTTGAGGAAGGCCAAACCCACAGGTGGAACCGCAGGGAACGTTATCGCAAATCGATTGAGTGAAAACCCCTTCTGGTCCGTACTTGTGTTGGAGGCTGGCGGATCGTGCGTGTATCTGTTTGCTTGGCTCGTCGAATCTGAGCTCATTGCGAACCAGGAATGAAAATGTTACTGAGCTCATGGTACCTGGCTTTGCGCCTAGGCTCCCACGCACGTCGTTTGATTGGAACTTCACCAGTACCTGTCCCTATCAGTCGGTTCAAGATATGATACTGACTGGAGTCAGGTATAGAGCAGGCTGGTCTCAATGGCCGGTCTGTACCAGTCACTCGGGGGTTTGTTCTTGGTGGTAGCAGCTCTATCAGTGCGTATTCATAAACATTGTGAACGGTAGACTTAGATATTGAGTTCTTTCTCCACAGACTTTATGGGGTATACTCGCGGCTCGGCAGATGATTTCGACAGGCTGGCCTCTATATCAGAAGACAACGGATGGTCCTGGAAGCAAGTCTTGCCTTACATCCGTAAGGTGTGGTCTACGAACGCTTGCTTAGCTGTCTCCGATTAATGATCTCTTCCAGAATGAAAAGTTTATTCTACCGTTGGACCCACACGACATAATTGGAAGAATCGACCCATCCGTGCACGGTTTTACTGGCATAAACTCGGTTTCTCTGCGCGGCTTCCCGTTGCACGACTTCGAGGGCCGCTTAATACAAACAAGCCAGGAATTGACTAATGAATTTCCTTTCACGGAAGACATGAACCAGGGCAATCAGCTTGGTGTTGGTAAGGCACGACCGCCACGTCCTTTTCATTGATACTAAATACTTCATGCATAGGCTGGGTACAAGCAACTATTGGAAATGGAACTAGAAGCAGCTCTGCAGCTTCCTATCTCGGGCCTGAGTTCATCAATCGACCCAACCTCCATGTCCTTGTTAACGCTCGCGTAACTCGTATACTCCAGGCGCATGGGCAAGACCTGAAATTCAGCGGAGTAGAATTCACTCAGGATGGCGGCGGTATGTAATACGGTGCCTTGACAGGTAGTCATATACTAAACAGGCAACGACAGAAACTCTACAAAGGGTCAACGCAACAAAGGAAATCATCTTGTCCGCTGGCACCATAATGAGCCCACAGATTCTTCTCCACTCCGGGATTGGAAACTCGACAGAACTATCAGCTCTTGGTGTCCAGCCGACACACGATCTTCCTTCTGTTGGCAGGAATCTGACTGACCACCCATTCCTTGCTAGTCCCTGGCAAGTCAACTCGACTGAAACTTTCGACACTGCAGCCAGAGATCCCGAACTTGCAGGCATCCAGTTAAATCAGTGGGAAAGCAATAGAACCGGGCCACTCGTCAACCCACCACTAGCGTTCATTGGCTGGTTGCGCCTAAACGAGACAGCTGATATTTTCGGACAAGTGGAAGATCCTTCGGCGGGCAATCGTACCGCTCACTTTGAGTTAATTTTCGTGGTTCGTGTCCATCTGGTACCCTTGGAGTATGCCCATGTCGACTGTTGCTCACACTGTAGAATGGACTCGCAGGCGCACCTGTGCCACCTACAGGAAACTTCCTAACGGTCGGTACTGCAGTGGTCTCGCCAACTTCGAGTAAGTGGACTACTCAATACCTAGTGTCAAGTATTCCAGCTAACACTGATTCTAGATGGTGCAATCACAATCAACTCTACGAATGCTCTTGATGACCCTGTAATCGATTTCAACCTCTTAACCTCGGAATTCGACATTTTTACGATGCGTGAAGCGTTCAGAAGTGCTGTACGATTCCTCTCGTCCTCGGCATGGGATGGGTTTATTATCGCTCCCCCGACGAATGCGACGTCTGACGATGAATTGAATGCGTACATACGACAGCGTACAGGGACTATCTTCCATCCAGTGGGCACTGCGGCCATGTCACCAAGAGGTGCAAGTTGGGGAGTTGTCGACCCTGATCTGAGGGTCAAAGGTGTGGAAGGGCTGAGAGTTGTAGACGCGAGTGTCTTTGTGAGTCAAGAAATGCTTTAATGTCTCAGCAACAGAATGCTAACAATGGCGTACGTAGCCCAAGATACCAGCGGCTCATACCCAGGCACCTACGTATATCATCGCAGAGAGAGCAAGTGACTTGATCAAAGAAACTTGGTTTGGGTTATAGCCTAAGCGAAGCGGGTACTGCTTATTCACGGCCTTGTTGGAGTACTGGAGTTGGTTGATAACGTTGATTGGCTAGCTATGTCTTGAAAGTCGATTGCCCATTTGTCTGTGATCCGACGCGGAGACCATTTATTCCTATGGCGCCTGAATTAGAGTACGCAATCCTTCATATATCCTTTATTTCTCGGGACGCAGGTCATTTGTACTGTTACGTCAAGTTCCGAGCTTCGATTTCCCTTTAAATCTCACGTCTCTGTTTTAAATTTGAGGCAAGTTTCCCTCAGACCTCCTTCTCACATTTCTAAGCCAAACAGATAAATGAAAGGCAAGTCATTTCCATGCATTGCTTCGTCGCTTTCGTCGTCCCTGATGTGGTTGAACCTCAAGCTCTCGCACGTTTCCGTGCTCTTCCTGTCCGTATTCGTGACATACGCAGCAATCATCGATGATTGCGATCTGGAAGAGCAAAGCTTTGATTTTATTGTAGTTGGAAGTAATCCTAATTCACTGCAGATCATTATTCAAATATACTGACTCGAACCTGCAGGTGGAGCAGCTGGAAACGTTATCGCAAATCGACTGAGCGAAAATCCATTCTGGTCCGTCCTTCTGTTGGAGGCCGGAGGATCGTGAGTTCATATGCTCATCATACATCTCAATGGCTGTGAACAGCAAATCAGGAATGAAAACGTCACCGAACTCATGGTCCCAGCCTTTGCACCTCGTCTAGGACGCACAGCGTTCGATTGGAATTTCACCAGTACTCCGCAAGCTGCTCTAAATGATCGTTCCGTGCCAGTCACTCGTGGATTCGTTCTTGGTGGGAGTACCTCGATCAGTGCGTATTTGAAGGTTGTCAACGACAACGGATCCATGAAAACACCTATTCACAGATTTCATGGCTTATACTCGCGGCTCTGCCGATGAATTCAACAGGCTAGCTAACATTACCGAAGACAGTGGCTGGTCTTGGGATGAAATCCTGCCTTATATCCGGAAGGTGAGCTTCATTCCAGCTCCGCAGGTTTTCGCTGAATGTGGCATTTTTAGAATGAGAAGTTTATTCAACCTCCGACAGATTCACTTGTCAATATCACAGGGAAATTCGACCCTTCGGTGCATGGGTTTACTGGCGTTAATTCTGTATCTTTGGGTGGTTTTCCGTTGCGCGATATCCAAGACCGGGTGATACAAACGACGCAAGAACTGAGTGACGAGTTCCCCTTCAACTTGGATATGAACAAAGGCGATCAGATTGGGTTCGGTATGTGTTCGGTACTCTATGTCATCGCTTTATGTTAACGGAACATCGTCAGGTTGGGGGCAAGCTACAGTTGGCAATGGATCGAGGAGTAGCTCCGCTGTATCCTATCTTGGACCTGAATTCATCAGTCGTCCGAATCTTCATGTTCTACTTAATGCCCGTGTTACTCGTGTGCTGCAGGATGATAACCAAAATCTGTCATTCTCTGGTGTGGAGTTCACACAGGATGGAGGAGGTGCGTAACACTGACACTATGGTCTTTTGAATTCACGTGCTAACAGCGGAACGGCAGCATCCACTCATCGCGTGAACGTCACAAAGGAGATCATTCTCTCCGCTGGGTCTATAATGAGTCCTCATATTCTCCTTCACTCTGGTATCGGAAACTCTACAGAATTAATGGCACTTGGTATTCAGCCAATCCACGATCTTCCTTCCGTCGGCCGAAACTTATCCGAACACCCCTTCCTTGACAATCCATGGCTCGTCAACTCGAACGAAACCAGCGATACCGCGGCTCGCAACCCACAACTCGCAAACGACGAGCTTGAACAATGGCAGACAAATAGAACCGGTCCATTGGTGGATGCGCCGGTGGCGTTCATAGGCTGGCTACGTCTGAACGAGACGTCCGAGATATTTTGTGAAGTGGAGGATCCAGCAGCGGGGAATGGGACTGCTCATATAGAGTTGTTCTTCGTTGTTCGTATTTCACCGAATACCATGGGAGAATGCACTGACAAGGATGTAGAACGGTTTTGTGGGAACTCTGCCGCCCACTGGGAACTTCTTGACGCTGGGTAATGCAGTGGTGTCGCCAACCTCAAGTACGCCCATCTATACAATTGCTGTTATTCGAGCTGACACTGGTCATAGGGGGCACAGTCACAATCAACTCCACCAATCCGCTCGACGCGCCTTTAGTCGACCTCAACCTCTTGACTACAGACTTTGACATGTTCACGTTACGCGAAGGCTTCAGATTTGCTTCACGCTTCTTGTCATCGTCTGCATGGGACGGCTTCATCATCTCTGCCCCGACGAATGCAACAACCGATGATGAATTGGACGAGTATATCCGAGACCATGCGAGTGGATTCTTCCATCCAGTGGGCACTGTGGCTATGTCGCCCCGAGGAGCAGACTGGGGTGTTGTGGATCCTGATTTGAGGGTGAAAGGTGTGAGTGGGTTGAGAGTTGTGGATTCGAGTGTCTTCGTGAGTTCTAGTATGGGCTTTAACATTTATAGGCAAATGCTGACTATGAATATGTAGCCCAAGATACCGGCAGCTCATACTCAAGTGCCTACTTATATTGTTGCAGAGAGGGCAAGTGATTTGATCAAGGAAACTTGGTTTGTCTGAAGCTCTGCTTTGTTCGTATTCACTTCTGTAGTTTGTAAAATTTGTCAAGGATTTTTTCTGTGGCTTGAGTAACAATGCCTACCTTTTCTTTATGAGCCGTGACAAAACAGAGCATGGTACATAGTCTCCAAGACCTGGGGCGACCTCAGCGTAGCTCTCTAGGACGTGTAAACGGGAAAGATTGATTACTAGGTCCAAAATCGATACATGTAGGATTCCTTATTTCCGATATCGATCTACCTATAAAGTTTAAGCATATAAGTCTCAATATTGAGTGGAGTGTCATCGAGGCGAACCAAGACATACCTTTTCTTCCTTTCCCCCACCATCCTGCCAGCGTATATGCATTGTGCCTGCTCCCCAGTGCCTCTGGGTGGTCGCAATGGTCCAGTGCTACTCCCCTGGCTCCTGGCTGTCTCTCCAGAAAATTCCAGGAGGCCTCGACGCTTATCTTGATGAAAAATCGTCATAACGTGGAGGAATTCTCACACTGACAAGCGACATGAGGCTTGAGGCGACACGAGGCAAACTGTGTTCGGGTGAACAAGCCGCCCAATTCTGATATCTGTCGGACAATGTCGAGCATCGTGACTCCGTCCTACTTTTCCTCACGCTCAACCTCCCTAGGCATCGATGCTCGCACTGCGTCTATCATGGACAGCATAGTCGCTATTGGTTACGGCCTCGCACTTCGCTTTGTGGTCAATGTCGTTGGCCGCACTTCCCTCAAAATCTCCTCAGTCATTGTTGGATTATGGGAAGGCATCATCACCCTACATTTCATACAAAAACTACCGCATTCCTACGACCCTTATATTGCCTATGGAGTACGAATGTTCGTGGACTTTCTTTGGACAGAGGATTTGGCTCGTTTATTGTTGATTATGTTGTGGACGGGCATGGGGCTGATTTTGGCAGACTTTGCCCCAGAAATTTGGCGTCAAACTGGAATGAGGAGGAGATGGAGAAGAGTTCGAAGAGACTTGTATTATATGTCGAGGTCGGTGTCAAGGGCCGTGCCTCGAGTGGAAGTTACGGTTCCAAATCTGTCCCTGGGCCGCTGGTCAAGACCCCGTACTGTTCGGTTCTCCCCATCCAGAACTTCAGCTTCCTCAGTCGTCTCTGACGCGAATTCTACCCTTTCAAACACGACTGCGACACCAATAACCCCTACAACCGATACCCCAGCGCCCACGCGACGAACCGTGTCCATAGTGTCCCCCGCAGTCACGCCGAAAAAACCAACACGGCTCCCAGGTCACTATGTACGCGACTCTGAGACAGAGACAGAGGTCTCTTCCGTCGCACCATCAACCAGAATATCCCGTCATTCACATTCACGCTCCCATTCACAACCACGATCGCGATACACATCCACAGACACCTCATCGAACATCACAACAGACAATGAAAGTGCGGTTGGCACCTCATCAGGATTTAAATTTTCACAATTTCCGGATCGTTTCGGCTCTTCGGACGATGATGATGACGACGACGACACGGAGTCGACCGTCACGGAAGTACCTGATGTTGCGTCTGTTCGTGACATTACAGACGAATTGGAGTTGGAGAGAGAACGAGAACGAGAGGAGGCGGCCAACCATGCAGATACAAGTGGAGATGGAGACACTACGCCTACCGAAATGTCTATCGCGTTGCCTCCAGTCACCAGTGTGGAACCACCACCAGTAAAGACGCCACTTCCACCAGCAGACCAGGTCCCTGACATGGAGGTGCCTGATGATATCTCAGAGGAGTGGGGTTTCATGGCTAGGGCAATGCCTCCACCCCCGCCTCTGAAGGATTTGGAAGAGAGTTTGGAAATGGAGAAGGCAGAGTGGGGAGAAGTCAGCGATAGTGTCATGTCGGAGAAAGGCCAGACAAGAGAGCTACCGGAGGATGACTATCGATACGAACCGTCAGAAGCACCATCTTACTTCAAAGCAAGGTCAAAGGCAGGCTCGGTTGCGCCGTCAAAAGCACCTTCACGAGCAGCATCCAAGGCTCCTTCTGGCTTTGGTCTTGACGACGACGACGACGAATCAGTTGCACCCTCAATAGCACCTTCCAGAGCACCCTCCGCATGGGGCGGTGCTGCTTATGGTCACGTCGGTAACTCGGCAGCAACTTCAAAGGCGCCTTCAACTTGGGGTGACTTGGATGATGACGATGTCGTTTCTCAGGTTGCTTCTCTCGCACCTTCGAGAGCACCTTCGCGAGCGCCTTCGAGGGCACCTTCAGCTTGGGGTAAAGGCCGGGAGAGCAATCTATCGGATATCGAGTCTGTCACGGGCTCCAGAGCTCCGACAACGAGAGGTGCACCATCAGAGGTGGTTTCTGTTGCACCGTCGAAAGCACCGTCAAAGGCACTCTCCGGTTGGGGCAAAGGCAATGATGATACTGTCTCACAGGTAGCTTCTGTTGCACCTTCTAAGGCACCCACAATTGCGGATAGGGCCAAGACTGAGGTTGCGTCAGAGATAGGCTCCGTTGCTCCTTCGAAAGCTCCCTCAAAGGCACCATCAGCTTGGGGCAAAACCAAAGAGGATGCAGTATCCCAGGTTGCCTCTGTTGCGCCATCCAGAGCACCGACAGCTGCAGCTAAAGCCAAGACTGAGGTCGCATCCGAGGTAGCCTCCGTTGCTCCGTCAAAAGCTCCTTCCAAAGCACTGTCGGCATGGGGTAAAGGCAAAGAAGACGCAGTGTCTCAGGTGGCTTCTGTTGCGCCATCCAAAGCACCCACAGCTGCAGGCAAAACCAAGACAGAGCCTCCGTCAGAGATCGGTTCCGTTGCTCCATCCAAAGCGCCTTCAAAGGCCCCTTCCACGTGGGGAAAGAACGAAGAAGTGGTTTCTCAAGTGGCATCCGTTGCGCCTTCGAAAGCACCGACAGCAGCGGCTAAACCTGAAGCGTCCGAGCTAGCATCTGTTGCACCTTCCAAAGCACCTTCTAAAGCACCGTCAGCCTGGGGTAGTAAACCTAAGGAGGATATTGTATCACAGATCGGCTCTGTTGCGCCTTCCAAAGCTCCCTCAAAGGCACCGGCAGCTTGGGGTAGTCATCCAAAGGAAGACGCTGTATCACAGATCGGCTCTGCTGCGCCGTCGAAAGCACCTTCAGCTGCGGGTAACAACAACAACGGAGATGAATCTCAATCTCGAGCACCTTCCGTAGCGCCATCAAAGGCACCATCACGAGCAGCCTCCAAAGCACCTTCAGCCTTGGGTCGGGGTGCTAATGATGATAACAAGTCCAATGCACCTTCTGCTGCAGGCAGAGAATCCCCCGAGGACGACGCCGTATCCAAAGCACCATCAAAGCCGGGTTCATTGTTTGGATTTGGGAGTCTTTTCGGTTCCAAAGCACCGTCCAGGGCACCGACTAGAGCACAATCAAAGGCACCTTCACCGTTGGGTATGGAAGACGAACATGCATCTGCGTCTGGTGCTCCTTCTAAAGTCGGTTCAAAGGCTCCGTCCGGTGTCGGTGCAGGTGACGAGTATGTTTCGCGAGCGCCTTCGGCAGCCCCATCTGCTGCTAATGCCAGGAAATCGAGAAAGGCCAAGTCAGAGGTCGGGACTCTTCACCCTGATGATTCATTGTCCAACTTTGAGCCTGCTGGAGACGACGGTGATGAAGAGGAGGAGGAAGAAAGAGAAGCTGCTGTCGTTGAACCCGAGGTGCGAGGAAGGGCGGGTACTGGTGTCGGTGTCAAAAGTCAAGCAGGGGCACCGCCTTCTACGATGGGCATGGATCTTCTCAACTTTGGGTATAGCGGTGTTGTGGAAGGTGCTGAAAAACGGGAAGGAAGCGAGAAAGAGGCGAGTGGAAATGCGAATGAGGCAGAGCAGCAGGAGCAACAAGATCAGCCGGCTGAACAACGAGATTCTATCAATCAGACGCCACCTCCTACATTCTCGTCAATATACCCTCGGGATCTCCAAGTGTCGGATCCTGATGTGGCTGCTGGCGGTCCTACAGAATCCAGCGTTCCTCCTGAAGACGAGTTCGAGGAAGATGTTGAGGTTGAAGATCCTGGTCCTCCTTCCAAACGTTTAGCGGTCTCAGTGACGCTTCGGCTGGAGATTGCAGCGAAAGAGAAAGAGCTCAAAAAGCTTCATAGACAGAAAGAGGCTGCTTTGGACGACGGTGGTGAGGAGGGTGTGAAATTGGCCGCTCAGAAGTTGGCTGAGATGGGCCAAGTTGAGAAGGAAAAGCGGAAACTAGAGAAGATGAGGGAGAAGATTTTGTTCCCTGGTAAGTTGTGTCGCTGAAAAAGAACGTGATCTCTGGTGCTGATTTTTTGATTTCAGAAACTTCTGAACCACCGAACGTTTCGACTGAAATCGTATTCGATGATGAGAAGTGGCCACCCAAGAGAGTCAAAGAAGGTGTTGATGAGAGGATTGTGGACTGCTTGAAGGCAGGAAAGGACCAGTTAAATCTGTTAGTGCCGTCGAAGAAGAAGAAAAAGGGCACAGATTTCAAAGCGACTGTTCTTGATGCCATGCGAGAGTATGTCTCATGCCCTGCTCTATGTTTTACGGCTACTGATAAGTGTATACAGGTACGGTTTTGATGCAGCCGAAGACCCGAACAACGGAAGGAGTATCACTATTACTCTTCCTGTGAAGGGCTCGAGCTGAGAAACGAACATGGTATGCTGACGAAGATGATGCGACGAGATTAATTTAAGTGCTATTTCAACCTTTTTTCCTGTTTGCTTTTCTGGATGAACGACCGATCATCAGATTGGTTATGTCTACACGTATACTATGTACTCTTTTCATATCCTTCTTTCTCTCGATACCTTTTTGCGATTCCTAAAGTGCCATTCTATTACCGTTTACCTCTTTTCTTACGTCTCAATGCTGTCGACTCGAACTTTTCCTTTCTCTACGCCGTTTCTACGTACGTTTTGGATGAAGGACCGTGATGTACATGGTCATGTAGTGTAACATACTTACGATCTATCGCTCTGCTTTTTTGTTTTACCCGTAGTTTTATCCGTAGAAATTCCTTAAGCTCTCAGCCTCAAATTGCGAACGAGACGGTACTCAGAAGAGCCAAGGCCCTTAGGCGCCATGGGCGCTTGTCCTCAGTACCTTCACCTTCAACGTTCAACGCCGTGGCAGTCGGTTGCAATTGCACTTCTCTGGGAGTTTCAGAGACACGTTTGCGAGTCATTTCAACCAAGGTGAGCGCTGAGCATTGTTAGTTCCGATTCTCTGAACGCTGAGCTGGAAATGGCTGTAGTCCATCAGGTTATCACTCAGGAAGAGAGCTGAAGCTGGTTCTTAAGAGGCCTTGATGCAATGAAATGATGACAGTAGTCCGACATGCATGTACCACCTTCCTGCGACAACACCCAATCTCAATCACCCATTCAGGCGACCTGAATACTACTCATCCACACGTACTCGCTCAGACGGTGCTCATGTCTCTTACCCAGGGTTTTGAAAAGGACATCGTGTTCACATCGTATATGGCCTCGTCAAGTCGCATTGAGACTGCGCTATCATTCATCTCACTATGAAATTCCATCGGCAAGGGCATCCAGCTATCGTGCAAGCACTCAAGGCCGGGCTTTTAAAGACCCTTTCGATCTTATTGATACACATTCACGGGGCAGTCATCCGTGGGTTTGCTTGCGAGCCCGAGGGAAAAGAAAACAGTCTAGATACGTAGTACGATAGTGTTGACAACAAATGTTTGGCTTCGGCTCGTTGTGTGGTTATGTAGATGCGGTTAGGGCGTGGGCAAGTTCACCTCGTTTAGCGCCCAAGTTAAGTCACCCGAAGTTTTCACTGAACCCACACACCCAGTCTTTGAGGCCAAAGGCAAAGAATCCAGATCAAGGACGGCACTCTTCTCTCCAATGTATATTACACCCTATCCATGTCAGCGAACGTGAGGATGTTGTACGTCTATCCAGATTTCCAAGCTCACATTCACACTTCTGTGCATGCAGCAACGACTTACATCATTGAAAGAAAGGGCAAAATATGGAGACGACGAGGCTTTGAGGGCGTTGGGCAAGATGGGCTCAACGAATATCCGACACTTCATGAAAATCATACCAACTCTAATGCACCATCTTCCCGTTCCTATTCCCGACCTCTCCTCCATGCAACCCACTCAAGCACATCCACATGTCCTCGCAAAATCAGCACTTGTATCACTGGCAGCGGGGTTCGGTCTAGATGGCTTCGCATCGCAAGATGTGGTTCTCGTATTGAAGCGGCACTGGTCACAGATATGGACCTGGGTTGTATACCTTCATGATAGGTACATCTACCCAGAATCCAAACTATACGTTTCCACGGACTCTCTCGATGATGACACTGGTGATATTCGCGACAGATTTCATCACTGT
Source organism: Paramarasmius palmivorus (assembly GCA_037176845.1). NCBI lineage: Eukaryota > Fungi > Basidiomycota > Agaricomycetes > Agaricales > Marasmiaceae > Paramarasmius > Paramarasmius palmivorus. The sequence goes on along the minus strand of JAYKXP010000038.1, from coordinate 110,440 downwards.
ATCTCCAGACTCCTGCTCTGTTGCACCCTTTCGGAATCCCCCTTCGCGTTGATGACATCCTCGCAGGACTACTTTCAAGTCGTCGCCTCACTCCTGGTCAGCTCCATTCTAATACCAGCATGTCACTCGTCGGAAGATGACATCCACATGGAGATTTTGGGTGACTCCTTGGAGCTCGCTACACGTACACGGACTCGAGACGAAGAGCACTGGCGAGGGATTCGCGATGCTTTCAACCACATACCCACGTGTTTCGCTCCTGGTATCTTGAATCGATTCATTAGCATGATATCCAGAGATAGTAATCCCATGCTAGCCCATCAATATACGAGAGCTTTCCTCAGATGCACGAGGAACATGCCTCTCTTCAATATGGCATTCATTCAGCGACGATCTATATCTTGGAATTGTCGCATGATCAAGTCCGTTGGTCGATATCTCGAAGACTTTAAACGACGCCAAACACGTCCACTTGAAAGGGCGGATGCGGAGAGCAAACTCGTTGCAGTTTATGCAGACTGTCTCTGTTACCTGCATCAGACAATCGAGCAGCACGGAAGTTTCACAGTCGTTCAATCCTTGAAAGGAGGACTTCTTAAATGTCTCGTGCGCTGGGCTGATCTCATGGAGAAGTACGCAAGGGCCATTAACCTCTTTGGTTCAACCGACACCGCGAGGAATCACTTCGAATTCCTTCTCAAGGACATCATCAAATACACAACGCATCACTCCGTGTGCGCAGTTTTGTCTAGGGCGTTACGCGAATCCGAGGAAGTATATGCTGCGGGAACAGTGCTGGATACCGAATACAGTGAGTTTCGGGAGAAGATACATGAAAGGTTAAGTATCTGGCGACAGTGGAATCAACTAGGCCAAAACTATTGTGCCAATGCAGAGGTAGATTGTTCATCCCTCGCGCCAATAGACAGACTAATTGTGACTTCTAGTGTCCTTTATCGTTGACAACTCGGTCGGGCAATGCAAAGCGTCTTCCGTTGTTTCGATGTTCTGGTTGTGGACTTGCTTTATATTGCTCCAAGTCATGTCAGCAACAATCGTGGAATACTGATCATCGAGACAAGTGTCGAACAATCAGGAAAAACAGATTTGATGAAGGTCATCAGCTACTTTGTCATCTCCATTCGCCGAAACTAACTTGCCTTCCCCAGATGGATGGCCCAAGGCTAATTACTTCTTCGATAGTCGCGATAGCCTGTATCGTGACTGGTTTATACTGGAACACATCGACAAATATCGCATCACATTTCTGTCCAAACAAAGACAGTTTCGTTCCAGGCACCCGTCCATACTTGTGAATGAGCCTGTAGTCTCGGTCCTCGACTTCGCTACGTTTCCTCTCGGTGATCCGCCCTGGTCTTTTTGCAATATTAATACTCAGACGGTACCCAAAACGAGGGAACAGGTCCCAGATGCGGATTGGGACGTGTTGCTGGACAAAGCAAAGAAGAGGAATGGGAAAGATCCCTTGGTCATGGCAATCATCCCGGTTGCGGGAGATTATCATCATTATTATTGGATTGGCTTTGGACGTCAATAGTCCAGATGAAGCTTGACTCGGAGTTCTATGTATCAGTGCCCATTTCTTGTCAAATCCCCGGGCACATTATCTCCCTTGATAAACTAGTTATTTAGTGATTTTTCTTGATTTTTCCCCAGTATCATGAGGCTCATGGTACAGGAGAAGGTTAATGAGAATTTGATGAGAGTCCAGTCATCAGGCGTCAGGTTAGGGTTTTGGGTTGATAGTCGCGTGTCTGCGCCGTTCTGCGCTGTCAGTGTATCGCACCGTACTGCGCCGTTTGTGCCGTTCTGCACCTTGAGTTCAGACAATTTTCTCAGCGACCAGTCGTAGCAAACAGTCCAATTACCAAAGCTTCAGGATAGCTCGCTCCCGCTCCGATGCATATCTAGTTCTGTTATGCCTTCAAACGTGAGTTCATTGCGTCTTCATTTGACTTCTCGGTTTCAGTTCACTGTCGCGACTTTTCATACACAGGAACGACTTGAATCATTGCTAGAGAAGGCAAAATCTGGGAACAGAGATGCTTTGGAGGCGCTAGGGGAGATAGGCGCAGAGAACACTCAACATTTCTTGAAGATCATACCAACACTCATGTACTTTCTTTCTGTTCCAATCCGCCATATCCACTCCACGCAACCTACCCAATCACATCCAGATATCCTCGCACAAATAGCACTCATGTCGCTGACGATGGGGCTCGGGCCAGATCGTCTCAAGTTGCAGGACGTGGCTTCTGAAATGAAGCGGTATTGGCCGCAGTTATGGACTTGGGTTAGACACCTTCACGACAAGTACATCTACCCAGGATCCAAACTATACCTTTCCACAGCGGGGCTTGATGATGAAACTGGTGAAATTCGCGACGATATCCATTACAGTATCTCAAGACTTTTGCTCTGTCATACTTTCTCCGACTCGTCGTTCACGTTGATGACCTCTTCGCAGGACTACTTCCAAGTCGTCGCATCGCTCCTAGTCAGTTCTATTCTAATGCCAGCATGTCATCCGCCAGCAGGTGACATGCACGGCGATATCTTGAGCTATTCCATTCGGCTCGCTACTCGTACACGGATTCGAGACGAAGAGCACTGGCGAGGGATTCGCGATGCTTTCAACCACATACCCACCCGTTTCACTAACGGCATCTTGAACCAGTTCATTAGCGTGATCCCTAGACGTAGTGATCCACTGCTGTCTCATTGGTATACAAGTGCTTTCCTTATATGCACGAGAAACTCGCCTCTTTTCAATATGTCCTTTATTCGGCGGGGATCCATATACTTGAATTGCCGTATGATGAAGACAGTTGGTCGACATTTCGAAGATCATCAACGTAGCCAGACGTGTTCAGCCGAGAGGACACAGGTGGACCACAAATTGGTCACGGTCTACGCAGAATGTCTCTGTTATTTGCACCAGACTATCGAACAGCACGGAAGTTTCACGGTCATCCAATCCTTGAAGGGAGGAGTCCTTAAATGTCTCGTGCGCTGGGCTGATCGAATGGAGGAGTACATCAAGGACAATCAGCTTTTCGCTATGGCCGATTCTTCCAGTAATCATTTCGAGTTTCTTCTCAAGGACATCATCAAATACACCACACATCACTCCGTGTGCGCGGTTTTGTCTAGAGCCATGCGCGAATCTGAAGACGCCTATGTCCAAGTTTCGGGAACGATGTTGGATGCCCATTACAGCCAGTTCCAGGAGACGATACACGAAAGGCTAAGTATCTGGCGGCAGTGGGATCAGCTCGGTCGGAACTGTTGTGCCAATGGAGAGGTAGATTACCTATCCTTCGTGCCACTAGACTGACTAAATGTAGCATAGTGTCCGTTGCCAGTGTACACTCCACGGTTAGGGACTGTGAAGCGAACTCCGATGTTCCGATGTTCCGGCTGTGAACTTACTCTATATTGCTCCAAGTCATGCCAGAAAGCATCATGGAACACTGGTCATCGAGACGTGTGTCGGACGATGCGGAAAAACCGATTCGATGAAGGTCGGTTCCACTTCATTCTTGATTTCCACCAAACCTGATTCTACATACTGCCTTTCAACAGATGGATGGCCCAAATCTGACTATTTCTTTGACAGTCGCGACCGCCTTTATCGCGATTGGTTTATACTGGAACACATCGGCAAGTACCGCATCACATTTCTATCGAAACAAAAGCGTTTTCGCTCCGAGCACCGTTCAATACCAGCGAATGAGCCCGTAGTCTCAGTCCTCGATTTTGCCACGTTCCCTCTTGGTGATCTGCCCTGGTCCTTTTGCAACATCGATACTCAGGCGGTACCCAAAGCGAGGGAACAGGCCCCAGATGCGGATTGGGATGTGCTGCTAGACGAAGCAAAGAAGAGGAATGGGAAAGATCCCCTGGTGATGGTAATCATTCCAGTTGCGGGAGATTATCATCATTATTATTGGGTTGGCTTTGGACGTCAACAGTCCAATTGAATTTCTTGATTTCACCTTTTATTCCTACGCTACTATGTGACTAGGGTACGCGCTCAGCATAATCCCTAGTACATATAATTGCGTTCCAGGCATATATTTCAACGAGTAGGCGACATACCGTAGCAACTGTTTCTTGGTTTTTCTCACCTGTGGCAGGGTCGCGAAATGCAACACGCACGTGAATGTGACCAATCAGAACGATCGTCGATCGTATCCCGACTCCCCTTCTACTTACCAACGCTGAGAATGTCATCATCACCATTGACGACCTCCGTTACGTCCCGTTCCTCTCACCATGACTCTCACCGACTCTGTTCTCGAGATTGGATATGACCTGCTGGACAGGGTTTGAGCCATTTCTCTTTGATAATTTCGTAGAATTCACATAAGTATATTCAGGGTCTAATTCCAGATTTCATAATTCGGCGTGCTATTCGTGCACTGCTTCGACAACGGCTTCGTGAAATAGACCATGGATCATTGGAGGCCAACCATGCAGCAAAAATGAAGTGGATAGAAGGGGTCAAGGCGAAAATGACCATTGCGGATGTACCGGAGAAGGCCAATGAGCAGCATTATGAGGTGAGCCTATTGGAAATAGTCGAGTTACTGCTGAGCTCAATACCGTGTTAGGTTTCGACGAACTTCATCCTGTCGACTTTGGGTCCTTATGCAAAGTATTCATCATGCCTGTATCCTACCGGTAAAGAGACGCTGGCGGAAGCAGAGATTCTTATGTTGGAGAGTTATTGTGAGAAGGCTCAACTGAAGGATGGGATGGACATCCTTGACCTTGGCTGCGGTGAGTGCTTTTAGTTTATGGTCACTTCACTCCAACTCATGGATTCTTCAGGGTGGGGGAGTCTTTCGCTATATCTTGCGCAGGTATAAATATCCGCATTACGACAGTTGTCTACGAAAGCGCTCAACTGCACCCTAGAAATATCCGAAGTCTCGTATCACCGGTCTTTCCAACTCATCCACACAGAAGGCATACATAGATTCTACCGCACAATCTCGTGGCTTGACCAATCTAGAGGCGTGTTCACATCCTTTGGTTAGAGCTCATATGCTAACACGTTTCCAGATCATAACTGCCGATGTCAATATACACGATTTTGGGTCTAGAAAGTGAGTGATCGCCTCTGACATTCTACGTGTTGTTCAAGCTCGATATCTTGTTAGGTTTGATCGCATACTCACCATTGAGGTAAACAGTTCTGTGTGCTTCTTGGTGCAACGTCAATGTAACCGAGTGGTTTTAGATGTTTGAGCACATGAAGAACTACCAAATGCTTTTCAAGAAAGTGTCCAGTTGGCTGAAAGACGAGCAGTCGCTGCTCTTCATACATGTTTTTTGTCATCGCACAATGCCGTACCATTTCGAAGAAGGTGACGGATGGATGGCGAAGAATTTCTTCTCTGGTAAGCCCGTTCCGCATGGACCTGGCCTTCGTCCCTGCTAACAAATTTCAGGTGGTACAATGCCCTCACTAGACCTTTTCGTGCGTTCATTGAACTCAATGCACAAGAAAGTGGTGTCCCTGACTTGTATGCGATAGTTACACTTCCAAGAACACGTCACACTCGTGAAGAGTTGGTACTTGTCGGGAGTAAACTACTCTAGAACGCTAGAAGACTGGCTAAAGACACAAGACAAGAATGCAAAAGGTAGCTATTTCGTTTACCCAACATTACTGAACGCTGAGGCACCATTCAAAAGCTTGTTTGAAGGAGCTTCGTGAAGATGCCGTTGCGAAGGGTGTGGACCCTACTGAAGGCGAGAAAACGTTTTACAGGTATGGGGATTGACTGTTCGCGTTCCTCGGGCTTCTGACAAGCACTCGCTTGACAGGTTCCGAGTATTCTACATGGCTTGTTCAGAGCTGTTCAATTTCAACAATGGGCAAGAGTAAGTGGTCACTACCCAGGCCTCGCTTCCGGTGTTGATGTATGCATTCCAGATGGGGTGTCGTGCATTATCTTTTCAAACCAAAGTGTTGATAGTCCAGGGTATACGTGACCACACATGTATAATTATATGGTATTTCGGAGGAATGGCAAGGGATTGCGCAAACCTCACTGCCAAGTGTTCTTGATCAAATCCGCGGCCCTTTCGGCCAGCATATAGACCGGTGCTTGAGTATGGGCAGCTGGGACAAACGGCTATTTTACCCGATTCAGTATATGGTCATTAGGCGATGAAGACTAGGAATGCACCCACCAGGACCGACGCATCTACTATTCTAACCCTCGTGATTCCTTTCACCAGAAGATCAGGATCTACCACTCCCCAACCAGAGCCCCTCGCAGACATCGCTGCAGTTCCAACAGGGTGTACGGCTCCTGCAGCACTACTACGGATGTATAGGTCAAGCTCTTCGTCTGTATTGGCGCTGAATGCCGGTCGGATGAGGAATCCATCCCACACTGGAGACGACATGAATCTCTGAACGCTGCGTACGGCGTGGCGCATGGCAACCATGTCGAATTCTGAGGCGAGTAGGTTCAGTTGGATTCTCGGGTGGTCGAGGGGGTTGGATGATCTGAGAGATACTGCGCCGCCTGAATCCTGGTTAAGCAGACAATCTAGGAGATACCAATGACTGACTTACGTGAGGCAGGTGATACAACGATGGTGCCCGCAGAGATAAAGTGCTGATTAGGGCCGAAGACAGGACCTAGTTGGCCATTCTAGGTGTACAAATAAGCCTTTAGTTTCTTTTATTATGAGTTTAAGGTCTCACTATAAAAAGCATTTCGGAATGTGCTGTCGTCTTGCCTGCGGCTGGGTCAACAGCCCTTTGAAAGATCGGATCATCGCTTGGTACGCGCAGATACCCAAAAGCCAGGATGATTGGATCGACTAATGGTCCTGTACGAGTTTCATTCCATTGGCGCGTGAGCTCCTGAAGGAGTGTCGAGTTCACGAAGAAGCTTTCGTTAGTGTCTGTCGTATTCACAAGCCATGGATTTCCCAGAGCGGGCTGGGAGGTAGCGGATTGATCAGAAAAGAAACATGAACGGAAGTGATAGACATACCTGTTCGGTCAGGTTTTGACCCACCGAGGGTAGATGATGGACTGTTTCGATACCGAACGACGAGAGTGCTTTCGAGTCACCAATGCCGGAATTGAGAAGGATATGTGGCGTCCCTATAGTTCCCGCAGAAAGGACGACTTCCTTTGAGGCAGTAAGAAGGTGGAGTGTTTCTAAAAAGGTTAATTAGCCGCCATTAACTGTTGGCGTTCAACGATGACGTACTTCCATTGTCTTGCGTGAACTGGACATCGCGAAAAGACATTTGTCTTTTATTCGACTGAAGTACACGAGTAACATGTGCATGTAACAATACATGCAAGTTAGGTCGACGAATGAAGGAAGGGCCTAGGTAAGAGGTTGCAGAACTACTTCTCGTGCCATTAAGGATGGTAGACTGTGCCCAGCCTCAAGAAGAGTCAGATCTCAGCCGGAGAGCAAGAGTAACAAACTTACCGACTCCAAGCTGGTCCCCAGAATTCATATCAATGTTATAGCTAAACTCACCGCCCAATGCTTTACTAGCTTGGATAACTCTCCGCTCCATCTCATGAGTAAATCCAGAAAGGCTGACGGAGTTAATTCCGTGGAATCCATGTACCCCTGGATCAAACTGTCCGGTTGTGTCGTGACCATCGGCTGGTGGAGTAAAACGCTCATTCTGAGGGAAAGACTCAGTGGATCAAGCGTTTAGAGAGTTTACTAATCAATTATACCTTCCGGATATACTTTTGCATGCCAGCCCATCCCCAGCCAGAATCGCCAGTAACGCTTGCGTATCTGTCCCAGTCCTCGGAAGTCCCACGAGTGTATGCCATCCAGTCTATTGCAAGATGAGAACTTTTGGAGCCTTGCTACCCCTGTGTGAACTCACTAATCGTGCTACTCCCGCCAAGCACAAAGCCTCGAGAGAATAAACCCGAACGGTTATTCGGGCCAATTTCTGCTGTGAAATTCCAATCCAGCGCCGTACCAGACATTGTACTGCCAAATGCAGGAATCATGGAGACCAGGAGATTGTCGTTTCTTCAACACAACTCAGCCTGAGAGTGGAGAGCGTCAGGAGATACCACTCACGAGCCTCCAGCTTCTAGAACCAGCACTGAATGTCGCGAGTTCTCCGTCAAGCGGTTTGCGATGACATTGCCTGCTGTACCACCTGAACCCAGTGCATCAGTGATTGTCAGGAGAGGCAATGAAAGGAGAGTCCAAACCTCCAACGATGATAAAGTCAAAGTTGCGAGTTGGGAGATCGTCCAATCGTTCGTAGATGGCAGCAAAGGCCTGGCTCGTAAAAAGAAGAATGAAAGATGCAAGGAACATTTCTTTCGCTACCAAGACACTTAGAAAAACCGTTCGTCTTATATCCTTTACCGCATTGCCGTCCAGATTTGGGATATGTCGCGACCAGAGAATAGCATGACTCAAGCATTGCGGTTAGAGTGCCTCAATGATTCCAAACGAAGTCGTGCCTGGGATTTCATAGAAATCGAGTATCTGTAGGTAGTAGATGAATTGGTCATTATGTTCTCATACTAAACAGGACTTCGACGGGACCTACGACGTAAATGCCATCGTTCAATCTCGCGCCCCGAAGTCGCCATCATCTTCTGACTGATTTTTCATTCTATCCGTCCAAAAAACGGTGTATTTATCAGGTCAGCAGATGGTGCGATGGCAGACAGATCGCTCCGAGAATCGTTGATATGTCGAGAACCAGGTCGGCATCGGCCCTTTCGTGGTTAAGAGGAGTTAGAGAGTGAGTGCTTCTAGCTATGCTCACATTATCATCATACGGCCACCATCAGTTCCAGGTTGGTCATCCAGCATTGCATGAGACGTACCAGCGTGTGCATTGAATTTGCCAAGCCCCGGTCGTAAATAGCCTCTCTCTCACTGCCAATGTCCGAGGACTGCGCATCCAGGAAATATTCTGCAGAACAAACAGATGTCAAGTTAAGACAAGGGAACTCTCAACGAATTGTCCTGTGATGATGGTTCGGGAAGAAGCAGGATAGGCGCCGGCAAAGACGGCAAAGTTCACAGGAACACCTGGGGTCCGAGGCCAGTCCAAGGACAGTCAAAGAGTACATTTAATTGGTATCATTACATCTACATCCGCTCACTATGCGTATGTCTCAAGAATTTGCCTACATCCCTGTACCTTTTCAACGAACTCCCGCGAAACCACCTGTGGACAAACTCTCGGGTAAAAATCCAAGGCAGTCGTTAACTTCATCCTTGTTTGCCGTCACCTCAATTTCTACTTCTCCGCCCAGTCTGAACACGTCGTAGAAGTCAAAATGACACCTTGACTGGGAGGGCTTTCCGTTGATCGTAACGTTCTTCACATATGCTGCAGCCCCGTCGGGAATGTTGCGTTGAACTGAACTGGGGTCGAATCCCTTCACTGTGACAGTGGTAGATGAGTTGAGGAATGAGTTGTGTATGGTATACTTGGGAGTGAAGGGTGAGAGGATCAGGAGTTGACTGCTTGACGGAACCGGATACAAGCCAAGAATATGGAAGGCAAGGAGTGTGGCCATTGCTGCTTGATCATCATTCCCAGGAAGGCCAGCCGCAGCTGAAGGTCTGTGTCAGGTGTTGCGGTTTTTTGTATTCCAAGGTCACTCACTGATATCGAAGTTTGTAAAAACGACTTCTCGAACACGGTCAACAGATTTAGCAGGTTGGTTTGCGTAGTGGTAACCAATAGGTGTCTATTGGTTTGCTGAGTATGAGTCGAGTGTCGGAACAACGATGCCGGTACATACCTGGAAAGATGGCTCATTGCCAGCCAGGTAGTAGCCCGCCTGTGACAGATATTAGCATTATGTAAGGGAGAGCAGGAACAACGTACGTCGAAGAAGTGGTCCAGTCGTTTAACGAACGTATCCTGATACCTCTCATCAGTAATATATATATGTGGATTGCTATAGACTTACGTTTCCGCCCATTAACTCAATAAGGTATGCAGTGTCGTGGGGTGCGTAGCTTTACAAGTGTTAGTTTTGTCTTGGTACTACATCATGTAGGACCTACAAGCTATACTCCCAAGACGAGGATTCATAAAATCCATTCACATTGGTACCCTGCAGTGAGCAAGGCCTAGTGTCGTTCTTATCCTGGGGAGAGCAATTCTTGGGATCTTGGAACGCGAATGTGCCGTTCGGGAACCGTTTCTGCATGAAACCTGGGTACAATGTTTATAGAGTCCTCGAACATCATGAAACGTGAGGTACCTTTGAAACCATCACTCTCAACAGAGTCGTCCCATATGTTCCGATAGAACTATTCCAACCAATCAGAGTACGTAACTCCTTAGAAATGCCTTCCACGTACCAATGAACGATTAGTGAATCTTGCTTCGTCATCAGTTTTTCCGAGGAGCAAGGCTACTTGACGGATACCAAAGTCCTCAAAGGCGTACTGGAAAGAGGGATTATCAATATAGACCACATCTATGCAACAGAGGTATCCTTACTTCGACGGTTCTGCTCCCTTCCCTAGTTTGGCGGCCGGTACTAGTAGGATCCAAGACAGCAAAAGGAACATATCCGTATTGACTTCGCAAGGCGATGAGAACACTATCCATCGTAGTCCGAACTGAGACCTACTTGTACACGTTGACTTGTCGTCCAAGGGTGTTCCATTCTGGAGGGTTGATATCTCCGTCTGCAAGCAATGCAGAGTAGAGCTCGTTCAAGTCGACTCCGAGTCGCTCAGCCTCATTGTGATAGTAAATCGCAAAGTGTGATACAATGTTATCGCCACTCGATCCTCCTTGAGTCCATCCAGCTATGGGTTTTGTTTTTCAGTATCATCGAAACTGCGCGAACTGATGTAAATGAAACGTACGAAGGTTATTAGCCCTAACAGAAAGCGAACAGGTCAGTCACATATTAATGACGACGGACATATCACATACCTGCATTCCGGCATCCAGCCTAACTTACGCCATCCATCGATATAGGTATCGACTATCTGAGCAAATTCCACAGGTGAGTGAAGGGACATGAGCGGGAAGAACGTCCGGAACTGGCGTCGGGTATGTCGGAGATAAGCTAAGCGCCCAAAAATAAATGCCAAGGAAGAAACTCACAGTATCCCAGCTGAGGGTTGACATAGTCAGCTAACATCAGTGAGGAAAGCAAGGGGCGGAATACGTTACCTGCAGTACAACGAATCAAAGTAGTAAGAGCTTGTGCCAAAGAATGCGCCTTGTGCTTCTCCAGTAGCATTATTCTACAACAATGCTGTGAGCATACAATATCCCTATACCTTCAGAGCACCTACCGGGGTCAAGGATGCACGATAAAGCGAAGAGTAGAACATCTCGGTAATGTTCTCTGCAGTTTTGGCAATGTCTAGCTCGATCTTGCTGAGTCGCTCGTTCCAGAGCGACTTGCTCTGGGCAACAATATCCTCAAACGTAGAGGAGCCAACTTCGGATTCCGCGTTGGCACAGGCTTGCTCTGTGGATAAGAATGATACTCCGACCCGAAGAGTGATCGTTTCCGGCGTGCCCTTGTAGGAAATCAGTGCACCAGACTCGTAGATTCCACCAATTAGGTTCAGAGAAAGGTTGAGGTGTGTTTGACCGAGACCCTTCGCGTCAAGCCCAAAGCTGTCGTTGAAATTAGCTTTGGGCTCATAGGAAGTACAGGGGACTTACTTATCGCCAGTCCATACACCGTATTCGTCTAGAGTTTGTTTTCCGCCATCCAACAGGTCGTAACACGCAAAGGCTTGGTAATTGTATCGACCAGGGCCGAAACTGAAGGGAATGTCGGCGCGCTTTCTTCTGACTGGAAAGGAGTACACATACCTTGACCCATAACGCCCACCAATGGTAATACGTCCTTTTACAGGATCTATATCCAAAGTGCCGCCCGCAAAGGAGGCTGGAAGGTCGTTGGCAAGATCTGAGATATATATTAGTGACTACTCGATGTGGATTAAAAGTTTGAAGGCGGACCGATGACAAAGTAAGGCTTTGACCCCTCAGGAAATGTGAACCTTTCTAGACCCGCTCTCCTCGTAGAGGTAGCTTCCATTTTAATGTCGTTATCCATAGTCTGGGAGAAATATCCGGGTGTAGCATCTGAACATCCAACGTCACTCAATATTCTTGCCCAAAATAGATTAAATATTATCGTACCATCGGTGTTTAGCTTTCGAAGCCTTTCGCGAGCAGCCAAGCGCGTTGTGCAGGTGTCGAAACCATCTGGACATAACAAGGGCATGACTTCAAAGTTTCCGTACGTTCCGAGGGATGAACCAGTGCCGCTGTCGTGTAGAGGGCTTATGCCCCGGATTTTCTGGGTGGGATCGGTGACATAACCTGGATGTTTACATGAGATGTCATCATGAGGACTGATCGGATGCGAAGACGTACCAGCAGGCGCATATCCAGTGAGGTCCGTGGAGAATTTCACCTGCAATTAGCAGACGGTAAATGAAGTGAAGAAGTTCTAGGTGAAAAACACGAACCATTCCGAATGGCACGGATGCTCCAGGACTGTTGGCTATACTTGAGCTTTTGGAAGAGAGCACGAGTCGCGAGTACCCACCATACGTCTCCGAAGTTGTCTTGTGTGATATTTTCAGCTCAGTGATCACGACGCACTATAAAATATGCTAAACGTACCGGTACCAATGAAAGGGTTGACGAATGCAGCGTAGTCCGGATTGGACTGGTTCGCAGCATTCCTGATAGCTTCAGAGATGCGCCTCTGCACTTCAGGAGAAGGTTGTCCTTTGACCAAAGCGAGGAGCGCAAGACCTGACAACAATAGCTTCAGGCTAGCCGAAGGGGGTGCCATGACGGTAGGATAGAAGGATAATTCCCCCGCTGACAAGTTTTATATAGCTGGCAGGAGCGACCCTTACCACATGGATCGCATACAATGAAGGAACTCGACCGCGTGTTATGAAGTTGTCTCGTTGAGTGTTGAATTCGGATGTAACTCCCGTGATCGCTGGGGCTTCGATTCGTCTGATCGGGAAGAGTATTTCAGGCTCTGGAGCAGATAAGAGTAACGCGCAGTGAAAACTTGAACAAATCAAGTATTTGACTCGTCTAATGAGGGTAGCATCATTGACCGAATAGTGTAGAACTACAAGAAAACCTGGCAATTTTTAGCTTTCTGCAAAGGACGATGCTTGATGCTTGACGACGTACCCCAGGAATCCCTGAAACGTCAAATCCCCTCTTTGCCTCCGTGAAACACTGTTCTCCATCTTCGTTTCATGTTCTTACCCGTAATGATCATCCACACCAAAACGAGAAGGATGGGAGTAGTGAGGAAAGTCAAAAATGTTCACTGACCTGCCCTAAAGTCGACCGCATGGGAATCGACCACGTGATGAAATTCCTTTAAGGCGGCTTGCGACGCGTCAATCCAACTTGGCTTCTCCCTTCCACCATCCTGGTACGCCCACATTTCTACGAATACGGTTACTCGCCATGCGTCTATCACTGCCTATCGTCATTCTTCACGCTCTATGCCTTGTAAATGCCGCCATCATTCCTGTTCAATCTGTCAAACCAATAAACGAACCGCCTCTTCACGACTCCTCGCCCAACTCTCTTTCAAATAATCTGAACACAGAACCCCTTGCGCACACGAATCCTGTACGACTTTTACCTGAAGCTCAATCTAAAGCTCTTCGAAAACGCCAGATACACAATGCCGATTACAGTACCAAGAAGTCTAATTCACCTCAGGACAATACGAACTCGACGTCGACATCCAGCTCTAGCGATAGCACTGAACCACAGTCATCTTCAGGCTCCGGAGAAAGTCGTCACGAACCCCGAGAACCCCATCATTTCCTCCTTTCCAAAGAGAAGGCTCAACGTCGTCACTCGGCTCGCGGCTCGAGGGGACCCTTCATGCAGTCTGCTCCTGTTCGCTCTGGAAAGGGTAAAATTGCGAGTCGCTCCATGTTGATGTCCTTTCCTCGTATACTATCGCGTGGATGGAACCCTCGCCTCTGGTTTTCCAGTCGCGACAGTGCTGTTCCTGGTACAGCGTCACCTACCTCCGCTCCTACCTCTTCAGCTAGCTCCAGTCTTCCTACCAGTATCATCGACCGTCTGCGCGTCTCTCCTGGATTCCCATCCTCTGATGCTGTCACGCCGCAGGGGCCATCGAAACGCGGCGATGCTAAAGACTGTTCTTCCAAGCCGAACGTCGCGCTTCCCAAAGCTGCATCGGAACCGTTGAAACACGAGGGTGGTGTTGCCACGGTTCGTGCCCACTCCTCGCGGGGGCCTCCGGATCTGGCTTTAGGAGCAGAGAAGAGTAATGATCCAAACGAGCTTGCGAAGGGAGATGGGTCTAAACCTAGCGCCGGTCATGTTGGGCATAGTGGGGCTTCGGTGCGGAGATGGATGCGTTCTGAGCCGCAAGGGACAGGCCAGTCGAGAAAGATGAGAAGGGTGACTAACGGTATGTGAATGGTGGCCGATTGGGAATGTTACTTGTATCAATTCTGGATTTCTGGACAACTATATGCGTGGCAAAACTTGTACTACTAGTGTATACATATTCTACTCGATACGATACCTCATCGTACATTTCATTTCCCAAGTTATCTATGTGCGAGATCAAGACGAACGCGATGATTGATCAGAAATCCTCCGGTATGTACTTACTAACCTCTCGAGCACATCACTTTACTTCAACCCCCAGCTCCTTGCTTATCTCCTCGTCCCTGAGCCCTGACTGACGCATACGATTAATCAAGACCTCGTTGGAGGGGACAAGTGCCTCGATATCGACAACATTAACCACCGTCAATGTCTCCCGTAATCCGTTTGGGAAGTATCCCAACACGCAAATCTTCAACGATGACTGCGCTGCTTGAATAAGGCATTTCTTGATATCTTGTAGCAACGCTGGTGTCATATCGGTCTTGTCCAGAGTGTGAAAATTGGTAAACTTGTGGCAAGCGGATGACAAGGGGTTGAGGAACTCTGGATTGTCGAAATGTACAACTAACATTCCGGATTTTAGAGGATCATTCCTGGGCACAGTTGCCTCGTGGCTTTTGATGAAAGACGTTGGATTAGATCCAAATGAGAAACAGCAGCGTAGACTTACGCCATCATAGCCTCCATGATACTCGTACGATTCTCCCATACGTGATTTTCTTTAACCCCACGAAAAAAGGCAAAGTCGGCATTAGATGGGAGGTATTTTCCGTAACCTATTGTGACGAGTGTCATCAATGAAATCCCGAATCGCGTTAGAAGACATAAAACCTACTTCTCCTCGCGACAGTCAGCTGTTCACATCGAAACCGATGCTCCTTCCAGTCATTATGCGCACATTTACGCGAACAGTAGACCTTGGACAAGCATGAGCCACAACGAAGATATCGATGCCCGTCTGGGAGCTTCAAACCACGAGCGCCCTTCAAATAACACTGCAAGGATGTCATGAGCACGGGGAACCTGAGCATATACACTGGACTTAGCACCATCTGATACCCGCACAAATTCCCAGGAGCATCATTCTTAATGTCGCCATATATCAAGCTCATTATCTTCGCCCTGTCCTTACACCTCCCCCAAGTCGACCAAAACGACTTCATCTTTGGATCGTTTGGGATATCCGCTTCAAGCCCTAGTTCCTCGATCCTCGCGATCGCCTTCAAGAACCGATGAAGCACCGAAGGAAAGATGGTATAAGTGGCAAGCTGAGCCAACAAGCGGACGAACAAGTCGTGGAAATGTGTCGGAGAGTCTTCATCCCAAACTGGTCGCTTGTCACCTCTGCTTCTTTCGATGCCATAGAAACGTTTTGCCCTGAAGAACGCAACGAGAAGGCCCGTGTCGAGAGCTTCGCATACGTAAGTTGCTATCCCCATCGATAGGAGAGCAAGCGAAAGCAGATGTTCGACGAGGCCGATCGCGATTCTGAACCTCTCGGAACCTGGCGCGACTCCCTTGAAGGTCCTAGGTCGTGAGAGAAGTGTAGTCAAGGCTTTGGAAAGGGCCTGTGATCCGCCAGCCCTAAGAAATGGTGTATGATCGGTGAATTCGCAGCAGAGATATTGGAAGAGTAAGCCCGTGGATAGATTATATCCTTGTAGTTCATCATCCGGAATCTCCTGTGGATTCTGTGACAGACGCTGAAGATGTCGAATGTAAGGGATTTCGAAATCGTGGCGCCTTCGACAGAATGTGACTGCGCGTGGAAAGTCGTCAGCGAGCCTTTCACCGACATACTTTGGAAACAGGTTCGACAGCGTTTCTGTCCAGCTGAACCACGATGGATGTGAATTATCGATAACGCGTAGCCAAACCTCGATTACATATGTTTTAAGGTATGGAGATTCGGTCCTGAGCCTGCGCAGTTCGGCGTGAGGGTCTTCTAAAGCGCCGAAGTACTGCAGAAAAATGGGTGTGGTAATCAGCAGATCATCCACAAATTGGTCTGATTGGGGGTCTTCCTGTGTCGTACAAGAAATGTAATCCAGGAAAAATTCCATCCATGGGCTGATGGATAGCCAATGCTTCTGTACGCAAGTAGCGGCACCCTTTCGCGTCATGAAATCCACTCCAAAGGATGTCGTCCATGTAAGATATGCAAAAACTCCCAGAGCACTTTCCATTTTTGAGCTGGGTTTAGTGGAACCAATAGGCGGTGAGCCCAAGTTCCCAAGAGCTTTGACGGCCCTGATGGGAGAGGAGAAGTTGTGAGCTGCTTCTCGGATAAAGATAAAATGGGGTGTCTTGTTCAAATCGAAGGGCATCTTGCGTCTAATTCAACCATTTGTGAGTTCCACCAGTTGCTGGCATGGCCTGTTCCAATGGGTACTATTGTACCAAACGTGAACCCACCGATCCGTGTAGAGACTCGAGATTCAGGCTGATACTTGT
The DNA here is from genome assembly GCA_037176845.1 of Paramarasmius palmivorus. Classification (NCBI taxonomy): domain Eukaryota; kingdom Fungi; phylum Basidiomycota; class Agaricomycetes; order Agaricales; family Marasmiaceae; genus Paramarasmius; species Paramarasmius palmivorus. The sequence goes on along the minus strand of JAYKXP010000038.1, from coordinate 93,502 downwards.
GTGGCGTTTTCTCCGAGTTCACCTGGGAGAAAGAGATGCGGAAGCGTAGAAAGTACAGAGAGAACGAGAAGAAAGTGATGGTTGAGGTTGAAGACGGCGCTCGACAGCTCGCTTGATAAGGTAGTGGTCTTCGATGGAATCCCACGACCACCAGCTGGCACCTCATCAGACGCTCAATAAGCGCCGGGCGTCTACGCCTCTACCTATATGCATGTACATAGAGACTAAGGATAGTAAATATCCACGAACATCGTCGAGGAATCTGACTAGCATGATTCCAATACAACTAGATCGTTTACTTAAAACCGTAGGGTATGATCGTCCTCCGTATCTTTCAAAATGCTACTTCGATGGCATGCGAGGTAACTATGTCATCCTCTAATGCACAAACGATGTGTGCCAAAAGGAATTCCATCCACGGGCCGATACACGACAGCCAGTTTTCATAGATCCTGAGCATGTCGACGGAAGAGCTGTGCTTCCACCTTCCCACGGTTTCAGCGCTAGCGATCAGCAAGTATAAAATTTTCAAATTCCTCAAAGCAAACACCAACGAGTAAGTAATCTGATTAGAGGATGGGTAAAAGCAATTATACGAGTAGTAAAGTCGGTAGACTTCGGCATGAATAGATGAAACGCATCAGGAAATCTTCGATCGCGAAGTGGTCGATAACCAATGAACATGGTATCTAGGAATCGTATGGAGTCTGAGTGTTTTCACGTTCAATATGGCCTAGCATGTCATATTCAGTTTCCAATGAATCCAAGGGCATAAATCAGCACTTACAACCCATAAAGTGGCCTATTCATCGCCTCCAAAGTGTCAACCCAACGAGGACGCCTCCTTCCAGGTTCGTGGAACCCCCAACCCTCAAAACCATCATAAACGCGCTCTCTATCCTCTTCATCGAACACCTTGACCGTCACCGTGTTTCCTCCGTCAAACAAGGTGTCGATACGGTCATCAGTCTGAGGTAGCAGCTTGCGATTGGAGAATAGACCGATAGTCCATCCTTCGGGGAGGGGAAATCCGTCTTCCATCGATACGCTGGCTGTATGGTGATGATTAGATATTTCGAGTCGTAGACCGAGAGATAAAAAGAGGATACACGCACAAATGATTTGGTCCCACAATTGATTCATGGTAAGGTATTCATTGACATCCTGGCCTCTGGTATGCCCGTAAGAGCCCATCTTGACGTTGATCCACATACAGCCATGATCTCTGTATCCTCGTTTGTGCCAACCGGCACCTCTGGCGTTACGAGTTGACCATTGACGTCGAGCAGGAGGCATTGTGAGTTAGAGTAGTGAGTAGCTCTAGTAGATTAAGTTGAAATATATGGAAGAAGTTCGAGAAAAAAGAATGGGGGCACTGTTAAAACGTTGAAGTCTGAAGTGAACGTTGATGAGGCGGAACGGTTTGAAAAAATGCAGGACGTGGCGTGGGGAGTCTTTTTCTCAGAAGCGGTCGGTCACAGTCACGTGATCAATTGCCAATTGAGTCACACTCACTGTCAGTAAGACTGGATTTTCTACTTGCACTGACAGGCCCTACTCTCAGAGCGATATCGAACTCAAGCCTATGTAGAGTAAAATAAGGTATTTTGTTCATTTAGATGCCAAGCATATCCACGAAACGACACCTTGGCCTAATACTTAGTGTAGGACATCAGACACATTTACCTTGAATCGTCTGAACTTCAACAAGGAAATGTCAACGCTGCGGCAGGCTATGTCCAGACGGCACCTGCGGTTGTTGAGGAGGAGTTAGTAACTTAGCAATAGGCATGCGATTGATTAAAGCCCACCCGTCTATCTCTTGAAGCCATCGACTGTGCAGAAAGATCAAGACAATTAGGTTACACGACGGGGAGTGTATCGCTTGTGTAGGTCCGACGAGCTGAAATAGGTGACCATCTCCGTATACAAGGAATTGCAGAGAACCCTAAAGGTCCAAACGGCGGAAGTGGGCAGCACAACAAAAGAGACTACTGAAAACAGATGTTAGGATTCAACTGGATTTACTGAAAGTTACACTCACCAAATCCCCTTGACAACAAACACTCATTGAACGCCCTCGGTTACATTTTTGCCTCTTGCGGGTTGATCTTCCGAGATAACTCAGACTGCATCGAAGCGATGCTCGGAGCGGACCATGCGCACCACAGAACAACAACAAAGTTGCATGCCGCCCACGAACGCCGCGTTACGCACGGAAATGGAGTCGGGGTAAATGGGTCTAGGTTTTTATTGTTTTCTAGACGGGAGTTACGTAGACTTCCATAGAATCCGTTACTGGATTTTTGAGAGTTTCAGTCGATTGGAAGCCTAGAGACCTTGCTAGAGAGGATCTTTTGCTGAAGAATTCGAGCAAGAAAGAAGTCTTGGGTGCTGGACCAAGTGGTGGTGGAAGAGGAGAACGAGGTGGAAGTCACAAAAGTGTGACATTTGGTCACCCTGTCACGTCACGAAGGAGAACAATAAACAAGCGCTTATGGAGAACAATGAACTCGAGGACCACAATGGACTTGAAAAGTAATACAAGGCGATTCGCATTTTTCTCATTCCCTTCCCGTCCTCTCCTTTCCCTAGATTTTCTCGACGACGTCGCCGGTCGACCTCTGGCATGTCTCTTCCACCACCACCTCATTACGACGCTCACTCGACGACATACATCTCCTCGTCATCCTTGAAGCCTTATCTCGAGCTACCTCACCTTCTATCTCTCACATGGCTCGCTTATCCGATTCTTTCCTTGCTATTCGTCGCATTCAGACTCCAATTGTCGCTAGCATCGTCACAGGATGCAGTGGCAAGTGCAAAGGCCAATTTACTTGCCAGTTGCAAGGCTGCAGAACAAGCTGCCACATCAGCTGCTAGCATGCCTAGGTTTTTGGCTATCGCAACGAACGAACAGTTTGCAGATGCAGTGAATGGGACGATGAGGGCAGCTCGGGCGACACTCGTACTCGCGTTGACAATTATGGAGGCTATCATCAACTTTATTATTGACATTTATCGTTCGACCTTCCTGTGCTTCCTGGAATTGGTCATTCGTGGAGGACTGGCAATCATCATTGGTGCAGTTAAAGAGGTGTGTATTACGCGCTATCCAGACTCACAGTAAAACTCAAGTATATTGTAGTTTACCGACCTCATCGAAAGGACGGCAGGCAGTTTGGCCACCAGCATCCAGAATGATATCAGCTCCGCAAACAATGTTATTAAGAACGCCATCGATGCTATCAACAAAGTCAATCCATTCGATGATATCCAAGCACCTCAGATTCCTGTTCCCAATCTGGACAGTCTTACCAACCTCCAAATTCCAACGACGTTTGAAGACTCACTCACACGATTAAATGACACTCTTCCCACTTTCAATGACATCAAGGACAAGATCGAGGAGATGTAAGCCAGCTAATTCACTCGCCGCTTCCGGGACTGACTTTTCCTCACAGTATCAATACCCCGTTTGAGCTCCTGAAAAAGGATATCAACGACACTTTCGCTGGCATGAATTTTAATAGCTCTACTCTGCCTGTGCCTGCACAGAACAGACTTACGTTTTGCAATGACCTCGACACCTCGGTCGTTGACGACCTGGGTCAAGACATGATCAGAATCGCCAAAATTGGCGTCATCGTCATCATTCTTCTCGCACTCATTCTCATTGGTCTCAATTGTCTACTCGTGTGGTACAAGTGGCGCTGCCAGAAAGCCCACTTGGAGTACACTAGACAGGCTTGGACCACCGACCCGACGATTTACCAGACCAAAGCCACTGGAGGTGTCCCTCAAGTAACACTTACAGATCACAACATGCTCATGCTTCAAGCCAACGGCGAGCATCCCCTCCTCACTCGGATCATCAACCAGATCTCCCAGAGGCTTCGTCTTTCGCCTCAGAAGCACTGCAACCTCTCCTGGTACCTCAACTACATCTTCCATGCCCCCGCACTCGCAGTCTTCCTCATCGGTTTCTTCGGTCTGCTCTCTGTACAAATACAGCTTTTCGCCATCGATTCCCTCGAAGCGAAATACGCTGAAAAAGAAGCAGCAGCAGCATCCGATTTCTCCAACACCATCGCCACCTCTATCAACTCTAGCATGTACAACCAATCGGCAGCCTACGCCAACGACGTTAACGGCCGTGTCGATGCTATGCAGTCTGACCTGAACAATGGTGTCTTTGGTTGGGTTAACGGTACCACGACCACTCTTAACACCACTATTAACGAACTCTACAATGACATCCAGAATGCCGTCAACACCGTTTTCAACGGTACCATTTTGGAACAGCCGGCCCAAGAGTTCATTCGGTGTTTGATTGGTACCAAGGTTGATGCCATTGAGAACGCCCTCACGTTCTTACACGACAACCTCGTCATCAACATCCCCAGAGTCAACGAGACTGCACTTGTCCTTTCGCAGGATTCGGTGGACGAAGCTACCAAGCCCATTGCCGCTGCTGCTATCGGTGGCGGTGGAGACGATAACCAGGGCATCGTACGCAAGTTGATCAACTCGTATGCGGCCTCGTTGAGGAAGGAACGAGTGATGTTCTTGATTTTCATGGGACTCTGGGCGTTTGTCTGTTTCATGGGAATCTGCATCATTCTTTGGTATTCCTATGGCAAACCGTTGATGGAGAAACGAAGGAGAAGAAGATACGAAAGGGAGCAGAGGGGCGGTATTGTTCCATTCCAGCTTCACTCTCCCTCTTCTTCCAACGAATGGGGCAGTGAGAAGCGAGCGGATAATAACCTGGAAAATGGCGGATTGAGCGCACACCCAACCGATTTGAGGCAGCTGACGCCTCTACCTTCACCCGAACCACATAGTGCACCGAAGCAAGAGCCAGAGCACAAAAGCTGGGAAAACTTCTTTGGAGGTTTCGGTGGCGCTGATGTCTCTCGCGAACCACGAAATCGTACCATCAGCAAGCCGATGAGGCTTCGTGCTCTCGGCAAGATTGGGATGGGCAGGGAGGCTCTCGTGTCTGATGAGGACTCTGCGAGGCAACAGAGCGAACCTGAACCTCAGCCGCAAGAAAAACGAAGCACGGCTTGGCTCGGCAAGTTCACCGGGCTTTTGGGCAGGAAAAACAACGACAATGAAGCATCTCAGAGTCGCCCTAACCTCCGGATATCCACGGATCGTAGCTCCAGTATGATTACGCTCACCCGTGAGGAACATTCTCGTTGGTCGACTTCGCCGCCTGCCGAGTCTTCGCAACCTCGTGTTGCCCCATGGGTGACTATACTGTCCCCTTCGAGGAAGAGCTTTTCGCCTACTTCGCCTCCCGCAGGTAACGGTAACGGTTTCGTTTTCCCGAAAACGGAAACAAGACAGAACGTTCCGCATGATGTCAACTCGGTTTATGAGAGCTCTCAAATGCCTCTCAATCCACAATCGCTATTCGCTCCCCCTCTCCACCACGGCTTCAACGTATCAGCTGGCAACACTTCCAACGTGAACTTGATGCCACCACCACAGCACCCCCATCGTCGCTCCTCTTCTGTGCCTGCCTGGAAGTTCAAAGCTCAAAACGAGGCACAGGATGATCAAGCTGGTACATCTATCACTCCTGTGACACGGATCTTGACGACCAACCCCGCTATGCGCGAATCTGGTATTAACCCATTTTCGACGCCGTTTGACGATGAACATCGGGTGAAGATTGAGCGTGCCCCTCAGAGGAAGAGTATACCAACAAATCCATTCAATGCGGTTGCTCTCTGATCCTGTCCTCCCGCGATGATGATGACTTTTGACGATTCCGAACTTTTTTCTTGCGTCTGGACGCTTTCGTTTCTTGCTTTTATGTTACCTGTACTACGATACCTATCGCCGCTCAGGCTTTAATGCTCTTTTTGTTGTATATCCTTCCACTCACCCCATCTTTCTTGTAGCCTATCGCTCAGCCACATTCACTTAAGTAGCACTAGTAGCATATATACTCAATGTATTTTTACGAACCACGGGAACTCAGAACCCATTACACATTGATATTAGCAATGTCCTCTTGGATCACGGATGATTCAATGATTTTCGTCAGCACTCACGTTCACCTCGGCCGTAGCACTTTCTAGAAAAACAAAGGTAAACAGGTCGGATATTTGAGGATGACGTCGAACCGAGTCTTCCGGTCATAATTCACAACCACCATGTTCGCTCTCGCACGAAACGCTCTTCGCCCATCTCTTGCTCGTACTTTTGCAGCACCCAGCACAGCTGCTTCACTCCACACTCTTCCGGAACTGCCCTACGCCTACAATGTGCGATTTTGGACTTGAAAGCTGCGAATTTGTTGCTGAGTAATATGTTAGGCTCTCGAACCTCATATTTCTGAGGAAATTATGAAACTTCACCACCAGAAGCACCACCAGACATATGTTAACGGTCTCAATGCTGCAGAGGAGTCATATGCGAAAGCGCCTTCAACAAAGGAGAGGATTGCGCTTCAGACCGCATTGAAGTTTAACGGTGGTGGTGAGTCATGGATGATCTTCAGAGACATAATATAAACCAATACAGTAATATGCAGGACATATCAATCACTCTTTATTCTGGAAGAACCTCGCTCCTGCAAGTGGCGACGGTGGAAAGCTTGCGGACGGTCCTTTGAAACAGGCTATCGAACGCGACTTTGGTTCCGTTGAAAACTTCAAGAAGTCGTTCAATGCTAAAACAGCTGCCATTCAAGGCAGTGGATGGGGATGGCTCGTGCGTTCGAATTTGCATTGACATTCTGAACCTTTCACTCATGACTTACCCAGGGATACAACCAAACCACCAAGAAGCTCGAGATTGTGACTACCGCCAATCAGGATCCCCTGCTGTGTGAGTTCGGTACTTTTACTGAAGATAGCGATATGTTAATCTATCCGGCTAGCCCACGAGCCCATCATTGGTGTCGATATCTGGGAACACGTATGTCCAAGTACTTTGCTTTTCGCACAATGCATGGAGCTGACACAAAGTTGAACCACTGTAGGCGTTCTACCTCCAGTACAAAAACGTCAAGCCAGACGTAAGTGTCTTCTTTTCGCGTGCTTTAGCGTCATTCTGAATCACCTATAGTACCTTAACGCGATCTGGAACGTCATCAACTTCAAGGAGGCCGAGAAAAGATTCCTCGAGGCCTCTCAGTAGGTCCCCACGATGTGAAATAAAAGGTTCTATGGTGGCTGAGGACTATGTACTTTTAATTCACTCTAATGAACGATATTCCCTTAAAAATCCGTCTGTCTAACCGGACTCAATTGCAGGTGGTCCGTGCGCGTGAGATGACGTCAGAGATGTTGCTCGATGCTCATTACACGTTGCTCGACAAAGACCATATCATCAGAATGGATGTCATATCTGTGGATCGTCTGTGGCAACGAGAACGTCATGGGTGGGTATCGAGTCGTTAAATACCTCCAGCGATCTAGAGTTGTTCAGCATCAACCACCTACATTCACTCGCATCTACTTCAAAGCCTTCTCAAAAACACCTTATCATGTCTGGGTCCGGAGCTATGCAATCCAAGGTCGGAAACTCACAGGTATACAATGACGGTGACCAGCGGTGAGTTGCAGGCCTCGTATACAGATACCCGGGACTCAACGCATGATCTAGAACTACCAAAGGAACTGTCACCGACCAAAGAGAACGTTTCGAGTTTGCACCCCCAAATGCTCATAGCGAGATTGACTCCAAGTATGTCTCAAAGGTATTGTTGTATCAGTCATCAATCTGACTTTACCATCACAGGGATGAGCGTTCACTCGCGAATAGACTAGCCGCTGCAGAGAGCCATGAAATCGACAACCTCAGCAACAAAACCAAAGACACAGTACACGACCCATTAGAACCTGCTCGTTCGCATGGGAATGAGCCCTCAAAAGGTGCTAAAATAGATGCTGAATTGAAGGCTGAGGAAGAAGAGCTGCTCGAAAGGAAAGGAAAGGCGTAGAATGGAACTTTATTGAAATGAATGAATATTGTACCTGTACTATCGTAATACGACGCATGGAGATGATATCTGAAATATGATATGTCGGCCTACTTCTGTTAATTCTCATCCGCCGCGATGCACTTAACCAACAAAGGGCATTGCACCCCTTTCTCTACTTCCCCTTCAAGAGTTGGAATCATTACTCCTGCTGCTTCTCGACGGATACGACTGCATTCGGGCGTGGTAGAAAATTCGAAATTGCTTATTAGCTCCACGAGGAATGCTTGCATCTCCAGAACGCTACCACGTTTCTTGCGGTTAGTTTATCATTCGTCGTCGTCAGATTTAATTGGACATACGCAAATCGCCAACCAATGCATGAACGTTGACCGCCAGCAAATGTGGCCCTTGGAAAAAGGGTGAGAATAATGGTCTCAGTTTTCGACTAATGATCACTTACAAATTGGCGTATACTCCGACTGAGGATCCGGGCTTGGTACCTATCGAGTTATTGAGCCAACGGTCCGGATTGAATTCGTGTGCATCTTCGCCAAACACGTTCTTATTCCTGCGCCAGAGATAAATCAAGAGCCTTATAATCCAAGAGGACTGACCATACCTATTGTATCCGTTCACCGAAATCAGGACCTTTTGACCTTTGCGGACTGGCACCTCACTGATATATTGTCCGTCGGATGTGAGTATAGGCTCGCTAAGAGGGATCACGTCGTCGACATTGGCCATTCGTTGAATCTGTGGTGCGACGGAATGGTAGCGAAGTGATTCCTAAAGGTAGTAGTAGTTGTAGGTCCATATCATGTCGGTCTGGGCATTCCGGTAATTAACTGCTTACCTTGAGCACCGCATTCAGGTATGGTAGTGTGTCGAAGTCTTCAGCAACAAAGTTCCCAGTGGTGTCTCCCTTGGCCGCCAGCTCGCGTTTCTTTGCAAAGATTTCCTCCCTCAGCCGGTTTTGCATTTCAGGATGTCGACTGAGCTCGAGTAATGTCCAGGAAATGGAGTTTGCTGGAGGAATCAGATGAGGTTGATATTTTATAGACTGAAAGAAACACACCTGTAGTTTCATGTCCTGCTGCGAATATCGTGCTGTTCCATTGAACGTCGTCAAGGAAAGTAACCTGCAGTCTAATTTGCAGGACTCACGTCATCTGGGCAAGTAACTCATCATCCGACAGCTTAGACTTTTCGTTTTCGGATAGGTTGGCTTTAACTACAGAATTGCGTTAGAACTAGTAGTCTGTTGGAGGGCCAACAAATGCGTACCCAAAAGAGACATGACATCTTTGTTGCCTTTACCCTGGCTAATATTCCCCGCTTTCTCTCTAAGAAGCTGCCGCGCAACATCCGTTGAGATTTCTTTTACCATCTGTACGCGTTTAGCCCTGTCATTGGTTGAATGGTTCAACATGAATTCGACAAGTTTGAAGGGCAGTAGTGTGGGCAGAGCCATGGAGACTAAGGTCGCTTTGGTAGGCAAGGCAAACAAGTCAGTGCTAGGGAAATGTCAGGTATGCGTCCGTGAACCAATAATAAGGTGAGCTGAATGCGTACAATAAGTTGTTATAAGCTGCGGCGAGGCGGTTATTAGCATCCTCCATTGCACCAAAGTGGTAATCAAATCCAGCTAAAAAACGTATTCATAGTAAGCCAAGGTAACTTGCTCAAGAACCTCAACGAACCATGTCCAATAGCATCCAAAGTTGCCCGAGAAACATATTTTGGAATGTTGAATACCTTGGATCCGCTGTCAGATTGAACAATGATATCCTTCATCGCGTTAGTGAGCTAGACGAAACTTCGTGAATAACTGAGTGCCCAGAGAAAGTATCAACGAACAGCAACAGCGGCAGATGAAAATACTGGGACCAATTCTCGGGATGCAGGAGCACCGAAACTTGGCTGCATAACCCTTCGCTGCCTCCGGTGATCATGACCTTTTGTCGGAGTTCTGTCAGCGTTCGAGCACTGATTTCATGACTGATCTTACCGGCCACAGCAGTCACGCCCGGACCTGTGATACGAGACAATTAATAAGAGTGCTCAGACAAGGACTAGCTGCTTGATATACTTACCGACCAAGAGCGCTGTACGTTGCCTCATCTCCAAGGTCCTTTCCCATCGGTAGTTTGGAGCATGAAGGACGTGCTGGACTGCTTTCGGGTCTGCAACAAATAGACGCTCGTCCTGTGGACGAATTGTGAATAAAAATGTTCACCCGGGAAGAGTACTGATATCTCACTCCAAATGTTCCTCTATATCGGGCAATTCCGCCATAGAGTGATTGCCATCGAAAGTCCGTCTGTTTGGTTCAGTCAGAACATCAGACAGCGACGATTACACAGTGAGCTTTCCTACCTCTCCCGCTTGTGGCTGCAAAAGTTCCTCGAGGTTTCCTGCCAAAGTTGAAGTCGCCATAAACAGATAAAGAATGAAAGAGAACTGACCTACGAGCCATGACTTGCTTTTCGGCCCACGAATACTGGCAATCGGCGACTTGCGCCTAGAACGCCCGTAAAGAAATAGTGCGACTGCGAGTAGCAAGAGAATTATTGAACTAGTTTCCATCGTGAGGGGGAAAGGTCGGTGATAGAGAACCAGGACAGACCTAGGTTTTTATAATGGAACGCCAGCGACCCGACCTCACGTATACGGCAACCAACAGATTTGACTTGACTTTCCGTTTGCATTCGGCTACTTTATGAAAAAAATATCAGGTCAGTAGCCGGTGAAGTTCCCAATATCAATCAAGTCTCATGGCCGAAGTAATACGTATTCACGGCGCTTCCCTGCACGAACCCCTTTGTCACTCCGTGTCAATTGTGGTATTTATCGTTACTCACATCAGCCTACGATATTAAAGGGTGCTTTGCTGTCCCACCTTGTCTTTTGTTTTCCAAAGGGCCAGGTGAGTGCACGTGAGAGTCCGCCAATCTTATTTGCAGGACAGTGAATGATCATCTGTTATGGGTTGGCTTATGTGCATATTTCGAATGTTAAGAATAGCACAGTACAGCAACAACGCCGAACCTATGATCAATATTTAGAGCCCTCCCAGCATTCAATAGTCGAATAAGAGGCGCGGGTAGTGGTGGTTGAGGCAACGTTGATGACGAGTGCCAGTGGGACGTCGACGGAGCATGTCTTCACAGGCAGGACCGCCAGCCAGGTGGAATCTCAATCTGATCCAAATTGCATTTGCTGATGTAGCACGCGTTCAGTTTGGTCAGTCAAAAACCTGCCCTAAAGTCACATCGAAACAGTATCACGTGATATTGAACCAATCACTTTCTTTCAATTTGTGGTAGGAATCTTTGAGCCTCAATACAGTGACGTTGCAGTGGCGAGATCTAGGCTTTTTCGATACTGGTGAACATTATCTATGTAATCTAGTAATTGATAAACAGACAAAAAAAATCCATGACAGAGCGAACAAAACTTCGTTCAATTCTCATCCGCAGAAATGCAGCTAACCAGCAGAGGACATTGTACACCTTTCTCCACTTCTCCTTCGAGAGTCGGAAGCATTACTCCTGCTGCTTCTCGACGGATACGACTGCATTCAGGCGTAATCGAAAATTCAAAATTGCTTATCAGCTCGACGAGGAATGCTTGCATCTCCAGAACGCTGTCATGTTTCTTGCGGTTAATTCATCATTCGTCGTCAAAGTTGATTGGACATACGCAAATCGCCAGCCAATGCATGAGCGTTGACCACCAGCAAAGGTAGCCCTTCAGAATAGATGAGCAAAATGGAACCGCAGCTTTCGAGTGTCACTTACAAGTTAGCGTATACTCCAACTGACGATCCAGGCTTGATATCTATCAAATTATTGAGCCACCGGTCTGGATTGAATTCATGTGCATCTTCGCCAAATACGCTCTTGTTCCTGTTGGGTCAATAAATAAAAATATTCTTCCCAGAAGGCACCGATCCCACCGGTTGTAGCCGCTAATCGATATCCAGACCTTCTGACCTTTGCGGACTGGCACCTCACTGATATATTGTCCGTCAGATGTGAGTATAGGCTCGCTAAGGGGGATCACGTCGTCGACGTTTGCCATTCGTTGAATTTGGGATGCGACAGAATGATAACGAAGTGATTCCTGAGAATATACCAGTCTGCGTTGTGTTATTTGATACGAACAACACAGCTACTTACCTTGAGAACCGCATTCAGGTAGGGTAATGTATCGAAGTCTTCAGCTGCAAAGGTCCTAGCTGTATTTCCCTTCGCCACCATGTCGCGTTTCTTTGCACGAATCTCTTCTCTGAGTCGAGATTGCATCTCAGGATGTCGACTTAATTCAAGAAGAGTCCAGGAGATAGAATTGGCTAGGGCGATGGATAAGGGCATAGGCTTTCCAAATTTCGTGAAAGACGCACCTGTAGTCTCATGTCCCGCTATGAATATCGTGCTATAGAACAAGTCAATACAGTGAAAGATATTGCTACTGAACTGGGCACTCACATCATCTGAGCAATCAGCTCCTTGTCTGACAATTTGGACTTTTCGTTCTCCGACAAATTAGCCTTTACTATGGGCATCCTGTTGAGACTACCAGCCAGCGAGGATGAGAGGTACTAACTCAAAAGAGACATAACATCCTTATTGCCTCTGCCTTGGCTAATATTTCCCGCTTTCTCTCTGAGGAGTTGTTTTGCAACGTCTGTCGAGACTTCCTTTAACAGACGTGCGCGCTTGGCTCGTTTGCTAGACGACTGCTTCAATAAAAGTTCGACGAGTTTGAATGGCAATATCGAAGGCAGAGCCATTGAAACCAGCGATGCTTTGGTGGGAGAAGCAAATAGTTCAGCACTGAAGGTACATCAGATATACGACTTTGTCACAAAGATTTCTGCACGTACAAGAGGTTGCTGTAAGCTACCGCAAGAGGATTGTCAGCATTTTCCATTGCCCCGAAGTGGTAGTCAAATCCAGCTAGATTTACATTCGTGAGTCACTTTACCCCGCTAAGGATGACCACGAACCATGTCCAATAGCATCCAGAGTTGCTCGAGAGACATATTTCGGAATGTTGAACACTTTACAATCCTCGTCCGATTGAAGGATCAGATCTTTCAGAACGCTGGTGAGCTGAAGAAGAAAGTTAGGAACCAACTTTGCCTGAGTAAGAAAGCTCGACAAACAGCGGCAGCAGCAGAGAAGAATACTGGGACCAATTCCCGGGACGCTGGGGCCCCAAAGCTTGGTTGCATAACCCTTCGCTGTCGTCGGTGTTCATCTCCTATTATGCCATCTGTCAGTATTTAAGTCTCTAAGGTCTATAGAAGCTCCAACCTGCTACGGAGGTCACCCCTGGCCCTGTGATATCAAGCGTCAAGTAAAGCTCACGGAAGAATAAAGCTGGTATACTAACCGAACAAAAGAATTGTACGCTGCCTTATCTCCTTGCTCCTTTCCCACCGGTAGTTGGGCGCATGAAGGACGTGCTGAACGGCTTTTGGGTCCGAAATCCAAAGACGCTCGTCCTTGAACGGATTGTTAATTAGCACAATATTCGGGGTCGGATGATAAGAACTCACTCCGAACGTGCCTCTGTATCGCGCAATTCCGCCATAGAGTGATTGCCATCGAAAGTCTGTCTGTTTCATTCCATTAGCAAGACGCAGCGGGAACGAGGCGTAAACACGTACTTCTCCTGATTGTGCCTGTAAAAGCTCTTCGAGGTTTCCTATGAATCATGTCAAGTGATCGCGAACAGATCGAATAATCAAAGGACTTGCCTACGAGCCACGATTTAGGTTTCGGCCCTCGGATTCTAGCAATCAGTGATTTCGACCTGGAACGCCAGTAGAGAAACAGAGCAATCGCGGGCAGTAAGAGACAGAGTAGAGTTATTTCCATCGTAAGGGAGAAAGGTAGGGGATAGAGGACCGGATGGCCTGAGTTTTATGATAGAACAATCTCACGACATTCGGCTATTTTATGAGAAAGATATCAGGTCAGTAGCCGGAAAACTTCCCAAAGTAATAGAATTTAACGCAGGTGCGATACGCACTCGCAGCGCTTCTCTTCTTATAGCCAATTTTTGCGTCAACCATGTGTTGGATAAAGCTGTGTAGACTCATTAATCGTTCGCTCTCAGCTATGATATATTGCTACTCACATGAACTCAACTGACTATCAAAACCTGATCCTTCCCATCCCATGTAATCGTTTCCAGTGTCAGGTAATCCGCTCAAATCTTCGTGATAGACCACGAGACGCTGTCATTCGCACATCTCGGACCTCTTGATGAAGGATAATCATGTCAGATCGAATGCTCAGCCCAGACTCGACAGTCCACGATAGTTCTGTCATTGGGTAGCACAGGATGCACCACTCCGACTACGTTATATATCAGCTTTGGGGGGACATTTCAAATCAAGCGAGAGCCATACTGCTATATCAATTCTAGCACTTCATGCGATCCGCCACGAAGCAAAATGGATTCTAGAATAAACATCAACTTCAAGTCGAAGGAAAATGAGGGAAAATCACGAGTGCCTCTTGTCATTGGTCCAAAATTCACCCTTGGAGTTCGTGAGGGATTCGCGTCGTGGTTCGGCTTTGACAAAGGCTGACGCCCTGACGATGTGTTTTCAACTTCGTGGAGGAAGTAGTGACGTTGTGAGTGCGCGTGAATACGAGCTTGCGAGCGGTTGAGCTTCTGCCTAGGGGAGACTAGCGCGTGAGAGTCCAAGGTCACTGTCAGCGCATGATCTGAAGTTTGAACGTGGGAAATGTTCTCGTGATACGGAGACGGTCCCTTTTCCTTGCCTTTTCCTGAACCTAAGGCCTAAACGTAAACGCGTAAACCCCCACGATGAGCCAGCACCCCAACCCGAGCCACCCTGACATACACAGTCAATACGACTGTGAAGCGAATAAGGGAACGACTCTCTACTACTCACCGAAATGAAGAAAGAGGTTAGTGTATGGAGTCGCATGATGTCCGAGGAGACACTTTACAGTTTACTTACACCTTTTCTAGAAAATATTCATCCTTCCGTCCAACATCCCCGGATGTCTGTACCAATAGCGGGGATGATGGATTTCTCGGTCGGCGATATAGGCTACTGCTCAGCAGCGGAAATTCCATCATGAATACACGGGAACCCGCGTGCGTTCTTGTTTCATTCTTTGAGTCTGGCAATGCTCTAAAACTTTTCTCGAAGTTCAGA
This sequence comes from Paramarasmius palmivorus, assembly GCA_037176845.1. Classification (NCBI taxonomy): domain Eukaryota; kingdom Fungi; phylum Basidiomycota; class Agaricomycetes; order Agaricales; family Marasmiaceae; genus Paramarasmius; species Paramarasmius palmivorus. The sequence continues at coordinate 78,347 of JAYKXP010000038.1, read as the reverse complement.
GCCTATGGTTTCGGGTGTAACAACGGCATGACGAATAAGGTGCTGCCAGTTACGCTGGATCCATGTTAACAGTGAGTCAGAGGCCCAGAGGCTGTTTTGATGATATCCATGCATTCTTAAACCTTGCATCTCCGTAGGCAGCCGCAGGCTTGGCCCCGTGTCAGAAGGCTCGAGTTCAATCATTGTTCCGCGTCAATTTGGTGAAAGATGCAACGGTCAGAATGGATATGACTACCGGGAAGTCCACATCAAGCCGATGCTCCAGGATGATAGTTGGACCGCTACGAGCGGTCTTTAGTGTCGGGCTAGAAATGAACTCCGGTGCCGCTCAGAGATTACATCCATAAAGATTTTCGTCGCAGACTAGCCGTAGGATTTCTTTTCATTGACTCGAGTCTATATTATTACTCATAAGTACGTCCGTTCCTCCACAGAGGAACCACTATCAGGCCCATTTGATGATCATGATTTCAAGATGCCATACATATGTGTCACGGCCACTAAATTGACCGTGACATCCATTCCTGACATTCAATACAATGTCCAGTTTAAAGCTGCGCCCGTTCTGGGCTCTTTGTAAATCTCCCCACTTCCCTCACCCATGCCATTCGTCGACGTCGAGACAAGGACAGGAAACGTCAAGTTCAAGTATATCATATCCACACCGACGTCTGAAGATTCCAGGTCTATTGATCCAAATCTCCCGACAATTCTCTTCATCCACCCTGTATTTACCGCACCGGTGATCTTCCATTGTGAGCGACCTGTTTCACTGCTTTCTCGACGCCACTGACGCCATTCAACAATTGTAGCTCAATTTACAGACCCGCGGCTTCGACGATTCAACCTTGTCACTTTTGATGTACGGGAGCACGGAGAAACCTTAGGCGACGCGACTCCACCAACGTATGACCAGTTCGATGCTGCAGAGGACACCGTCAGGCTCATGGTGCGGGCGCTGATCTTCTATCTCTTCGACATATTCTGACCGAGTTGTTAAGGATGCTCTATCGTTACCACCTTGCCATTTCTTTGGTCTAGCATCCGGCGCAACGGTTGCACTACAAATCGCTCTCTCGTACCCCACAAAAGTTCTCTCCCTCACCCTTCCCTCGCATGAATGCCTCGAAGAGGTATGTCGGATATTCGTACTGCTATTGCCGATGCTGAGCAATAGCTGAAAAGCCTCTCGATGTCAGTGAAGGGCACGTAGATGTGTACGAGCGATGGAGGAGTGGCGTACCGGATGCAGAGACAGTTGATGAAGAATTGCTCCAGGAAGCAATGATGGGTGCAGCTGAGTATGCCTTTACAAATCTCAGTGAAGTATCACCGCTCGGGACGGCGTGAGTGTTCCGAACACCGTTTGTGACCAGGACTCGAGTATCAAGTACTCACTCTTGATCCAGGATTGCTTGGAATTCCACCGGAGTACAGCGGCGGAGATGGACCTACCCCAATTTGGGAGCATTAAAGGCATACGTTATCGACTTCATGAAGGACCGCAAAAGCCATCCTATCTCGGAACTTGCTCGCATCTCGTGTCCCGTTGTAGTGATACAGGGAACCAACGATATAGCATATCCTATTGAATATGCCGAGGACTTCTGCAAGCAGCTAGAAAAAGCAGGAGTTGATGTATCTTTGGTTACGATTCCTGGGGCGCCGCATTTCCTATGCGTTGACTACGGTGATATGTATGATCTCTTCACTACAATCCAATTGTAGTGGCTTATGACCTTTTCACAGCGTCAATCCACTATTATATGATCTGGTGACTTCAAAATGCGGTTCGAGTTCCCCGAATTTGCCGCCTGTCCGACCAGAAGGAATGGTTCATTCCCCTTGGCATTCCATGTTAAAAGAAGCTGGATGGAAAGGCTCTGACCCTGGTAACCCTGAGGATGACGACGACGATGATGTATTTTTTATTTGAGCACTATAGACTATGTATCAACACACCTGTATGCCAGAGCAGTCATTGCTGTATGTATCGCTTTCGAATATGTAGCCCTGAGCTTCGACAGCTTTCGAGATGAATCAAGTTGCTTAGTCATGACAGGGTCTAGTTTCGAGGCAGTGAGGGTAATGAGCGCTTCACATCTTTTGCTCGTACCACCATGAGCCAATATCCAGTTCCTCCACCATCCTATGGCGCCGCGCAAGCAATGCCCAAGAGCAACGGTACACGGCCGTTCAGAGACGAAGCACACGATCCCCTACTTGGAAGCTCCAGCCGTTCGGGTCCAGGTGCCTTCTATGACCAACCAGATGCCGGAGATGTTGCAGACGATTTTAAGGTACATACGAAACCCCACTTTCCCAAGTCCCAAGATGACTCACGAATCCGCTCCAAGTACGGTGTAACGGTATCCGGAAGTTCTGCAGCGATTCGTCATGCGTTCATTCGAAAAGTCTATACAATCTTGCGTGCGTAGTTTCAGCCGCGCTATTACCGGTGCACTGCTCATATATGAACCTTCTGTCGCAGTCTGCCAAATTGTGTGTACTGCAATCCTGTCCCTCATCGGGAGAAAGCTAATGTATCTTCAAGGTCGCAACTTGTGTCGTTGGAGGAGTTATCTCAAATTCCCCTGATACACTCTCATGGGTTCAGACACAGTGCGTCCATGTTAGCGCTTCTGCTAAGGCTGGAAAACTCACCTGCCATAATTTAGCACCTGGTCTTTCTATGTTCCCCTCTTCGGCACCTTAATAAACTTGTTCTTGCTGTATTGGCAACGTCACAACCACCCATGGAACCTCTTTCTGCTCTCGACCTTCACGGCGTTGGAAGCATTCACCCTGGGTGTCGTGGTCTCTTTCTATGACAACCTCATCGTTCTGCAAGCCTTGTATGTGAGGTCACTTGTACAAGCAATGTCATTACTCAAAACAGCCCTTTTCAGGATCATTACCACTGCCGTTTTCTTGGGTCTTACACTTTTCACATTCCAGTCGAAGGTGAGCACACTGACTTTCTTTTTTGGGCCGAAACAGCTAAAATGGTCTCAGTATGACTTCGACGGACTAGGCCCGTGGTTATTCGGGGGACTGATCGCTCTTGGTATGCTATATCTCTCCCGGTTGAAATCAGTGGTTGATCCAATCTCCGCAGTCATGGGTGGCTTCGTTGCTATGTTCTTCCCAATGAGCCGTACTGTGGACCTCGTCTTTGCTATTGGAGGTTGTCTAATCTTCAGTGGATATGTCATTTTTGACACACACCTCATTATCAACCGTTTGTCTCCCGACGAGTATATCCTCGGAGCCATTGACCTGTATCTTGAGTACGTCTTCATGTCCTTTCTCAGTTGGCTTCTTACTGATCAGTCTGACCAGCTTTATCAACCTTTGTGAGTGGCTCATACCAGTGTAGAGTCGATCGAGCTGACTTTCTGTTCTTAGTCCTCAACATTCTACGTATCTTGAACGACCTCCAATCTGATCGGTAAACACAAACATATCATGGCTTAGGCCTCAATTTATCCATCATCTATAACTTTGTATAACCCTTTTGGCGTTTTGTACGTACTTTAGTCTCTAGGTAGTTTGTTGAATACATTGGCTTTGCCAGAATCAAGTGATTTTCAGAGGCCCAGATATCTGCCACTGGGCAAACTGAGTGCCACATTTTCTCTACAGAGTACATCGCAATGCACAAATAGTCATTCTGCATGGGCGCGTTGCTTCCCTTTACCTCTACTCTCCAGCACATTCAAAAGCCTCTTAATCATCTCTCCCTGCATTTCAACCGTATCCCTCAGCTCGGTTATCTGCCTACTCAACTCGGTTTGATTTTGGGCTAGCTTTCTGTTCGAGAGATCCCTAGTTGGGCTTGAGCCCGTAAAGGTCGAATGCCGGTGCTCCACGGGAGAATCTAGCTCATGATCATGATACCCATCTTCCTCTCGCTTGGTTGTCATTTTCTCCCAGACAATACTAAACTCCCTGCCTAGTACAAAACTAGGCAATGCGATGAGAAGAAGCCCAAACACGAGTAACGGGAGGGTAACCAGCCGACCAAGGAAGGAACGTGGTGTAATTTCGCCATATCCAACTGTGGTGATTGCTGCGGGGATTGAGTTATTCATAGACAATGAATGTACCAGCGTGATTACTTACTGACTAGCACAAACCAAGCTGCTGCTGGAATGGACTAGTGTCCGGTATCAGAACTTTGAACACGGCTGACTGTAGGTCATAGCACGTACCGCAAATTGCGAAGGGTCGCCATCTGAATTGATGAAGGTCTCTAGAGTCGTATCCCACGTTCCGCGTTCGGCGAAATACCTAAATAAGAGAAAAGAGCAACCATCAGCCAGCGGGAGTGGGCGATTTGACAACGTATGATACTCACAAGAGTGTACTGAACACAGTGAGTACCATGACCACGAAAAATCCAATTGCCAAAAGTGCATGCTGAGATCGTCGTACCGAGAGGTACATTACCTCAATAGTACTAACCCAATAAGGTCAAGGTGGAACAGGTAAGAAAGGGCGCGAACGTACAGGAGGATGGTGTTATTGTATCTGAACGGGCGGAAGACCCTGATTAGACGGAACATTCTCAGGATGGAAAACCGGAAGAAAACAGCCTTGCATCCACGTCAGCGTCGGAGCGTACTAGACAGGCTGAGAGCACGCACTGTGTCTTGCTGCATTAATATTTCGATATAGTAGGGTAAAACAGAGAGCAAATCTATAATCCCGAAGAAAGCTATTGACCTATCACAATCAGAAGTTCAAGCATCACGAAGACATGGACAGGAACACATACATGTCATCCATTTGAATAAGCTCGCCCAAGTCCCACTCCATGCCACACAACGCGCAATATACTCTATCGTGAACATGGCGACAAACGTCGTCTCTATCCCAAACCAAACTTGCGGACTAATGGAATGAAATGCTGGCACTGTCTCCAGCACCGTGACCAATGCAGAAGTCACAATCAACGCGGTCATGAGTATGTGCACCAGGACAGCATTAGAAGACGACTTTGGCTGTTCCAGCAACGCAAATAGGTCCCTCTTCCATGGTGGGTGAATTGCCGCTAGAACCTCGTCATCACGAGAAGTTTGAGTGCCAAATATGTCGCCAATATGCGGAGATGGAGCGCGATGAGTATCTTCTGTGAGAAATTGAGAAGTTGAAGTCCGCAGTCGAGATAGTTCGATGCCAGCGCTTGAGGACATCAAACTGGCGTCGACCTAGAGGGTCTGGAGGTGGACAGCGGAAGAGGAGCAATGAATTCCCACGGCATTGCTCCTCTTCCCAATCTCCCTCATGTTCTCCCTCATGACTCCGTGAATGGTATCAAGTGCTGCGGCCATTCTCAAATCAACTCTTCATCGATATCCATGACAGGATTCTGCCCAATTGGACTGGGGATTACTGCGCAGCCTTGTCAGCTGAAAGAACATTGGGTTTTCGGTACGGTCAGAGTTAGGCGCTCAGAGTAGTATACAAAGGTCGTGACGAGTGGATCAGGTTATCATCAAATTCGCTTGTCCAACTTTTCTCTCTCAAGTTGAACCATAACCATGGAGAATGGGTCGGAGGCGTTTACGACGCGTGGATATCAGCAAGAGATGCTGGAGGAGAGTCTACGCCGCAACATTATCATCGCAATGGACACAGGCTCCGGCAAGACTCATATCGCAGTCCTGCGTCTCAAAATCGAAACTGAGCGTGAATCTCGCAAGGTGTGAATTTCTTTTCTTTGACATTGTCACATAACTTTGCTTAAGTTTGAGTACTAGATATCCTGGTTTTTTGCCCCAAACGTAGCACTTTGCGAGCAGCAACATCGTGTCATTAAGAATGCATTACCTGTACCAGTCGGTATAATTACGGGCGCACTAGAGCCAAACCAGTGGAAGGACCAGCAGCTATGGAGAAACGTGCTCAGCGATTATCGAGTGGTGGTCTCCACCCCTCAGGTCTTGCTGGATGCTCTCCGTCATGGCTACATCGTCATGGGCCGCGACATCAGTCTCATGATATTCGACGAGGCTCACCACGCATCTGATAGACACCCATACAATCTCATCATGCAAGAATTTTACTTCATCACCCCTCGAAGGACAGACGGTAATATGTCTGACTTTGTTCAACCTATGATAATGGGTTTGACAGCCAGCCCTATTTTCGGAGGAAATGTGGACATCGCTTTTCGGTGAATATTCGATATCATCTGTTCATCATATCTTCGAGACTGATTTGTTTGACCAGGAAAATCGAAGGAAACCTTGACAGTACCATTCGCGCGCCTCGACTTCACAGGGGCGAGTTATCGCAGCATGTCCATCGCCCCGTCTTCAGTCACATTCTATATCGCACCACCACCACCTCCTTCTCCATAAACCTTGCAGCTCTTGACCAAGCAATAGACAACCTCGACATCGAAGATGATCCTTATGTGAAATCTCTTCGTCGTGATCTCGGGAAAGCTACTGTCGGCTCTGCAGACTACAACCGTGTTGATAGGAAGCTTTCCAAAGTCATACACAAGCAGGATTCCTTCACCCACAAGGGTCTGCGGGACTGTTCCAGCGCAGCACACGCTATCCTGGATGATGTCGGCGCTTGGGCGGCCGATTGGTTTATTTGGGAGGTCATTCAACAAGCTAAGGTCGCTGCTGGACCGCTACAACATGTCATGAAAACATGGAAGATCCAGGAGAAAGCTTATCTTCTTTCCATTTTGGAGAAGATCTCGGTAATACCTCCATCATATGATCCCGACGACGTTTCATGCGACTTGTCCGACAAAGCTGCGGCACTGATCGAGTGCCTACTTCACGAGAAGGAACAAACGGAGGAACAGAACGAGATCTTTGTTGGGCTTGTCTTTGTCCAACGTCGTGATGTCGTCTTGGCTCTGAAGGAGGTCCTGAGCAACCACCCGGCAACAGCTTCGCTTTTTCGTGTCGGATCGTTGCTTGGAACCTCCGAAAGCAGCCATCGCCATTCGATGATGGATATCACTCGCCGCATGGTGAAGGATACCCAGGATGAGACGCTGTCGGATTTCAAGATTGGGGAGAAGAACCTGATAATATCGACTGCTGTCGCAGAGGAAGGAATCGATGTTCAGGCATGCGGGTGTGTGATTAGATGGGATTTACCCCAGAATATGGCGTCTTGGGCCCAAAGTCGTGGCCGAGCCAGGAAGCGAAAGAGCACATTTATCCTGATGTTCGAGGAACATAGTGGTGATGAACAGAACGTGTTGAAGTGGCAAAGACTGGAGCACGAAATGGTTACCAAATATAATGATCCGTCACGATTGGACCCACCAGAATTTGGTGAAGACATCGAAGATGACGATCAAGAATTCCGGACGTCGTCTGGGTGAGTGCGGAATATCTACTCAAAAATATCCAGCCTGACAGCGTTTCTAGTGCATGCCTTACCCTGCATTCCGCCATTCCACACTTGAACCATTTCTGTGCCGTCGTCGTCAGAGGGGTGGAACATAAACCTTTGTATGAACTAGACCCCCCTGAATACCCCACTGGATGGCACGCTTTTGGTTCACAATCTCAAGCCCTGATGCAATACACAGGGCCTTGGGCTTCTACTGTCACACTACCTCGTCTACTTCCACCCGAGCTTCGCAAGTTTACGACAGATATGATATATTTGTCAAAGCAATCGGCTTATCGACACGCAGCGTACCAGGCATACCGGTGTTTGTATGACCATGGGCTTCTTAACGAACATCTCCTTCCAATCGTTGATGATGACGAGGACGTCAGAGAGCTCAAGAAGGAAGTAGAGCATCGGATGTCGACAGTAGCAGTCTCGAAGCAAATGGATCCCTGGGTTCCTGCCGATGAGGCAATGACCGACGGATGGTATTGGTCGGAGCTCACTATCGGCGACCTTCCACCGCTGCAATTTTTCACTCGCGTGCAGCCTGTTACTTGGTCTTTGGATGACGGGCCAGTACTCCACATCTCAGTCGGTGAACAAATGAGCATCTGCTTGAGGCCACTTGGCACGGTTGGAGAAGATGACCCCCGCATTGTGAATGCCAGAGGCTATACGTTTGGGCTCTTCTATGCCGTCTACGGATCGCGTATGGAGCATAATAAGCTGGACTTCTCATATCTGCTACTTCCGGTTGGCGTACTACGCGAGCAAACGTGGAACGAACGCTCGAACAGAATGCGCGCAGTCCAGCCCCGGATTCACCCACAGGACATCTTCAATGCGGGCGCTAGTTTGTTCGGGGAGGAGTTTGAATATCCAACTGACGTTGTTCTTGTCAGAGACGGTACCAAATTTTCCAAAGCTTACAAGTTTTTAAGGTGGAGATTCGCTTCGGAGCCTCTGACTGAGGAAGAAGAGGAAAAGATTCGTAATTGGAAGCGATACGCTAAAGACGAAGAGTTTAAAATCACATTTCCGCTTCTTGTGGTGGAACCGATTCGTCGAACCAACTTCCTAGTTCCGTTTCCTCCCTCTGCCAAAGCGGCACCTGTGGTCGAACCTATCCTTCTAGTGGCAGAACAGTCAACAATAACAATGCTTTCGCAAACCGAGATTCAATATGCAACTCTACTTCCATCAGTTCTCCGAGCTTTTGCCGTCGCCGTCACAGTCGAGTCTCTTCGTACGTCGTTGTTTGGCGATACGGCGCTGTCAGAGATACCAAATGATCTCCTGAAGATCGCGATCACGGCGCCAGTGTCCCAGGAACCCAAGAACTATCAGCGGCTCGAGACTTTGGGAGATACGGTTTTGAAGTTTATAGTTGCCATCCAATTATTCGACGAGTATCCGTTGTACCCGGAAGGCTATCTGACCATGAGGAAGGATCACTCCGTATCCAATGCGCGACTGGCGAGGGAGAATATGAAGAGGGAGGTCTACAAATGGGTCATCCGTGGTAAGAAATATGTTACTTATGCGAGGTTCCAATCTCACTTTGTGGCAAAAGATCGTATACTGGGGAAGAAGTGGAAACCGAATTATGTGGCATCCAGCGCCCCCGAGTCCCCCACACCAGGTCTAAATCAGGGTGACGTACAGGTTGCGGAAGAGACCACGAAAAACGCCCAAGACAAGCCCAAGAAAGGTCCCAAGAAGAGTCAGCAAGAAATGTCGACCAAAGGTAATGTTTTGCCTTTATATTAATTGAGCGATACTGAACTAAGCCTTCTGCAGTGCTTGCGGACGTAATTGAGTCATTGATCGGCGCGGCGTACTTCCATGGGGGTTTCGAGCTTGCATATGAAGCTACAAAGTTTTTCGATCTCGGTTTGAAGCAGTGGTTACCCCTTCCTACTCGTATCAACAACATCCTGGACCGCGTTGATAAGAACGAGCTCAACGGCCTACAAGTACCGGACCAAGTCTCATATGTCGAGAAGATCATTGGTTACACTTTCAATCGCAAGTTGCTTCTTGTTGAGGCACTTACACACGCGAGTCATCAACAAGACCTAGGAACTATCTCGTATGAAAGGATGGAATTCCTTGGGGACGCGGTGCTCGATATGATCGTCAATGACTATCTATACCGAGCACCCGGGAAAGAATACAGCCCAGGACACATATATCTGCGCAAAGTTGCCATCGTGAACGGAAATATACTGGCGTTCATTTGTCTAAAAGCAGCTTTGGATATCAATGCAAGAATGCCTGGGCCCGACGACGATGGCCATATCTCCGTGACGGATGAACATCACATCATTCGTCTATTCAAGTGTTTGCTTCATAGCAGCACTCATATTCTTGAAGAACAGGACAGTACGTGGGCGCGCTTCCGGCTGCGACACCAGGAGATTGAGGAGGCCCTCTCGGAAGGAAATATTTTTCCATGGGCGGCCTTGACCCAGTTACAAGCACCAAAGTTTTTCTCCGACATGATTGAGAGCATCCTTGGTGCCGTATACCTGGATTCTCAGGGTAATCTGGACATCGTATGCTCGGTTTTGCGCAAACTCGGCTTATACCAGATTCTGGAAAGAATCGTTCGAGAGGGCATCGATGTTCTGCACCCTGTCTCTCGATTATCTATGTGGGCTTCAAAGAAGGAGAAGAAGATTGAATACCGTTCTGGTCGAGATCATGGCAAAGTCTTCTGCGCTATTCTCATCGACGGGGAAGAGATAGTTCGTGAGAGTGCTGGCTATCATGGCCTCGCTAGCAAGGAAGAGGTGCGTCTGGCTGCTGCGGAGAAGGCCATCAAGGAACTTCACCTGCGGGATGTGAATACAAATTACAATGTACTAAAGAAGGTTAACGCGTAGATTCCTTTCTTCTTCTTGAATCGTGTACACCTAGAATCCTGTTGCACATGGATGCAATGCTGTTGATATTGTCATCGCCATTTCTGAACTCTCGATGGTTTTTGTCAATGCCATAAGGAATATTGGATGACGTGAGTGAACTGCGCAGGTTAGGGAGTTACGCTTTGCATATCAAGCGGGCTGTCGAGCGATATCATCGAGTTGTCCACCAACATTTCAAATTTTCACATTTTTAACCTCCAACATTGTACATCATCGAAAAAACCCTTCGCTCACTACCCGCAGGTTCTACTATCCGTTTCAACAAAATTACTTTAACTAATCCTTTTTCTTTACAGGTGCAGATGGTGGTTGCCAAGACGTAGTCATAGCCACGGTGCTTTCACAAAGGCTGTTCCTCAGCAAGATTCCGAGTACAAGTAATTGGGCATAACGGTCTGTACGTGTGGGATGCCACTCATGGAAAGCTCGCGTTCAACCAAACGATTCGTCAGATCGCATACCAAGTCTCGAGCAGGTTGTACGTCGTGTAAGGACCGGCGGGTCAAGGTCAGTTCCCGGGTCTAACCCCAGTGTTCATTCAATCTGATTTTTGTACATGCTCTCTAGTGCGACGAGGTTCACCCAGTTTGCGGCAGCTGTAAAAACAGAAGGACAGAATGTGTTTGGCCCCCCGAAAGACCACGACGCTCCCCATCATCTTCCCAATCCTCCAAAACACCAGTACCCAGTCCGAGTCCCGTACCACTCCAAGTGCAAATCTCCTCTTCATCCTCTGACCTCAACATGACCGGATTCAAACTCGTCCATCATTACAGTCTCGTCACTTCAACCACCTTCAAAAACGGCAGCCCCTCTTCGCAATTTGCAAGCCAGTTCGTCGTTCCGGCCTTTGGATTCAAGGAGCCTGCGTTGATGCATGCTCTACTCGCACTCTCTGCCATTCATCTACACAAGCTCTACGATCCACTAGGAATTGCGGACCAAGATTACTTTAGTCTTGGACAGGAGCACAAAAGTAAGGCCCTCGCCCTTGATACAAGTCCCGCACCATCGGACATACATTCTCTCACACGGATTTTTCTCGCCGTGTATAACATGGCCGAGTCCTTTGCCGTGTTGGGTCCTCCAGGACTATTCACCTTGATGGACACAGTCCGAGATACCCTTCGCGGTGAGGACTATTTCCGATTCTTCCAAGACGAGCAGCTTTGGCCGCTGGATTGGCCGTTCAACTGTCAAGGAGTCAGGATAGTTCCCACCGAAGTTGAGGAACAACTGCTCTCGATTTCATATATGGCAGATACTTCGCACTTGTTTCCGCCCCTGTTGAAACGTATTCATCTCCCCGACACAGCGTGGCCGGATTCCGATGAACTTGTTCTGGATCCAGCCATTTCTGCCGTATACAAAGCATCTGTGGATGCCCTTCGAGCTTCGTGGTACTTGTGCCATCTGTGCCCAGGAAATGGACTGGCACTAGCGAGCGCAACGTCTTGGGTTGTCCGTATGACGGACGAATTTCGGCACTTGTTGGTAGTCGAACGGAGACCAAGGGCACTAGTGATACTATACTATTATTGCTTGATGCTCAGTCATTTGGATCCTCAGCAGTGTTGGTGGGCGGGAAAACACGCGGAATGTATGGCTTGGATCAGGACGATGTTGAGTGCAAATTGGGTTGAGGGTGTTATGGCGGCAATGCCTGGGGTGGAGCGATAGTTGGAGGCCTTCGGATCTAGAGAAGGATATACTTAGGTACAATCATGACACACGGTTCATCGAGGTTATACTTTCGGCGGAATACTGTACTCGTAGAAATTTCTGATAAATGGCTCAATAATTCATAGGTTGTATAATCGCATGCACTTGTGAGCTACTTATGCTCTGAGAAATCCCTAATACTTGAGTAGTCCTTTCCAGTCGACTGAGACTGGTTAGGCGCGCGTGGGCGCTTACGGTCCGTCGGCCTTTCTCGTCCGATCATCATCGATTCGTTGAACGAGAAAATGACTCTATCCACTTCTACACCATGGATCAAGCAAGGCCACCGGTAGTGACAAAGGACGATGCTCAGAAACAGCCTACCCTTGGCCTCATTGGCATGGGCGCTATGGGGAAAATGTACGCCAACTTACTCTCCAAAGCTGGTTGGAAAAAGTACGTGGTATTTTTTGCTCAAAGACAACTGGGATTGACTCGTGGCAAATCATAGGATTAACGTCTGCGATCTTCCTTCAAAATATGAGAAACTAAAAGAGGAATATTCTGGTGAGGTTTGCACTTTTTGAGTGGAAATTCTGGTCTTCTGACATGCAAATCCAGATGTTCCCGGTGTAAATGTGATGAAGGACGGACATGCAGTTGCTCGGTCTGCGGATTTTATGATCTATTCGGTTGAAGCAGAGTTTATAGATCGTGTCGTTGCTGAATACGGACCTTGTGAGTGTCCTCAAACATGACAATGATTACTTGATGTCTAATTCCACGACTTACAGCTACGAAACTCAATGCAATAGTTGCTGGACAAACTTCAGTTAAGGCTCCAGAGAAAGAAGCATTTGAGAAATACCTACCACCGGATGCCCAAATCATTTCTTGTCACTCGTTACACGGTCCAACAGTCTCGCCATTGGGCCAACCACTCGTACGTGCCTCTTTTCACGACCACTTTTGGATTCGCTCACACCACATCTCTAGGTTCTTATCAAACATCGAGGCACAGACAATGCTCTTCATACTGTTGAAGATATACTACGGTCATTTGGGTCCCGATACGTTTACCTATCATACGAAGATCATGACCTCGTCACCGCAAACACTCAAGCTGTTACACACGCGGCTTTCCTTAGGTACTTTCTTTATGACGCTGCCCCTCCTACTTACTAATTCGTTAACTGCAGCATGGGAACTGCTTGGTCCTGTGCCCAAACCTATCCTTGGGAGCAAGGCCTATATGTTGGCGGCATGGAAACAGTCAAAGTCAACCTCACACTGCGAATCTACAGTAATGCATGGCATGTCTATGCCGGTCTCGCCATCCTCAACCCAAGTGCTCGTCAACAAATCAATCAGTACGCCAGAAGCGCCACGGAGCTGTACAAGCTCATGATTGTAGCTGGAACTGGCGGTACCCCGGGGGACGACGCGGAAAGGGAACAGAAGTTGCGGCAAAGGGTGGAATGGGCGAGACAGACGGTATTTTCTGATTCCTCAGCGAGGAACCCGATATTGTTGTCTCAAGATATTCTGGACCGATTTAGTATGGGACAGCTTCCTGTCCAGGGCGATACGGATGTTTCGGCTTCCCGCTACCGACCTAACTCGCATCTTTCCCTGCTTGCCATGGTGGATTGTTGGGCGCACCTCGGCATCAACCCCTTTGAGCATCTACAGCTTGCGGCGACACCGCTATTTCGTCTCTTCCTAGGAGTTGCTGAGCATCTATTCCTCTCTCCTTCGTTGTTGGATTCCGCTATTCGCTCGGCTATCTACGACACTTGGCATAGATCGGATGACCTTGAGTTCGTGCTGGCAGCGCGTGGATGGAGTCAGTGCGTCAATTTCGGGAGCTTTGAGGTGTATAAAAAGAGGTTTGGTGAAACGAGGTCGTTCTTTGAAAGTAGGTTCGAGGAGGCTGGTGTTTTGGGGAGCAAAATGATCAAGGCGGTCATGGAAAGTGAAATGAAGCGGGAAGGAAGCCAGGAAAAGCCATAAAAATCGAGTCATCGGTTATTGTAAGTGTTTGAGCTGTCCAAGGTTGGCTGTTGACTGATACGATCTCTATCAGACTTATTGGTATTTAGCTGAATTTTGTCCACCGTGTTTGTACAACATGTACATCGTGGGTAGTGAAGCAGGAAATGACAACGGATTGAAACAACAATAAAGCTGTTATTCAGGAAGCCGTTCACACCACTGGTGTCGGGGTTACACTTAAATATGTTTGGTATTATGTAGAGCACGCTTTCGCCGTTCCAGAGATGTACAATCAAATGCAAACGCTCCTGTACACAACACATACAGACGCTAACTATTCTCATCAAGGTGTCCAAGCTGGAACCATGAATTTTTCCTGCAGAATTATGTAGCTGGTAATACCAAGTAGTATCCTTGCACGTCTGTCCAATCCGCCATCGACAGGACAATCAGGCGTTTCCAAATATTCACGTAGAATGCCTCCAAGGTATTCCCAACAAGCCCATCCGAGCTTCTCGACGCTGTCTTTGGTAACTTTGGTTTTCACCATGAGCTGGAGCGGAGAGTGTTTGTGTTCCGCCGATCCGTTCACTGGTCGAGATATCGGGGTGTTATACTGGACCTTGACGCGTTCATAAATTTCCTGAGTAATGAATGGTTTTACAGCCTCGCGTAGAATCCACTTTTCGGTGAACTTCCATTCGCGTTTATGGCCGTTAAGAACACCATTACTATGTCCGTTGGCACCATTGGTTCCGTTGGAATGTGTTTGCAGGGATGGCATTATTTTCAGGGACCTGAGATTGACAGACTTCTGTTAGGTACTTAGTAACATGTATAGTGATGTCCCTTACGGTGGTATAGTGTTGACATATTCCACGAGAATGTGATCGAGAAACGGCGTTCGACCCTCAATTGAATTGGCCATTTCCACACGGTCACCATAATGATTCAGGAGGATATGCTGAAGTATTGTCTTGGACGTCGTGTACTGCAGAATATATGGATTAGCATATGATATGTAAGATAGAGATTGTCGTGACACTCACCAGAGCCGAGTGAAGGGGATGCCATTGGCCAGAACACATCTTGCGTCTTGCATTTGGACATATAGCTTCCGCGATAGCGAGGGTCGTGTCGGAGTGGGGAGTAGTGTTAAGGGCATCCCGTGTGAATGCCGAGTCGCTCAGCCCTGTGGACGATATCATCACATGGGGACTGATGCCTCCCACAAGATCTCGACCAAGCAGACTTTCCTGAAAGGAAAACTTCTTTAGCGAGACGTGATCTTGCCTAAGGCCTGCAGCTTCGTGCTTGTTGTAAGCGGAGATGAGTTCTGCTTCGGTGGGAAGAGGAATCCCAAGTGTACGAGCTGATGGATCGACTGCACGGAGAAAATCGCGCAAGCAGAAGTAGTAACCGCCAAAAATTTCATCGGACCCTTCGCCTGTAAGAACGACTCTGTATCCATTGGCATTGACGTGCTCTGATAGCATCATCTTGCCTACACCATGAAAAGATAGCATGGGCTGCTCAATATGGTAGATGCATTTTGGGAATCGATCGACCAAGTCCTTCTCTGTCGGTGCTACCATGTGTACTTCTGCGCCAATCGACTCCGCCATCCGTCGAGCAATGGGACCCTCGTCTAGGTCTTTACGGTCTGATCAGATTGTTAGGACTTCACTCAACCATGCCTATAGACATTAAAGCTTACCAGGAAAAGCTAAAGTGAACGTCATCAATCGAGCGTCTGGGTTCTGTTCCTTCAGCAAGGCAGAAGCGATCCCGGCTACTGCAGCGCTATCTATACCACCGCTCAAGTAAACACACAAAGGTACGTCCGATCGCAAGCGAACTCTGACTGCGTCGATTACACGTTGCCGGACGCCTTCAATCATTTCACCGACGGAACGGGTTTCTTCCAGGCCTGGATGAGGGTATTCATGATCCCAATATGGACGAACCTCGATTCGACCGCTGTATGTGCATGTCAGCATATGTCCAGCGGGCACCTGACGGAGAGATGTTAGATCTATGGGCTTGTAAATGGAGGTGTGGGACATGGGACACCTTGTAGACGCCCTTGAATACTGTCCGAGTATCACCATACTCGCCCATCTGCATGATGCTTTCTACATCCCACTCCGCTTGCCAGCCCAAAGGCAATAATCCTTTCATTTCACTCGCCAGCATCAGCTTCCCATTCGCGACGGTGTGATACAATGGTTTGATGCCGAAACGGTCTCTTGCAGCAATGAGGAATTGCCGCTTTGAATCGTACAAAACGAATGCAAATTCTCCCCGAAGATGGTGAATGAAATTCTGGCCGTAAGTCTGATATCTGATGATAGGTTCCTCTGGTGATAAGCGATGATTGTTCTGAACAGAACAGAATAGAAGCGTACAGGTGGATTACAAGCTCCGAATCAACCGAGGACTGAAACTGGCAGCCTTTGCTTTCCAAGTCGCTCCGTAAGTCGTTGTAGTCATATAGTTCACCATTGACAACAGCGTGTATAGTATTGGTCGAGTCATGTACGGGTTGTTGTCCACCTGCTATATCAATAATGGATAGGCGTGCATGCCCCAGTCCTATACCTCTTCATGAGGACTCAACAGTACAGCGAGGTGAGAAACGAAGCACCCACCAAGTAGACTGTCCTCAGTCACGTAAACCCCGTATGAATCTGGACCCCGATGTTGCAAGGCTTTAACAGAGGCCCAAAGACGATCCTGGAGCTGAGATATGTCTTCGGCGACAGTGCTCGCGGAGAGATGTTTGAACGCAGAGATTCCGCACATGAGAGTGGTAAGAAAGTAAAGGGGAAATAGAGAAGGATGACCAGAGTTAACAGGAGTCGGGTACTGGTTGTCACGAATTAGATGCACGGTACTGTCCTGGAGATACTGTATCTGAGCGACGTTCTCGATTGGTAATTCATTCTCTCGGGGTGAAATGACACGCACAGATAAATGAGCCGTGTGGGCTAAACGTTTTCTGAACATCGGGGTTACAGCCTGCATTCGGATGGAGATATTGGGTTTATAGGTTTTGGGTTCCTCCACGCCATGAGCAACGTGAACTCTGCGTGGAGCTATATGCCTCGTCGGGGGGAGCGCTTAAGACCACTTTCGAAAATTAGTCCGTTTGAAGAAGCTGGGAACGCAGACTCCCGAATTACATTGGGCACTGATAAGACGCTAAAGTTGGTCAGGAATGGCATTAAAAATGCTAGTGGAGAGGGGCACGTACCTATCTCGTACACGATTCCATCCGCCATGTCAGGCCCGTCTCTGGTAAGTTTCCTCTTAGCCTCAGGGAAATCCTTCAACAGACAGAGGGCCGGTAGAATTGATTTTGACCTTTGAGAGATGTCGAAATTCGAGCCACAGGAAGGTAATGATAGGCCTCGTCTCCAATTTAAGCAGGATATCGAGTTTGACGAGGGCATGCTCCTACAGGTAACAGTGGGCAGCCTGTTTGGTGGTGAATGACAAAGCCCACTAGCGCCCACCTTATCGACTTTTCAAGAGCGAAATTCGAGCGCTCAACTTTATGACTTGCCCGTAGTCTAAGCAAGGACCAAATAAACGCTTAAACTAGCACTAGTAGCCCAAAACAAGCCCAAGAGTAGTATATTCATCGAGGCTACAGTTACACTACAGCTGTGTGGCACCTAGGCTCTCTGCGACATCTTCAGTGAATGTGACAGTCTCTCCACTATCATCATCATGATAGGACTATTCAGCAATATAATATCAGAACCATTTCAGAATACACGGCAGATAGGCTACTCACACAGATGAGCCTGACTTGAGCTAGATGATTGGGAACGTTTCATCAGAACTTGGTAGAAGTGTTCAGTAATCCGAACTTACTGTCAGCATTTTCACCTCTAAAGTCACCCGGTTGGACGTAGATCGTTTGCAAGGTCAATCCCTCATCAATAGCAGGAGACCAGGTTTCGCAACTATTCGTAAATCTGATGTCCACAAATGTCAGTCTTCAATATACTGGGGTGCGTTTCAAGCCTACTGTTCTCCAAAAGCTGCTACCGTCTCACCGTCGGGGACCTGAAACAACAACCGGTTGTCGACGGCCTGCACGATGCCAAAGATTCCGGCAAGGTATACGAGAGGAACGAGGAAGTGCATTGTTGATATTTGCGAGCTTGATGGTCTTTAGAATCTGGCTATGCCATCTTTTTATAGCTGAATGAACCTCCTAACCAAATCAAGGACACGGAAGGTTTCCCCCGTGTATACAACCGTACAACATCACAAGGCCGTGTGCATGCGTTTCATCAATACCGGTAAAATTCAAGAATAGAAGCAAGGAGATCCAGGTCAAAACGGTTCTGTACCACTGATCGCTGAGGGATTGCCTGTTTAATCGTTTAGTCGTTTCCGTACATTGTACAACTGTAGGTACATTAGTCACCATATATTGTATACCATAGCAATTCAAGGTCCACATCACATTAGAGTCATGTCAAAGCAATAGTCCATATCACATTAGAGTCATGTCAAAGCAATAGTCCATATCCACCACCTTCCTCTTGAGCTTTTTGATAGGTCTCCTTGAGACGTAAAGAGACAGGGTCGACTAATTGCCGCAACGCAGAGAGAACAGCACTGGCCGTCATTTGTAAGCTCCAGACACTAACGGTCTTAATACGCCGGTTCATGTTTGCCTGGGTTACATGGTATGCGAGAGCGTCGTAAATCTGTGATAGAACAATGATTGGCCGTTTGTGACCTTTTAAAGAGATTGAATATTACCTGGAGAGATATTTCATCCATAAGTCCGGCTAGATAGGTAGCGTGTAGAGTCAGAACATGGATAACTGGTAAAAGAGGTGGACTTGCTTTCCCACATCTAGACAGCAGAGATCGATATCAACACAAAGCATGAGTGAATAAAATCAGTGATCCGCTTACCGTCCAGGCACCGTCGAAATCGCGGAGAGGCTTGACCACTCTGCAATGGATAGGAACCAGAGTCCGGTTTGCACTAGCAATGGGATTATTGCGAATCATAAGCCTAGTTCCGACACAGCACTTACTTCATGAAGGCCACAATCGGTCTGATTAACGCATTGTTGACGTATGAGAGGTCACTTGTGAAGATTGGCACGGCAGCTTTCACGTCACGAAACCTCAAATCAATATCAATAACAACTTTGGGTTCGTCATCGACCGCAGGATTCGGCTTGTTTTCTGGTTCCGGTGCAGACAGCGGTGGCTTTGCTAGTTCTCTCTGACCGGGTATGCGCTGTAAGATGGGATCTGGTGTGTTGGAGAGCACAGTGGTCGTGATGGCATCTGCAATTTCTTCGAGTATGGCATTGAGGGTTCCATCTCCAGGATCTTGGGGAAATTTGATATCAAACACAGCGTCGAGTTTGCCTGAAGTTATCCAGGAAATAGGGCCTTCCATTGTCGTGGAAGCCTGTAGGTGGTCGATATTAACACCGTCGATGCGGATACGCGACTGAGGATTGATCATCAGCATAGAGCTGTAGTAAAGGTGTGCAACCCACCATTCTGGCCCATTCTCCATCTTTGAGATCCATCTCGGTTGTTCTTCCGATACTCTGAGGCTTATGCAAGCTGAAAAGACAGTTATCAAACTGCCCAACTATGTTCTCAGCGCAGAGAAAGTCATAGAACAGCCATCGCTTCCGGAAGGTCCGAATGTCCGCTCTGAAGATTGAAGCGGTATATGGCCTAAAGCCTCCCGGTTGATGAACTGTGACCAAAACGTCCTCAAGCTGCAACGATTCAAGTTCAAAGTCACCAGGGTGCGATTCGTGTCGAAAGAGAGCAGGATCCAATGGATGATCTGGATCATAATGTACCGACCGTCGGTCTGAGGGAAATTATTAAGACACTTTCAAGGGAATCGATTTACGACATACCCAGGACTCCACGAACACCTTTTACAGCCGCAGATTCTATGAGGCCTTTTCCATCTAGCCATCGCCACAGTGAGAGTGTGACGTCAATGGAACCGATGTTCAAATCGAACATCGAATAGTTACAATCCTCCTCATCCGGTAAGGGGAGTTCATCTTCATCGTCGTCGATATGATGGTATGCAGGGTGATGAGCAACGTCATAACCCAACGCAGCCTGATGTTCTTTGAGTTTCTTCTGCTGCGCCTGCATTGAGGCGGGTCTCCTCGATATGTACACGTTTTTGAACGAGATACGGGAGTCCTTCCATTTGGGTACAATGGCAGACTCGAAGATGACAGTGACCCCGGTTTCGGAGGTGAGGTAGTCACTGATACCTCGAGCAATGAAATCTGCAGTCAAGAAGGTTAGTAAATGAGAAAACCATCATGCAGGGCGACATACTTTGAAGCCGAAGACTGTTCGCAATGGCGAAGATGACAGAGAAGAACGTTGTCGTTCCAATCAATATCCAAATGGTCTGGCTCATGAGAATCCAAGTAACGATGCCAGAAATGTCGTCGGCGTTGAATTTGCGAAATGACCTGATGGTGAACCACTTGAAACGAATGCGTAGACCTTGCCAAAACCCATCGGCCAGTCTCAGAAAATCATCTCGAGTCGGCCTATGGATGTGAGGAGCAGACAAGGCTAGTCGACGGAAAAAGGACGAGTAGTTCTCGAAGTTGTAAGGGAGTGTAGGTGGTTTTTCACTTTGGGATGAATCGTGGGGGTCCAATTTCGATGTAGGTTCGTGTTGAATTATGCTCTCTTCTGTTCGTTCAGAACTCCTGGGTGTAGACTGCGACTGGTCTATTACTTTTGAAGATTCTTCCTCTGCGGTCATGGGTGGTCCTTTATCCTGTTCCAATACCGACTCCTTCAAACTCCTCTCTACATTTTCCTCGGCTTCTTCCTTCACAGCACCCTGATTCTTTCGTTTGCGAAGCCAGATGGCTGTTGAATGAAACTGGCGGGCTTGCGTGTTCAGAGAGGACGGTCGAGTACCGCATTCCGATAACCATTGTACACGATTCGTTCTGTTGAAAGTTTTTGGTTCCCGAAAGAAGTTTCGAATTGTTCGATACCGGTCGAGAGCGTCGGTGACTGAACTTCGAGGAAGCCGCGAGATGACCGATAGAGTAATGTTGCTACTACTGCATATCCGCAGGGCCATTTGTCGAATACGCCTCCTCGGAGTCTCTAGGTCGGGGTTTTCGATCCCTGCAAGGGTCCGACACGGAGGTCGGTGAGAAGGGACTCCTCGGTCACACGAGGGCTGGAGCTGGAGCTTGTAGCGCTTGACTGGCGCATTCACACGTTCCCTCTATTCCACCACCATTCAAATTTCGACCATTTCCTCTGCCAATTCTGGGTCCATATATTGTTTCATATACTCTTCGACAAATCCACATGAATATCTTGGCATCTGTGTCGGAAATGCAACGAGTCCGACTCAGCCTTGCAAAAATGGGATTCAGTTCTGCGATCCTGTTACAGACGTGGCAAGAATGTGGAGAATTCTCTATCTCAAACACAGCCTGAACCTGGCCAAGAGCTCCAAAGATACTAGTCGAAGCGACTTCGATGGCTTTTACCACTCACCGTCCCTCGGCTGGAAACTACCGCACAACGGTCTGCAGCACTGCAAGATTCTAGCGTCCGCATCGTCGTGAAGTGTGTTCCTAGCTCTCCTTTAATGGCGGTAGTGACAACCAGCCAACTCAGAATTCTTTCTTGTTCAATCATACGGCACGACACCGCCCAAGGCTTATTCATTGACGACCCGAATATATTTCATCAAAGCCATGAAGCTCACAAGCTCGTTTATGGCATTTCAAAATGATGTGAAAAGCCATGGGGTTTATGTTTATCGCCAAAATATCATGAAGTACAGCATAGATAGATCTGTTTCACGCGCCGCGTGGAGTATTCCTATGTCTGGAGCACACTCTGCGGCCACCGCCGGACTACAGACCTTGGAGAACGGCTCTATATTTCATGAATTCGCACTGTTGGACGAGACGCGCTTAGATTCTTTGTGTCTCTGAACTCTTCAATGCGAGGCAATGAGTGTGGCTGTACCATCCAAATCACAAGACAGAGCATATCCAACTTTCCCTAGGACATGACTTGGTTCGCGGTGCCGTCTTTGACTCGTCGTGCCGGCCTCGACGTACCGTGATATGTCGCCATTGGCTAGTTCCATCATGCACATCATGCACGAGCAACAAAAACTGCCGCTTGGACTCAGTTGAAGATCCCATAATATGACATCTCGACGACAGGCTGTGATAATGATCAGATCTGCCTCCTTTGTGGGCGCTTTCTTTCGTCCCCCTCCTTCCCCGTATAGTCCACGCTTGGATTCGGTTTCCTAGACTTCTGACTCAGAGCTGTTGACTTGAATATCGGTATCCT
Organism: Paramarasmius palmivorus; assembly: GCA_037176845.1. Lineage (NCBI taxonomy): Eukaryota > Fungi > Basidiomycota > Agaricomycetes > Agaricales > Marasmiaceae > Paramarasmius > Paramarasmius palmivorus. Next base: position 55,998 of record JAYKXP010000038.1, on the reverse strand, counting down.
ACGGTCCGCAGTACATGCTATCGGTGCGAATTTTCATATGTGTACACTCTCAATGTGAAACGTTGATTTAGTGACTCGCGTTCAGAGTGCTCTGATTGAGCTCCATTGATTCGACGGAGACGGGGATGGCTTTCTATCGATGCTTACCACTCTGATGACTAGGAAGGCTAAGTTATTGTGCCTGGGTGAGGTATTGGCGTTAGTACTTAAGTGACGACATGGATTCTAATTTGACCAGATTGCATGGCAAGGCAAACTTCGAGGACGTCTGTAATCACACTATACGATATTCCGGGCTCAAGCCCCCAGCCATGGGCTCCAAACATCTGGAGAGTCAGGTATCGTTTGTATTTGCTATCCGTGTTTTCTGTACCCAATGATTTCTTGCTTTTAGGTTCATCTTGAATTACAAACGAATTCAGGTGTGTAACTTCTATTCTCAACAAACAACTTAGCTGACCGAAGAACAGTACGCTACTGTTTGGGTCGAGTTCCCAGATGTTGAACCGACCCTGCGATCTGTTGGCGCGCCTCCAAGTTCTGTCCGCAGTGATGGGAGACCTGTTTACACTCTTCCTGTCCTTGTGGACCCAGGAAGAAACCCATCTTCCCCGATCATTCTATCCAATACTAGTAACATTTCCGAATATTTGGAAGCCACGTACCCATCCATTCCGGTATTCCCGTCTGGATCTCGAGCCGTCCAAACTCTTTTCGTTCACTACATCCAGGAAGTATTCGCTAAACCCCTTCTTCCCATCATGATCCCTCTCAGTCATCAGCGTCTGCCGGGCCGCAGCCAGGATTACCTTCGACCTCAACCCGGCCTTTCTGGAGGGTATCCTACGCCACAGCCGCTGCCACCAGGTCCTCAACGCGAGCAAGCTTGGTTAGCAGCTAAGGAACAGTTTGATTTCTTGGCTTCGGTACTGTCAAAGAACACTGGAGACGGAGATGGGGTCGTCGTAATGGGACACGAAGTCTCTTACGCCGATTTTGCGCTATGCTCGGTTCTTATTTGGATCGAGCGGATGGCACCGCATGACGGGTGGTCCAGAGTTAGGACGTGGAACGGTGGACGATGGGAGCGTTTATGGGAACGCTGCAAGCCTTACATGGGCGAACATTAGAGTCGACCTACAACGGCAAGCCTTGACTATTTTCCACTATCAGTTAATGTTATTCTGTTAAGTTATTCTAGACGTGTTCATACATGATTATACACAAGTACCTACCATATTATTCGTAGATCGTAATCAACTCCTACTCAAACTGTGGCGTCACTTCGAGATCAAATCATTCCGATTCACAGGGTTTCCGCGAACGGCCTCGGGAGTTTGAAATCTTATCAAGCTTTGAATTGTTTAAATGTACAACAAACTAATGGTAACATCTATATCCCGTATACAAATCGGAATAGTACAACAAGTGTCCCCATAACAATCTTTCTCCTAGCCTAGTATCGTACACCGACTTCTGTATTCTTTCTCTTCCTTCCCACTTTCTGCCTACAAAAATGGTGCAAAGTTGCACGAACTGCGAAGGTCGAATGGCAAAACGCGTAATGTGGTCGCGCAAAAGGCGGGCGCGTGCACTTTTATCGTGGCATTAATGTTGAGCGACGATATTGTGATAATATCTAGGATTCAGCATTAGCGATTGGAACGAGAAAAAGATGCAAGAAGACGCACGGTAATCGCGAATGTAATGTAGCAAGCCCACATAAGGGGATCAAGCAGGGAAGCGTCGTCATGAAATGATGCAGTAGACGCTGCTGCCAGAGCTGTTCTCCTCCGAAACTGGGACTTCGGGAAGGGTAAGATCGGTAATGCTCTCGGATGTTGAAGAGGCAAACGTTGTGAAGGTGTCCATGATAGTGATGGTTATAAGGACTAGTAGCAATAAAGGACGTTTGCAGGGAGCAGAGTTGCTTGCTCTCTCCAACGAAACTTGCTCGTCTTTTAATCCGCGCTGTTAATTGTCTTCACCTTATCGTCATGTGTGCTACTTTCAAGTGATAATCGCGGGCTAAAACTTGACGAGTGAAAATCTAGTTCCATTGGGGTGCAAAAAGACAATAAGTGAAGCGACTAGGTTTCTGTGCGCCTGCACTTTGTATCCAAAAGCGAGTGGCGCCTCTTTGACTTAACAATAAGAAAATTGATGTTCTGCCATATATGGGAATTCATATCAAAGTACGTTCTCGCACGATGATATTAGTGCATTCCATCTTCCGAAGAAACGGATCCGATGAGAGCGCTAGTGTCTGCTAATGTGTCCGCTGAACCCAGCTGGTTGATGAGACATCGTATAGACTCCGAGGAACAAAAGTGAACGAGGAAACGTGTCGCAAGGAAGGAACTACACTTCACAAAAGAAAGTGAATGTACGGTCCGAAGGAGACATTCCTGAGTACGACCCAAAGATACGGTGGAGGATGAACGAACCTGAGTGTATAACCTCAGCCTGGAATCCGCATATCCGCAAATATCTGAGGGTGTTTCTCATACATTTCGGGCATCGAAGCGTTGGAGATGCACCTGGATGTGTAAGGTTCTCTGCTCTTCTGCATCACTGGTAATGACAGGTTGATGTCAAGGTGACTTACTTCAAGTTCTGTTAGGAATCCGAATCTGTGAGATTGTTGGAGAAGAAGATCGCCAAGAATGGAGAGTAAGTACACGCTGCAGAATTTGACTAACGCTTCAAAAGTCCTTGTCGGTGATACTCACCGTCTCAGAAGCATTGACAGCTGGAAAAGTTGGAAGAGCACTGGATCTAAGCTATGTCGCTCGCCTTTCAGTTTGTACATGGTGGTTTGACCAAAAGAGAGATGTGTCACAGCGTGACAATCCACAAGGGCCCGGGGCCAACTGGCAACTGGCGCTACGAATCCAGCCTTTCGCTTCAAGCTGTTTCCATCTCTGCACTTTCTCTCTGCACTTTCCTAGATCGACCTCTCTAACGCCCTGTGGTAGTGATCATTATCCAATATGAAATTCTGGCGCCATCCGCATCATATCGTTTCATGACCTCGAAATACATAAGCTGTCAAGGTCAGAAACAGACCTGCCATGGCATCTTCGGAACCCCCAGTCATCCTTATTACGGGCTGTTCCACTGGTTTAGGGCGGTCTCTATCATCGGAGGCTCTTTCTCGTGGGATGAGGGTGATTGCGACGGCAAGGCGGCTGGAGGCTATTGATGATCTACGTGAAAAGGGCGCAGAGACGCTCACATTGGATGTAAGTACGAGTCGGGAGGCCTTGATGGAATTTGCGAGAGAAGCCATTGGTATTTTGTGAGTTCTCACTGGACTATATTGAACTTGTTGCTCATCCTGCATATCATTTCAGCGGTCAGGTCGACACACTCGTTAATAATGCAGGATACCTCCTAGCTGGCGCCATCGAAGAAGTCGCGTCCGTCCACCTTAACCCCTCCCATTCTGTGTACTTATGACGACGATATAGAGAGGAACAAATGAGAGCACAATTCGACACCAATTTCTTCGGGATCATCAATGTCACCTGTGCTTTTCTGCCTCATTTTCGAGAGAGGAGGACAGGAACTATCATAAATATCAGTTCAATGGGTGGATATCTCGCGCTGTCCGGCTGTGCGATATACTGTGCAACGAAGGCCGCCCTGGACTGTGAGTTCAATCCTGACTTTTCTTTAATACCAAGCTAAGCCCTTTGCAGGCATAAGCGCAGCTTGGTCGAAAGAGTTAGCACCCTTCAATATCCGTACTATGTCCGTAGCACTTGGTGCATTTCGAACGGCAGTGGCAGGTTCCAACACGAAGGTTTGCGAGAACCAGGTGATTGCTGTTACTCTTTATCCAGATTTCGCTCAGCTGAACCATTACATCAGATCGAAGGATATGTCGAGCCCCGTGAATTTCTTGCTTGCTTCCAAGGGAGCTCCGGAAAGGAGCGCGGTGACCCAGACAAGGCGTCGAAGAAGTTGCTGGACCTTATTGCTCTAAGGGACAATGACGGGGTACTTCTTAAACTTCCCCTTCATTTGGCCATGGGTGAAGATGCGGTTGATAACACGGTGAAAGTTCAGAGTGAAAGAAGGAAAGAGTCGGAAGATTGGCGAATACATGGGTGTGGCACCGACTTCGAGGACGTCGTGCTGATTGACACGGGCGGACGATGGTGATTCAAGTATTACAGACACTTGTGTATTTTTACCCTCATAAAGTAGTGTAATTATATGCGACGGACACTTCCTTCTCCTCAAATTTGGGTATACATGCCTAAGGAACCGTAGGTTAGCATGGGATGAGTCGGAAGAATACAAAAACGTGAAAAAAATCAGAGATCTTGGTGGAAATATTGTCTCATAGGGCGAACCCTCTGAAGTAGCAAATATTGAAGATGTAACATCATAGTGAAGAAACAAGGGCTTGAGCCAAACATGTACTCACCGAGACTTATAGCTTTTAGCGCACTGCTCGCACACTGCTAATCCTAATGAAAGTAGAAGGGAAAGGTGAGAACGAGAGGAAGAAAAATTCGCGCTTTAAAAACGGTGGCCGGCAATTACCGAGTCACGCGATCGCGCAGAGAGCTTGCATCCCAACACTTGTCGATCCTGTACCTCTATTATGGCCTCTGTAAAGGCCTCCAGATCTTCCAATGCTTCTAGCGACAGTATGCGATACTGGCTACCAGTGCTAGTGGCCATACGACTAGCGATATCATACCTTCAACCCTTCGACGACCTCGTCCATGATCACCAATTGTCTTCACCGCTGACTTCATACCGAAATTGTACGTTTCTGGGTCATTGGCATTCTTCAAGTGTTGAATAACGATGTCTTGTCAGTGCAAGAGGGTATATATCTCTATCAAAATAACGTAGACCCGTATTCAGGAGGAGTCTTTCGACATGTGAGTCGTTTCGTGTCGAAATTCCGTCGGGAGCTGACATAGTGATTTACTTCATAGTCACCCTTGTATCTCTCCTTATTCTCGACGATAATACCAAAGTCTGCTGGGATATCTGCGGTGCTATGGACGCTGTGTGATGCGGTGGGAGCGTACTCATTGGTGGAAATTTGGAGAGCGCGTCAAGGACTAGGGAAGACCGAGAGTTCAAGGGATGCATTAGTTGCTGCTTCGTGCGTTGTCATTTTTCGGTATTAAGTTTGGCCATTCGCTGAGGGTGTTATACATTACAGATATCTTTTCAATCCGTATTTGTTTTTACCCAGTCTGGCGCTGTCCACGTCGTCATTCGAAAATGCATTAGCACTCGTCGTGATGATGTTTGCTTGCAAGCGTGCGTTACTTCTCGTCGCTTGGAAATCTTACTATAACATCTTCTACAGGTCAGGCCTCCCGGGCACTTTTCGGCATGGCATTCCTACTACACATATCCCTCTCGTCTCTCCTCCTGTTGGCGCCAGTTATTCTTCTCCTTTTGAGTGATCCAAATTCGCACCTCGCGTCTCCAAGAGCGTTCTCGGGCGATATCAAGAAACTGCCATTGCTGCTTGTGGAATTTTTTGCGTATTTTGGTACTTTGACGGGAGTGGCTTGTGCCATAACTGGTGGTCTGACGTGGATACCACAAACATGGGGAGCAAGGTATGATTGCAGCCTACGATGTTAACTAGTTGGCTGATTCACATGCTAGCTTGACACTACCTGATTTGACACCGAACACTGGTCTGTGGTGGTACTTTTTCACCGAGATGTTCGATCATTTTCGACCATTTTTCCTAATGGTGTTCAGTGTAAGAACTATCCCCTTATGCCTCATAAAATTCTAAACACTACTTGCTCAGGTCCACCTCTTGATCTACATTGCTCCAATGTGCATCAAATTCCAGTACGTTTTCACTTGGACTTTTCATATAAACGCTGCGGACTGATTGTTTCGGCTTCCCTAGATACGATCCACTCTACGCGTGCTTTTTGCTGTTTGGCATCCTAGGAACGTTCAAGGCGTACCCGACTCTCTCAGATCCAGGTTTATTCCTCACCATGCATGCCATTTTCCCTGAGATATACCCATGTAAGCTTCACACATTCATGTATCCATATATTTGTCACTGACAGTTCATCAAGATATGCGATACCCGATAGTGACTGCATTGCTACACCTCCATGCATCGCTCCTGCTCCCCTTGTTCCATCATCTTTGGCTGGCACAAGGAACGGGTAATGCGAATTTCTTTTATGCGAGCACGTTGGTTTTTGCGTGTGCGAATGGGGCAGCGGTGATTGATGCGATTTGGGCTGGTTTGAGGATTGCAGTTGGAGAGGAAAAGGAGGGCTGGGCAGTCGCTCAGGAATGATTGGGATGTATTCATAGGACATGTATCTAAGTAGTTGACGACTGGATTGACATTTTGAGAGCTTGCATGTTGCCGATTGCTGTCGTTGGTCGGCAGGATGGCCGCTAGCAGCCGTGGGAACGGGTAATCTAATCAATTGACAAAAAGGGCGAAACAAAATACTTGCACAGTACTCTCATCTTTTCCCTAACTTTCAACGTTTTTCGACCTCTTGGTCTTTCACTAACTGACGATTTTCTAGCTTTCTAAAAGGATATTCAACGTGTAAATCAGGAAGTAGCACTTGATACTTCTAGGAAAGGTTTGTTTATGGGTTTGCCAGAGGTTTCCTTTGTCTCACTTCTCGCAGGCCTTACCATCTACGCAGGAGATTGTACTCTCGAGCTCACTTGTTGGCTCTTGCACGGGCTATCGACCACACGATCTCATTCCATTACGTATCATGGAATTTCAGCCTGCACCCGCTCTAACGAATTTCTCGTTCAATGTCATTGGCAAGGAACCCGATCTTCTAAAGCGGTTGTCAGCACCCAACCCAGATCATTCGAATCAATATGAAGATGAAGACCAAACTATGGACGAAGATTTTTCCCCGTCTTCTACAGCGTCGGACGATGCTGTCACTGAGAAGATCGTCAGACCCCTTTCGCGGCCTACTCTGCTCCAGGCTTTATCCCGGCCTGAGGGCGTAAACGTGGTTTCCATGGGTGGTACTGCGATCAACGCTACTAGCGTGGATCAAGCGAACGGCCACATCACCCTTAGCGGACAAAGTCATGCTGCGAACGTGGATGTCGTTAGTACATCTAATCGGCCATCTTCATCGTCTTCCGGACATAACGTCCCAATACCCACAGTAAAACCATCCTCCACAGCTTCTACCCCTCACTCTCGGTCTCATCCTTCGCATGCCAAGTCATCTGCAACTACTCGTTCGGATACACCAGACCGTGCTCTGTCTCCCTATACCCTACAATACCCAGGAGACGAGTCAGATGCACGTTCTTCATCTCCTTTGAAGCATGCAATAAAGATGGAATCCACCAACTCTGGCTCGATTGCGGCGACTCGTTCACAGTCCGAACGTGTACCCTCACCTGCACCCCTAGGAGAGTCGGAACCTTCTACTTCCTCACCATCACTTGCATCCCTAAGAGAGCTCCATGCACGTATAACAACATCCCTTTCCTCATTCCAACCCCTCACCGCATCTTTGTTATCGCCCAATGGTCAAGGCATGCATGACAATGATATCGGCGGCATTTTATCCAGTGCCCTGGATCTTACTGGACGGGCACAACACCTCTCCCAGACGTCAGTTGCTGCTGCAGATGATTGTCTAAGAGCTGTCCAAAAAGCTTTAGAGTCGGCACAAGGATCCCGTTCCGCGGCGCGTGATGCGCATGAACGCGTCGAACAGGCGATTCGAGCCGTCAAAAGCAGAGAAGCAGCTTGGAGCCAGAAATTCGATGACCTGAAACACCAATTTGCAGAACTGGAGGACTGTATCGTAGCTATCGAGCAAGAGCATGTTCACCGAGCTTCTGCCGAGGATGTGGACATGGCTGACAGCGAGTCAGCCTCCAAGGATGATTCTGAAGATGAGCATCGACTCCAGGAGGAAGAAGAGTTGCGTCTCAGATCACTCAAAGAGTCTGAAGAGGCAGCGAGGCTAGAAAGGTTGGCAGTGGAGCAGAAGATTTTAGAAGCCAGGCAGGAGCGAGATAGGCTCCGGCGTGAGAAGGAAGAGGCCGAACGCCGAAAGAAGGAAGCTGAAGAGAAGGAGCGATTGCGTCGAGCCGAAGAGCGAGAACGCTTGAGGAAAGAGGCCGAGGCCGAGCGCCAGCGTAAACTCGCGGAGGAACGTGAACGGAGGGAAGTAGAGCAACGGGAGAATGAAGAACGTGAAAGAAGGGAGAAAGAGGTGCGTGAGAGGCTTAAGATGGCCGAAGAAGAACAACGTGCAAAGGTCGAAGAACATCGCAGAGAGGAAGAGCTTCGGTTAGCTGCGGAAAGACAGGCCGAGGGAGAACGACGTAGACAGGCTGAAGAACAGAGGGCTCGGGAGCTCGACGAGGAACGCAAGCTAAGAGAGGAGCTCCGGCTGCGCAAGGGACAGGATCGACAACGAACCGCCGAACAGACTACATTACGCCAGTGGAGCCAAGAGGAAAACCGTGGGCCTACTACACAACAATCCAGCGCCGGTGGCACCATTTCAGCTTCTGAAGAGCCTACCCACCCTCCAATTGCAACTATCACAACATCAAAGAGTCCGTCTCTACCTCCGCCTCCCTATTCAGAGCCTGTATCGCCGCCTGTTTTGAGGAAGCTCCCTGCGCAGAAGCAGTCGAAGCCTCCTAGCACGTCAAATCCAGTTGCGCAGCAAACTCTCGCTCCCCTTTCCTCATCACAACCCAAACTATCCAGGAAGGAGAAAAAGAAGCAAAAACGAGAAGCTGCTAGTCGTGTCGTATCAGGAGACGTTCGATTGGGACCTGGGCCTGTGGACGAGGGCATGGTACGAGCAGCTGCTCTTGGGATACGACCTTCGAACTCCAATGGCACCATTTCCTTACCAGCCTCTCTTCCTAAGCGCCCTGATTTATCCATTTCCACAGCTTCCCAGAATAAGGGTAAAGCAAAAGTTCCTGGTCCGGCGGACACAAATAGGCCAACCGACACCCAAAACACAATACGCCAACACCCGACCCAGATGTCCCCTATCGAACAAGATAACGCGTCTACCACTAGTTCAGAGGGGCCCGCTCTCCATAGTCTTGATCCCACCAATACGGGCAACCTTCCAATGGACTTGAAGGAATACAGTCCTGTGTTGCCCGAATGCCAGATGATGAACGTCAGGCATCTCGTACCTGCTGCACCACCTGCTATATCCTCTCCGGTCTTCGATGTCGAGATGTTCGTCAAAAAGGAGGAAGGGGACGAATTCAAACCAGTGGTTACCGATGAACTAGCTCTGGGTAATCAAGGGCGAAGGTCGTCAACTTCTTCTTTCACTCCAAACCAGGAGTCTAAACGTCTTCCGTCCGAGCCTGCCGCTATAGGCGCCCGTGCCCATCGGCGTGCGCCATTGGAACCCCAACCCAATATGTCTTCAGCACCTTCACATAGCATTGCTACGCAACAGCCGCCCGGTTTACCTACTGCACCCAATCCACGAGTAAATGGTGGTTGGCACAACTTCCAGAGCATAATGCCTCTTCCTGAACCTGACGTAGCACCGGTCGTCGACGAACCCGAATACGCAGTGAATTCATACATACGAGGAGACCATTATTCACCTTCACCACCAAGACATGGACCATCACCGGGACCTTCGTCGGGCCATCATTATCGGCGTTCTCCTACACCTCCACGTTATGAACGAGCTGTTTATGATCCAACACCGCAGCGTCGAGAACGGGAGTTGTCACCAATGCGAAGGACACCCAGCCCTGTTTATCCGAGTGCAGGAAGGAAGCGGTTCCGTGAATATGATCAGGAAGATGACCACGACTATGGACATCGACAAGGCTGGAGGCCCGAAGATCGTCCATCTTATGAGCGGTCCGATTATGCTAGCGGATCGCAAGATAGAGCCCGTACCCCACCACTTCCACAAAACCCGCCGAGACACTATTCACCGCCCGATTCTCCACCAAATTTGCAATCAAGGATACATACTAAGAGGCAAAGGGACTATTCGCCGCCTACCTATGCTGGTCATCAGCAAGCTCCACCAATGCCCCCCATACCAACACAACCTCGAGGCAATAACCACAGTCGTTTACACAACCAGCAATCCCGCAATAATTCGAGGAATCCGCCGGCTGATTGGGCAACTGCTACACCAATGGCTCCATCAAACAACTCATCCTCTGGCCTAGCGCTTCTCAGCCGCATGCATGATACAGCGAATGCGCCAGTCCAAACGCAGAGGAACAACCATAACCCACGCGGCAATTTCAACACAGGGAAAGGTAGAAACCGCAAGTTAACAGGTGGCGGGGGCGGAAACGGCGGTCCTCGTCAGAATCTTGCACAGAGGATCGACAAAGAACCTCGAACTCTCGCGGCTCGTCTTCAACAATCTCCACGTTGAGTGTCGACTTCGTAGTCTATTCGTTCTTTCGCGTTTCTTCGTTACAATTAGTCAACTCAGTATACCTTACAATGTACATTATCACGCATTCCATTTGGGTGAAGCGACTTTCCACATGTTCTTGGTATTAATTTACAGCTCCTCTTGTACATTTTAAAGCGGATGTCCGTGCGTACGATGATCATGCTCCTCCACATATCGACAACTCTCTCATCTCCTGTAAGACACCTTCCACCTGTAAAGAACGTGTTTAGCGGACACGTCGATAATGCGGTACATTACAAACCTGAGCGTCCAACTGTCCAGCGGCATAGTCGTCTCGAACACTATCGTCAAAGTATCTGAGAGAATGCACAGATCAGCACGGGTACATTGATATCAAAGATGGATGAATAAACCTCTGTACACCGCTGAGCTTCTCGTAACCTTCTTCCGCGAACTTCGCTTGCATCCGAATCATAGCTTCAAAACTGGGATCAAAGTAAGGCACACGAAGGTCGAGCAATTGGGGCAGTTCAGCGATGAGCTGATCGTTCAGCATGTCAAATACTTCTTTGGTCTCATCGTGTTCTTGTTGAGCCTGTGCGGAATGATGAGTGATTTATATCAACGGTGAGAACGAGTGCCTTGCCCTTGGGAGTTTGGTGGGATCTTCACTAGGCTTATCTATCAACTTGCGTAGTCTGCTTCGAGCCGCGTCGTAATCGAGAAGCTGGGGAATGATTGTTGGCTACGTGGTATTCTTTCGTTGGACCATCAAACCAACCTTCTTATTTCGCTTTGCAATATGTTCGTTAACGACTGGGAAATATGCACACATCTTGCCGAGTGGTTCTGAAATAGCTGCCCGGTATGGGATATCCTGCGAAGGTTTGTTAAATGGCGGACAGAGAATTACACAGGGTTGAAGAACACACCAATTCTCGTGAAAACCCGCCATCCAAATCATCTACAGCTCGCTTATATGCATGTGCAGCCATGGCTCCTTCTGATGAACGATCCGCTGCTCCGTAGAATACTTCGATTGTTTCAGCGATACGTGCTTGCGCAGCAGTCATTGCTGTTGGTTTTCGATATCAGCGCAGAGCCTTTCGCCTATGTAGTGTGAGATTCCGACCTTTCAGTGAGTCCCAGTATGTCTTTCCGTCCTTTTGTAATGCCTGGCACTCCTTCTCGTATCTGCCGAGTAAGAATACAATGTGAGCTTTCTTTCTTTGGACCATTCAAGAAAATGCACGAACTGTTTGAATTTGGCCTCTTCTTCGGTGAATTCTCTATCGACTGTCCGTTCAATCTGACCCGTTTTTTGCAAGAGCTAGTATTGTCGGCCGAGTTCAATGTCAGTGGAATAGACATTTGGTGCCTGTGGATGCTATTACCGTAGTACCCGCTCGATTGACAGATTTCTTAAAACTAGGATGTTTGTTAGATACTCTCACATATAATTGGGATTTTTGTTTGACAACTTACCCAGACCAACTCATGGTTAGACGTTGAAGTAAGGACCTGGGGTATGAGGGGACAAGGAAGACGGCAAAAGCGATGTAGAGCCCGCTTTGTCAGCAAGAATGTCATTGCGCTTTTGCCGCCGGTGCCGGAACGCGTCGCAAACTGAACTATTTCCTCGACCACCATGGCAGATTCTCTCTCCCCCGAGTGTACTCCGTTGAAGAAGGAATACGATAGCTGCTTCAACGCTTGGTTTGAGGGTTATCTTGAACCAGCAGTTTCATTACCCAAAACCCAATCACGAGAAGAATACTCAAAGAGAAAGGCCGAGGAATTCCAGCAAAAGTGCGGCAAGGTTTGGGAGGCGTACAAAGGTTGTGTTCAAGTGAGTTATTTGGTATCCGTAACAACCCTTGCTTACGCCGGGTCTAGAAAGCATTACAAGAAAAAGGGCTGGATAAAATGGTACAACAAGCCAGGGACGAAAATCCGCTTGAGGCACCACGACCGTTACCACCAATCGTCCAGGAGAAAACAAAGTAATCTGGCATCCGAGGAACAAACAAAGGAACACGATATTGTAGCTGTAACCATAGTCGTGCGTATGGCTGTTATGTATTGTAAATCCTTTGCTGACAATATGCAGTGAATAATTGTATACTAGAATCTTGATGCAATTCACACCACTCATCATTAGAGTTTAGACCGCAAGAATATTAAGCTGTCTAATGTTCAAGCAGACATTGTTAGGACTTAAAAGGCGTGTGTTGTTCGTTCGCTCCATATTGGCGCTCACTTACGCCACTAGCTGTCAGAGCGTTGATGGGTAGAAACAAAGATGTGTTCCTTGGAAACCATTTGCTTTGTCTGCATACAAGGGTTATGTTGTTTTGCGCCCTATAAAATCTGTTTGCAATGCGACAGCTTTGCCCCAGAACAACATCGTCGAAACGTCCTCCGGATCATCTACTCTACGTCTCTCAACCTCTCTCTACCAGATCATGTCTAAACCTCACTGCACACATTGTGGTTGTCGTATAACGTCTGGAAATGGAAGGCCGTTTACCCCAGATATCACAGTTACCGTTCAAGGAGATCGTCCTGCCTCGATACGCGCTCCTCGCTCAACTCACAGGCGAGCCGAATCCAATCCAGCTACTTCGACTGGACCTCCTGCTTCTCGAAATGGTGGAACTATCCGCGAAGACCATTCGATTCAGCAGAATTCTGTGAACTCAGTCTCCTCATCCACAGCCTCCAAGCCCAGAATTCGGGTACCCAGTGAGTCCGCTGGGACCCCCAGCCAGTCCGCTCGACCTGGTACCCCCATTCCCCAGACCTCCAAACAGTATTCATCGCAGGGTAGCGTAGTACCATCCTTTGTGGCAGACGATTCCTTGCATAGAAAACGGTCACGTCGGGAACCTGACGATTCCCTGGCGACACCACGACTATCCTTCCGTTCTCAGAGCACCTCCCGAGAAAGCTGCCCATTAGGCCGCAACGCTGGAGCTACCACCAGTACTCCTTCAATGGATTTGGTGCAGGTTGGTAATGCCGATGTTCCAATCATTACGACCCAGGAACCCTCAGACGGCAGCACAACCGACCCTGAACCGAGCATACTCAATTCACCCCTTCTCGGCACCAGTTGGGATGTAGGAGATGTTAGTCCAGATCATGACGATGATGACGCTTCGACTTTCCTTCCACCTGTATCCCACCTTTACGATGAGCACATTCGTGTCTCTCCAGGTCGCGTGCAACAACCCCAACTTGTCAGTCCTGGCAAGGCTACGCGTATGGGCAGTATTCACCTTAACGTGCCCCAGTCGCGCGGTCCTCAGCACAATCCGCCTGATATGTATGGCATGCACCATGCAGCAGCGTCCGCTATACCTCAGGCAGATCCTAGCCCTGGAGGTGTGTACGTTGGTGGTGCCGACTTGAGAGGGATGGGTAACATTGGGAAGGATCCTATTGCCAATGACCCTGGCTTGACCACTCGTTCTGGTCGTCAACGTCAATCACGACGTGTATCGTGCGTTCCACTTCAGCCCGGTGCTGAACGCACTAAAGAATCCCAGCCTTCAGGGTCTCCAACTACCACGCGTATAGAAACAACAGTGCTCTACGTCCCTGCCGGACAAATCCTTGCCGGGATGTACAAGAGTAAGAAGGTGACAGAATATTACACGCCTTACTGCGTATCTGCTTTGAACTAGTATTACATATTTTGGTTTGCGGACCCCTGACGTGTTATTTATGAATCGCATGAACCCTTTATTTATATATCTACATCTACTGAACACAATCGAATTAATGATACACGACGGAGTACGGTCAAAGTTACAACTAATGAGCAAGCATGGAGTACAAGGACTGTTCTTCAAAGGCCAGAAACACTTCGCATGGGCCAAATCCAAACCCGATTCTGCATATGAGGAAATGGTGCTATTGTCAAGATAGGCACAAAAGTGTCGTCGCTCTTCCTGAACTTCGCAACCAAGGTATCCCAATCATAGTGTTTATCTAAACGCTTCGCTTCACGCACTGTGATCACCTTGAAATCATAGGGAAACTTCTCATAATCCAAGACAGTCACCAATGGTTCATCGGGCTGAACGTCCAAACGTTTACGTCTAGAATGTTCGTGCATGAGCGCCACGGCTAACCACTTTGAGACCTCTTCTTCGTCCGTGCTAGTGAGCGAGTCAACCATCATGAAGGAGAAGAAGCCGCGATCTCGGAGATCAGCCTTTGGTGTAAGGCCTGGAGTGATCGCGTTAGTAGGGGGACATTGCATCGCAACTACTTTTAACGCACATGTGTCCAACGCTTTCTCTAGCCGTGTCTCTTCACACTCGTCCTTATGCCTTTTCCAGTCACTTTTTTGACACTCGATGGAGCAATAGTATGAATCTTCGCATCCACTGCAGCGAAATCGAGGTATACGTTCACCTTCCTTCGGGTCCTTCTCGAGGTATGGACACTAGAAGGCGGGATTAATCGCAGTCCTCGACGATATCACACTGAGCTTACCTTTCTGCTAGAGCACGCTATTTGGTCGTATTTTACCTTCAGCTTCGTCCTCTGCTCTACTTGCTCCACAAAGGTTGCGAACTCCTCGGTGAGTGCTGGTGGAGATTCCATCGAGTCCATGCGGGAAAGAGCTTTTGATGCTACACTACATACGGTAGCATAGACAGTGTAAGTTCCTATACGGCGAATGATGTCGATGTAGAACTCTGGGATCATTATCCTGCCGACAGTAGGGTCCTTCTCCTTGCGCTTGTCGTTACGATTGCATTCTTCTTCCTCCCGGGCCATGATTTGGCCGGAATTCAACAGCGATTTCAATATCCCCGTCTTCAATGCCTCGATGGCTACAGAATACCCGAAGTGCTTCAAGGCCGTCACGATATAGTCTGCACCTGCTCTCAAGGCTTTGATATGGTCCATTGTGATCAATTCCTCCGGTATTGACGCCAGTCCACGGATGGCAACGCAGACCCAGTAGACGGAATTTGCAGCCACGAGCGACCGGTCGAATTGGTGACAAAACAGCCCGAATGACAGGGTAAGCCACAGAATACTGTGGATCGAGCGGCTTATGGAGTCCATGAGGGGATTTCGAGCAGCGAAGATGAGTCGTGTTATGAGCCCTACGGCAAAGGATTGAACTGAATCATCGCGTAACCTGTCCATAAGCTTGGTAGTGATGTTGCTTTCTCCTGGGTTGTTCCAAAATGCGAGGAACAGTCTTTTGGTATGATGGAAGGCATCGGGAATGGTATCTCTTCGTTCGATGTCGAGAGAAACGTAGGAGATGTTCCCGGCGGCGTTTAGGAGGAGGTCTATCACGATTTGGACAACATTTTCCTCCTCACGGAGTAGAGGATCGAGGGTAGATTGTGAGATTGCGAACAAGAATTTGGATAAGGCGTAATGTATAGTGACAGGGTATTCGACCATATCATCGATAGGCACGGCAGAATGGAAGATATCGGATATGGGGTTCAGGTAAGAGTCGAAAAGGAAGGTAACCCAAGACCAGATGCGGGGCCAGGCTTCGCGGATTTCGTCGATGAGAGTTGGGGTATAATCCTGATCTTCAAGGAGCACTTCCGCGCAGAGGATCTCTGCAATGATTGCCTCTGCAAGAGCAGCAATAGCAGATTGTGTGAGACCAACAATTGTTGCTTTTTCTGCATCATCCATAGTCGAAGAATCGGGGAGGGTAGTCGGGATGTGGTGTAGAAGAATAGAGACAAGTTCCGGGACAAACTGGGGGTGTTGCGAGATGATTTTCTCAAGTTCTTGCACGGCGACACGAGATCCAGACTTGGCTTCTGTTTTCAGACGTTTTAAACGTGTCTACCAACCCGTTTGGTCAATTTGTTCGACAGAAGGTCTAGCCTCGTACCTGAACCAGCCTCGCATCCTGTTTTTGGTGCTTGCAAGCACATCGAGGACACATGCTAGTATATGTTATGAAAAGTTGAGCTAGAGTTTGAATGCGGGACTAGCTCGCAGTGGAAGGAGAAAGAAGACAACAACGTCGCGACGCGTCGATTTTTAAGGGGGCATTTTTGACATAAAATTCCCACAGTTGTGGTACTGAGCGAGACGAAGTATTTACAGCCAGACCTATACATATACTGTTCGGGGTGGAAGAGGGGCGATGTCGAAGTTTTTGAGCCAGTGTCAAAAGCTGACAATGAATGTTTGTGAATTCATTGAGTCGAACAAGCTAAAAGCTTGCCGATACATTTTCAGTCTCGACCTTCGTTGTTCGACCACCTTCTTGAGTCGCCTTTGTGCGACATGAGTCTGAAGGACAGAAAGGGAGTAAAGTCAACAGAAAGCCGTACCTCATTTGGATCCCCATTGGTTGTGACAGTGTTGACTCTGAAGGTAAGCTCAATGTCGCTGCCCTTCCCGGGTTGTTGACTACCTCTAGAAAGCATGGTCAGTGATGTGATCAGTCTGATTGTTATGCGGGCACTTACTCTATGCATATTTCTGATTCCTCACTCGAAATAAAGGTACTTAGCCGCCTTACTGCTCGACAGGCTGCAATCTGGATGGTTTATCAGATCAGCATTTTGTCAGATCCGCAAGGGCATTAACATACGGATGCTATGACTGTTGCTGGTATGAGAGCAATAACAGACATTACAGGGTTCAGGTTGAGGGCGCTGAAGACCTGTCCAATGAATTACAATCGTCATTTCAAGGAAAAAGAAAATCTCATTTACCACTGCGATGGTATTAACGAGAAATCTAGAGCTCTAGGTGGGCATGACAGTAAGGAAGAAATAAAGGTGAAAACACGCACGATACCACGAAATATAACAGCCCGTCTAAGAACAATATTCTCACTAACTTGGCCCGCTCCTGCGACACCACTCCCAGCTTGTATGCCATCAGGCACATAACGGTCAAATCAAGAACCATCGTATAGATATAAGCGGCCGTGATCAAGTGAGGTTGGTTGTTGGTAATAATGCAACCAGCGCCATCCGACCATTGAGCTACAACCAAATTTACGTCTCGAAGGATGAGGCCCCAGTGTCCCAAGATCAAAACGACCAAGCCGCCAACGACGTAACGTTGATTCATCCAGATGGCCATTCTGGGATCTAATATCTTAGCCAAGGCATTTGTAACGAATGATCCGGTTACCCACGTTCGAATACCGAGATTGACAACAGCCAGCCCAGATCCTAGACTTCCCATAGTCTGAATGAAGGTGTATAACGCCTGGCAATCTATGGGTCTGAAAGTGCGATGTTAGTGTCGTGTTCTGATATTTGTTCGAGCCCAGAGCCGCTTACTTCCTAACGTTAAGTCCTACTGCGCTGATATCTTCCGTGTCAGGATATTAGGCATTCATTGAGATCTTGAGAGCTCACAATCCGACCATAGCAGAGAGTATGCAGTAGCGATTCAGGAAATAGAACACCTAGCTTGGGACGTTTGTCAGTGCATTTTTCTCGTTGCTCTTCGAACATTTACCAAAGGCCACTTGAACTTCTGTCTCCCCGTGATAACTTTGTACTCGAAGTCAAGCGTAATGACCCATTCCCATCTATTTTTCATGCGTGAGTCGTTGCTAATGTAGCTTCTTTAAAGATGACTCAACATATAGAGCCCTAGCATGACATGTATAAACATTGTGAAGGATTCTGAAATGGAGCAAATGGTTGAGGGACGGTCAGAGATCTTTGAGCGACAACTTCGTACCTAAATTGTCTTCGATGGTTTCGGGAGATTTCCAATCTACTGCCATTGAGGAATAGCTGGCGCATAGGTGTTGTAGAGGTGGCCAGTTCTTCTGACACGATCCATTGGCATATATGTAGTATTCAAGTGCCGTGAAGATGTCATCAGAATAACGTCTTGATCCGTCTGCGCAGAATTGGGTAACAATCTTTGGGACCAAAATAAAATACGTGAACGCGAGTAAATATGAGTATGCCACTTACCTGGGATTAGGAGTCGTAAAGGTTCCACGACAATGGTGACCTGGAAGATAATATATGAAAAAGATTCCCGAGCGAGCCCGAGATATATACCAGTTTCGCGTCTCTTGCCAGTGGGGGTGCAAAGATCGTGTGCATGGTGACAAGTAGTTCTGGGCGGTCATTTCAACGGCGTGTGAGGGGATTTCGGCCGAGTAGGAAGCGTCACTCCTCATTTTATTATGAGCATTGAAACGAGCCTGTAATGGATTCTGGCCTACTAGCATAATTTGGGAGATGATGCATGCTGAGGGCAAGATGCTACGATCTATCTATCTATCCAAATCTCTTCTCACACGCTGCCACGACAACTCGTTCCTACGCCGGAGTTTCTTCGTACAAGCCCATTCTCGGTAGAACTTACAGGGCAAAAAATTTGTCGATGCTTATAGTTCTACGACTGCTCCTCTATCTACCTTCACATACGCAATGTCGGTGGCGTATCCCGCTAAGGACCTACATTCATCACTGCTAATGCCTCGTCAATCAGAACATAACGAAATAACTCCGAACCAGCTGGTTTAGCCAGAAAAGACAGAACTCATGATTCGGAAAAGGGGAAACATAAATAGGTGTGTTTGCTTTGATAAGTGGGATGTCACCATGTTGACCCACAGCTTAGCTCTCTTTCTTTCTACTCTCATTGTTGTAGCTTTATCAGACCAGGAGCCATTCCGAGTAGACTCAGCGACGGGTGAAGAGTGTGTGCGTATAGAGCTCCTCAAATCATATACCGAAGCTAACGTTTTTACAGTGTAATGTCTTGAAAAAAGCACTCCCTGACATTGTTCACTTTCCTGAATCTCCAGAATATCAGTCTCGTCTAGAAGCCTACTATGCCCTTCAACAGCACGACTTGCGTGCAAAGTGTCGGGTTATGCCACACTCCGCCTCAGAAGTTTCGCAGATACTTCGTGTCGCCGGTCAAAATGACTGTCCTTTCGCGGTAGTTTCTGGGGGACATATGCCATGGCTTGGATCGTCCAATATTGATGGTGGACTTGTGATTACTTGGGGCACATAGATCAGGTCGATATCAATGAAGAGGAAAAGAGCGTAGCGTTGGGTCCGGGTTCGACATGGAAGCGTGTTTACTCAATCATGGAACCTCATAATCTCACAACTGTTGGTGGAAGAGTGGCTAATGTTGGTGTCGGTGGGTTTCTAATGGGAGGTGAGTCGATATATATTGTTTCTGGCTCAACTTTTACTTATACTCGGCCAGGAGGGATTAGTTTCCTTTCGTTTGAACACGGGTTTGGATCCGACAACGTTATCAACTACGAAGTCGTCCTATCCAATGGCACTATCGTCAACGCCAACGAAGACGCCCATCCCGATCTCTACTGGGCATTAAAAACAGGAAGTACGAATTACGGAATTGTGACGCGGTTCGACATGCCCACATTCCCATTATCGAAAATTTGGGCATCCCAGAACACCTATCTCATCAGTGAAGAGGGCCAGGGAAGTACACCCGAGCTGCTCTACAACTGGATTCACTATCTCAAGAGCCACGATAACGACAACAAAGACGTTATCGCGACCATACTTGGCGAAACTAAAAACATAGGACTCGCCACTGTCGTTCGCGTCTACCTTGCGCCTAAAAAACGCAAGCCCTTGACTCCAGCTCTACCCGTTTTGGAGAACACCAAAGTTGGCAGTCTGTATAACATTGTTGACGAGCTTCTTGGGGACAACTTTTATCCCAAGAGACGCGCCGCGTGGTACACACTCACTGTCAAGGCGGACACGGACTTCTTCTACGATATGTACTTGCAGGGACAGAAGATCTTCAGTGGTTTCTATGGAGTCGACGGTCTTCAATGGGCTGTTCTGTTACAGCCCATTACGAAGAGCCTGATTTCAGCAACATCTGGAAGCCCATTCCAGAACGCACTCAAAGCTTCTGACGATGATCTCGTCTGTGAGTATTCCGTTAACCCGTCTTATATGCCTTTAAACTGACTGTCCACTGCTAGTGATCCCAATTGTCAGCACTTGGACAAATTCAAGGCATGACGAGGTCATCGAGAAGGCTACGAACGAGCTAGGTGCTTGGGCAGAAAAGGAAGCTGCGAGACGTGGATTGCTCAATAGCTTCATCTATCTCAACTACGCAAACAAGAACCAGCCGGTATATGAACGTTCGGTTACGAGAGAGGATTTGGAGCGTATGAGAAGAGTCAAGAAGGCATATGACTCCGCGGGTATCTTTGACAGGCTATGGAGAGGGGGATTCAAGCTACCCATGGCCCAGGAAGAGATGAAGGAAGAGACGAAGGAAGAAATGAAGCAGAAAGTAGAGCACGACCATACTGAACTGTAATGCTCGATTGAGAAACCAGGAAACTACATTCTTCTCTGGGAATACATAGTAATCATATGATGTTAATAACTAGTGACATTCCCCCATGGAGTTGGCCACCACAGCTCAGCTGAGTGTACATAGACATGAAAAGGCGGCTCTCGGATAAAAGATCGCAATCCTCCCGGAGGTGAACACCACTGCACTAGCATTCCTCGTTTGCGTAATGCTTCCAACTGTGAGGAAACCTCCACATCCTCGATGGCTCGACTGAAATGTGCCTGAAGGCGCTTCAACCTTTGGGCATTTGAACGCTCCATATGCCTCGCTTCGGCTAATGCAAGAAGAGACTCTGCGCAAGTGGCAGGGCATTTTCCGCACATAAGCACCTCGATGTTTGGGCAGAGAACATCGACGTTCGTTGCGGATGGAGTAAGTGAATCGATAATAGGTTCGAGAAATCGACTCGAGTCGTGCTCGTAAACCAGCCCCCATGGGTTGCTCATCGACATCCGCAATCTGAGCTGTTTGAGCAAGGGCATTCCGGTCAGAAGGCCAATCACAGCGGCGCTCGTTGCCTGACAGTCTAGAGCAAGACTCTGAAGAACGCAACCTGAACGTTCCAGGAAATCGAGGAAGTAGAATTTATCGAGATCGATCGCGCTCTGTGAACATGCAATGCCGAGGCCAAAATGTACGAGTTTTGGGGTAGTCATACTGTCGAAGACTTGTTGCAGACTCGTAAGTGGAACTTCGTTCGCAAAGTCTCCAAGCGCAGTTGTGACATGAACATTGAAAGTTTGAAGGTTGGGGAGGAAGATTGGTGAGATCATGACAGGTGAAGGCATAGTGTCAAAGTAAATGGACACTGTGTAATGGCGGAGCGATAAACACGAGGATGAAAGGACCTGTGTAGCTTCCGACACACTGATAGCCTGCACCCTCGAGGCCAATGAGTCCGATGGACCATAGAGGACCACTTCTGTAAGAGAATCCCACCGAATCGGTAGATGATAAAACGGTTCATTCAAGTGAAGTGAGTGTAGCGAAGGAGCACGTCGCAGGACCGCCCCCAATGAAGGGATTTCCGCGTTCATACTAAGCCCTTCGAAGGGATGGGGATACGACCTAAGTTCCTTCAGTGAAGGCAATTCTTCTGTCGGTGTTGTCAGGATCTCCCTGATCCTGTCAGGACACTCCAATGATAGGATCCTCCATCGCGATGCATGAACAAGTAATTGCTGAGCAATATCCATGTGAAACTGCTCCAGCTCCACGATATCTTCTCTATAATCCATGTTCCACTGAAAGTTATTCGCGAAGGAACTCCCCGAGATTGCTAGGGCTAGGGGCATTACTCCCGTCCGCTGAAGCCAGGTCCGTACTCCTGCGCTCCATATGTGCATAAATGCGCGAAACTTTCCGGTGATTGGAGGATTTTTTGGATGTGGAAGACAAAAGTGGACTCGAGTCCAAAGCTCTGGTGTATCGATGGCCACTTTGCGCCATAATCGACAAACCTCCGTAAAAAGCAAAGGCGCCTCGAGTGCACGAGGAGCTGGAAGCTGATGCTGGGGCAAGCACTGGCTGAAAATCTCCCGGAGGACGTCGGTGTGAACTTGTCGAATGGGTGAGATGAGAGTGAGGTGGTCATCGATGACGCTTTGTAGCTCATCCTGCTCTGCCTGCAACCGGGCTATTTCGTCCTGAATGGTTCGTATTTTCTCCTGCCTGGCCGATATTAACTGCCGAATCACGAGTTTCTCTGCAGGAGAAGGAAGGAAATCAGTGCCCAGTTTGCTGAGGAAAGGTGATGGGGATAAGATCATTATGGTCAAACAACAAGTCAGTGAATGAATTCTTTTGCAACTGAATGATTCAGTTCCCGCTCTATGACCAGTTGTAAAGACGTAGCCTTGTTGGGTCCATTTCATTCTCCGATTGATTGCTGAAAGGCGAATCGTGCATGATTCCTTTGTCGCCCACTAGATGGTCCATAAATGAGCCTGGGTGTAAGGGACTGGTGGATTGAAGCGGGGAGATGATGGTGGAACCAGACAAGGACGCGTCGACAGAGTTCTCGTCACGGAACCGCTTCTCTTCCAACGACCACCATGTGCAAACCAGCTATCTGAGTGCCGACCATCGAAATATGGGCTCAAAATTGACATCCACAGGATTCTAGGCACCCTCAGTAACGCCTTCCTGCATCGCCTCTACTAGGTTCCTTCAAAAAATTTTGGCAATCCACAGCAAGGGCATAGCAAAACATTTCTAGAGCTGTGTGTGTATTCTCCTACCTCATGAAACAGAATGATCTTTCTCATGAAAATCCACTGAAATTCCGTGATATGCAACAGGATTTTGAATTCTGCTGCGTCCGCGGTCATTCATCATCGGGCGCCGCAGCGACCGAGATAGAATAGGTTTCCTCAGTGTTATCACCCGGACCTCCTATTAAAGCTCTTTCCTGCCGTTTCATCTTCGCCATATGGAGACTACTCGCTCGAAGAAAAAGTTCATCAAGTCGCATACCAAGTCGCGTTTGGGATGCTTCTCGTGTAAAGAACGGAGAGTCAAGGTAGGCTCTGCAAGCTTTGTGAAAGGCAACAGGCATTTGATGCATCACTTCTAGTGCGACGAAGTCCATCCCATTTGCGGTAATTGCGAACATCGAGACATGGAATGTGTATGGCCACCTTCAAAACCTGCAACACCTTCACCTCGACCCCCCGACCACTCACCCGCCTATACAAGTCCGACTCCCTCAT
Source organism: Paramarasmius palmivorus (assembly GCA_037176845.1). Lineage (NCBI taxonomy): Eukaryota > Fungi > Basidiomycota > Agaricomycetes > Agaricales > Marasmiaceae > Paramarasmius > Paramarasmius palmivorus. The sequence continues at coordinate 32,519 of JAYKXP010000038.1, read as the reverse complement.
TTGAATCGCCTCTCGGCATGATTCCAGTCCTTGATGTGTCCGGCTTCAAACTCGTACATCACTACAGCCTTGTCACATCCCTTACTCTCAACCATGGCAACGCCTCTGCCCAATACACGAACCAATTTGTTGTTCCGAGTATCGCGTTCAAAGAGCCTGCATTCATGCACGCTCTACTTGCGCTATCATCCATTCATCTGCATACCCTGTATCATCCACTAGGTATAGCCGACATGGATTATTACGGGCTTGCGAAACAACATAAAGACTGGGCAGTAACTCTTACTTCTGCCAAACCCATACCCCACACAAACACTCCATCCTCAGATACCCATCTCCTCACGCGAAACTTCCTCATCATATACACAATCGCCGAGTCCTTGGGCGTCACTGGACCTCAAGGGATATTCTCCCTAATCGATACAGTCCGTGATGCTCTCAAAGACCAAGACTATTTCTACCGCGACGAGCAGCTGAAGCCGTTAAATTGGCCTTTTGTGGGTCAGCAACTCGTTCCCAGTGACGATGAAGCAATACGCGCATCTTACGAAGGCAGTTTACGACTGTTTCCTCCTGCGCTCAAGGACCTTCACTTGTCTACATCCACGTGGCCTAACGCCGAAGAAGTCTCCGACCCAGACGTTTCAGCGATATACCAAGAATCCATCTCTCATCTCCGTGCGTCGTGGTATATGTCCCAAATTCGTCTAGATGCAGGCTTAGTGGGCGCTTCGTCGTGGATAGTCAGTATGTCCGAGGCATTCCGGGATTTGTTGGTCCTTCAGAATCGTCCAAGGGCTCTGGTGGTGTTGTATTTCTATTGTGTCATGCTTGGGAATTTAGATTCTAAGCAATGTTGGTGGGCAGCGAAGAGTGCTGATTGTTTGGGCTGGATTGGAATGATGTTAGATGGGGAATGGATGGAGAAAGTTTTAGGCGCGATGGCAGGATAGATTCCTACACGGGTTCGGCTTCAAAACCATATCATCAGTGTATTTAACTTGTAGCTTTGTTGCATGTATCTGTTGCGTTTATTTATCAATGCGTTCCTGTGTCTATCATATAGCCCATGACTCCCGTTGGGGCAACAAACCCGTTATCGACATGTAAGTACCTAACTCATGATCTCTCCAATACTATACACTCCATCCACTTCGCATCCAACATCATCCCAAGCCAAGCTCTATAATCCTGCTCTCTCCCTGCCCACCAGCACTGGCACGGATCCAGTTGACCTAACATCGCGCAATAAAAATACAACACCACCAACGCCCTTTGCCTTCTCTCGACTACCAACAACTCCCGAAATCGATCTGTCACACGAAGAATCCACGACACTGCCCCTGCTAGTTCTACACCAGGCCGCTGGCATATGTACCAAGAATCACGGAGCATGAAGATAGCCTCCTTATACGTATCCGAGATTTCCTGATCGAGGACTTCCTCGGGGTCTGGGTACGACAATAAAGGGAGGTGTATTTGTGTTAGGAAGCGAGGAAACCTTCGAGGCGGCGAAGATGTAGCCGTCAATGCTGCTTGTGCCAACCAAATATCCTCTTCCGCCTCCGAAGGGACGATCGATATCCCACGAAACGGCCAGTTCAATGGCTTGAGTTGTTCATCTCGAAAGAGATGATCTTTATGAAGAAGCGCGTGGCGCAACGTCTCGATTAAGGAGAATACCGCAGGTCGAGAGTCGGAGGCTGCCAGCGATTCGGCGAGTTTGTATACTGTTAGGAAATTGCGAGTGAGGAGATGGGTATCGGCAGATGATGCTACGTTGGTATCCAATGTCAGGTCATGAGTGAGCGCCAGGTTTTTGTGATACTGAGCAAGACTGAAGTAGTCTTGGTCTGCTAACCCAAGGGGCTGGTACAGGGTATGGAGATGAATGGAAGAGACAGCGAGTAAGGCGTGCATGACGGCTTGTTCTCTGAATGCCACGCTAGGAATAACGAATTGATGGGTGAACAGCAATGAATGGTCGCGTTTGAGGGTTGTCGATGTGACCAGGCTGTAATGATGCATGAGCTTGAGACTAGACGTGTCTAGAGGTGCAGGAGATGAGGAGATGGATGTTAAATTGGGAGATGGAGCGAGCCATTGGTATTGCCACTCTGGCTCATCTGCGGCCTGAGGCGGCGACTGCGAAGGTGTTGCTGGTGTTGCTGGCGAGGAATGGGTGCTAATCGAAGCTTGTCGGATTCTATCTATCCAGAAGCATTCTGTCTTCCGGCGTTCGCAGTTTCCGCAAATAGGGTGTACTTCGTCGCACTGTCATAGAAAGAATGAGAACCCTATTTGGTACTAAAACAGATGATCCCACCTTGACTCTGCGCTGTTTACAAGTGAAGCATCCCAATCGAGATTTGATATGAGTCCTCACAGAACGTTTTTTCGACTGTTCGGAGCTCATCTGGCTTGAAATGTTAGCAATGAGTTCATGTCTACAATTGCTTAAGAGTGAAATTTCTGCACCATTCCGCTTTAGCCTCTGGAAAAATATGATCGTGTAGCTGACGCAACAGTCGAGAGAAGGACGTGAAGATGGTGGTACATCATTGAAGACATGCTGGCTGCGGTCATTTACCCGCAGGACTGACCGCAGCCAGCCTCATTCACGTAAACGGTCGTAAACCTCGAAACAATTCAATAGCTGTTATACTAGCAGTCTCTCCTTTTGCGACAACCAAGTATAGGATTGCATACTTAGAAGACTTACTCTACTTATCAAGTACATTCACCAATCGTGATGGTCTCAAGGAAGGAAGGAAATAGACTCTAATTTCAACCATTCACGCCTGAGTTGAGGCCTACCCTAGCTTTGATTGACTATCATCGAACATCGCAGCTGGTTGGGAGTCTAGAAGGCAGCGGCTGTTATAGCCCGGTGCTTACAGAACACCTCAGGGATGCCCTGCCTTTGTGAACCACCGACCGTAGTCTGTTCCCTCTGTAACTTGTCCCTCGCAGAACGCCTACAGAGGTTTTGTGGCCAGACCTAAAGGAAACGAAGTTCAAGAACGATTCAAAGAAACATCCACAAACTAACATACCTTCGAGATTGTCACCTTCTCATTAAAGTGACATGGGCATCCACTCGTTCACAGACCCTCAGAAACTACACACTCCATCCACTCCGCATCCAACATCGTCCCAATCCAAGCTCGATAATCCTTCTCCTTCCCTGCCCACCAACACTGTTGAGGATCCAACTGACCCAGCATCACACAGTAACAATACAACACCACCAACGCTCTTTGCCTTCTCTCAACCACCAACAACTCCCGGAACCGATCCGTCATACGAATAATCCATGACACCGTCCCCGCTAATTCCACGCCAGGGCGTTGACACATGTACCACGAGTCACGGAGCTTGGAGATGGTATCCTTATACGTATCTGAGATCTCTGGATCGAGAACTTCATCGGAGTCTGGATACGACGATGTGGGAAGGTGTAGTTGTTTTAAAAAGCGAGGAAATCGTCGAGATGGTGTCGAAGCTCCTTCCGCCAACCATACATCCTCTTCTGCCTCCGTAGGTACAATCGATACCCCATAAAAAGGCCAATTCAGCGCCTTGAGTTGTTCATCTCGAAAGAAATGGTCCTGATTTCGAAGTGCATGGCGCATTGTCTCGATTAAAGAGAATATCGCAGGCCGAGTGTCAGTTGCTGCCAACGATTCGGCGAGTTTGTAGATCATTAGGAAATTACGGGTGAGGAGATGGGTATCTGCAGATGATGATGGTATATTGTTATTGGCCATGGGTATCTGAGCAATGTCGAGAGCAAGTGCCTGGTTTTTGTGTCGTTGAGCGAGACTGAGGTAGTCTTGGTCTGCTAATCCGAGAGGCTGGTAAAGGGTATGGAGATGGATAGAAGATAGGGCGAGTAAAGCGTGCATAACAGCCTGCTCTCTGAACGCGATATTGGGGATAACGAATTGATGGGTGAATAAAACTGAAGGGTCCAAGTTGAGTGTTGTCGATGTGACCAGGCTGTAATGGTGCATGAGCTTGAGACTAGACGTGTCTAGAGGTACCAGAGAAGAGGCAATGGTCGTTGTACTCGGTGATGGAACGAGCCACTGATATTGCCATTCTGGCTGGTCTGTAGGCGTCGACTGGGAAGGTGAAGGTGAACTTGGAGTTTTATCGGGCCAGGTGCATTCTGTCTGTCGTCGTTCGCAGTTCCCGCAAATGGGATGTACTTCATCGCACTGTTACAGAAGAATTAGACGCGTTTTATAGCAGAAATACGTATTCATACCTTGACCCTGCGCTGTTTACACGTAGAGCACCCCAGTCGAGACTTGAGATGAGATCTCACAAATCGTTTTTTCGACTGTGAATTCATCGTCTGGCCCAAAATTTAAAAGTCAGCATAGCGTCCACAGTGATAGTAAAAAATGTACGCACTATTCAGCTACAGCCTCCAGGAAAGCTGTTCTCGCGTGGAGTCGACAGAAGGTGGTGGTTTTTGAAGACATGCCGGCTGCGGTCATTGAAATTTGAAATTCGTTGCAAAACTGACCGCAGCTCGTTATGTATTGTTCCCGTTCATGTGAACTTTGAACAAGGTTCCTCATCTCCATTTTGTATTATACATGCACTGCGTAGGATAGGTCTATACTTTTGCGCTTCGCAATGATAACTCTAGAATACTATAGGACCTGCTCTGTGTATTGGATGCTAGGACGAGATACCTCAATGATGTACGAGCGAAAGCTCCTAGGGAGCAAAGAGACAGCTGGATAGCCCGAATGCGCAGACATGCCGTTCACGGTCGTCCTATGAGAGACCGCAGTAGCAACAGTGTGCTACATCTGTAGAACAGCTACAGCGAAGCTGCCGAAGCAATACACTCCATCCACTTTGCATCCAACATCATACTAATCCAAGCCATAGCATCCTGCTCTTTTCCTGTCCACCAACATTGTTGACGATCCAACCTACTCAGCATCATACAGTAGAAATATAAAATAACCAACGCTCTTTGCCTCTTTTCGACGACCAACATTGTCCGAAACTGATCTGTCATCCGGACCATCCATGCGATAGCCCCAACTGCTTCGTAACCAGGGCGTTGAGTCAAGTACCACGAATTATGGAGCGCAGCAATAGCTTCCTTGTACGCATCCGATATTACTGGATCGAGGACTTCCTCAGGGTCGGGGTATGGTGATACGGGAAGATGCAAGGTCTTTAGGAAACGAGGGAAACGGTTTGGTGCAGCTGTCGTTTCCTCCTCTTCTACAGGCGAGAACACCATTGACCCGACGAACCAATTCAACGACTGTAGTTGCTCGTCACGGTAGATGTGATCTTGATCACGAAGCGTATGACGAATCGTGTCAATCAAAGAGAACATTGCAGGTCGGTCACTGGCTGCTGCTAATGATTCTGCCACCTTGTACATGACGAGAAAATTCCTTGTCAGGAGATGAGCATCCGGGGACGTGGATGTGTGTGATGTAGTGTGGGATTCTGGTGTGAGATTAAGGTCGAGAGTGAGGGCGTGGGTTTTGTGACGTTGTCCAAGGCTGAGGTAGTCTTCGTCTGCGGCCCCAAAAGGTTGATAGAGGATGTGTAAATGAATGGCAGAAAGCGCGAGCATGGCATGCAGTACCGCATCTTCTCTGAAAGCAATACTAGGGATGACGAATTGATACGTGAACAGCACCGAAGGGTCAACACATGCTGTTGACGAGGTGACTAGACTGTAATGATGTATGAGTTTGAGACTTGATCTGTCCAAGGACGTTGGTCCTAAGGTTATACTTGAAATTGACGATGGGATTGGCCACTGATTTTGTGTGTGTTGAACGGTCCTTGCACCAGTAGTACTAGTGGTACCAGACACTTCCTCAATCCACGAGAATGAGAGTGTTTGTGGCCAGACGCAATCTGTATTTCGGCGTTCACAATGTCCACATGTGGGGTGAACTTCGTCGCACTGTAAATGAAATCAGATTCCGTCCGTAGAACTCGAGTTTGCAGACATGCCTTGACCCTTCGTTCTTTGCAGGACGAACATCCCAGTCGAGACTTTGTGTGAGATTTCACCGCACGTCTTTTGGAATAACCAGGACTCATTAGCACCTTCAACAAGTTAGAACATTCCCCATAGACCTGGGACGCAGGGTTTACGCACTTGAGCGGTTGAATTGGAATAACTTGGACTTCGAGAGATGACGCAGTCGGTCCGACCGGCGACACGGAGTCTGATGTAAGCGGCACGGAACCTGCTTATCTGCGGAGGAGATAAAAGGGACTTCTTCCTCCATTTCCTTCGTCTTGGCGTTGAAGTTAGGCACCTTTTGGACCGTATCAGAAAGTCCAACCAGGTCCAAGCAGACCGCTGCTGTCCGGCACCTAGCCAGCCTCGACTCTTTTTTCACTCATTCCTTCAGATGAATTTTCCGACGCATTTGAGGGTGAGGGTGAGGATGCCGTTCGATGGATGTGGAAGCAATGCAGCTGGTAGCACTATTATGTATGTGGAAAACGTTGTCGCTTCCTCAGACAGGGGACAGTGATTGATATGTTGATAGCTTACCATAAGCTTCGACCACGGGGTAGACCTTGCCGCACTGTAAATGAAAGTTTCCTTCATAGCCGCACCTAGATCTTTCGTTCTACATCCTGCGCGATTTTCTTTATGATACTTCGTGGTACGTCTCTAGGAGTATCCAAAACTCGTCAGCTCTTTTAGTGCGTTGATACTCATCCCAGACCTGGGACAAGCGCTATGGACTACTACTCGCTTGCAAATCGCAAGCCAGTAATTGATGACGTGAAAACGACTGCCAAGATTGAAGGTCTCCGAAAAATTCCATAACCGGTACCAAGGCTTGGCTTTTCATTTTCTTAAAAACACCTCGATGACCTTAGTATTGATTTCTGTCTTCTTCGCGAGCACCCGCAATGGGAAAGAAGAAACAACCCTCACTCGAGGGTCATATCTCGGGTCAGGCGAATAGACCTCTCTCTCAACCAGCACACGCTCTACCTTACACAAAAGTCATCGAGGAAGTCGGCTGCAACCCGGAGGATGGCCTGACGAATGCAGAGGCCAAGGCTCGACTTCAGGAATATGGTAACAACGATCTCGGCGAGGATGAAGGAGTTCAGCCCGGAAAGATTTTGCTCCGTCAGGTAGCCAACGCAATGACCCTCGTAAGTCGTCTTTCTGTCACTCTGGATTCCATCTCAATGTCAAACAGGTTCTCATCATGGCCATGGGCGTCAGCTTTGGAATTAGATCCTGGATCGAAGGTGGAGTAGTAGCCGCCATTGTCATATTGAACATCGTAATCGGTTTCGCACAAGAGTTCAAAGCTGAAAAGACCATGGACTCGTTGAGGTCTCTCAGTTCACCTACCGCACATGTTGTCCGCGAAGGACAAATCATCACTGTTCCAACTGCGGAAATTGTTCCTGGCGATATGGTCGAAATGAATACAGGCGATACCATTCCTGCAGATGTCCGGTGAGTCTCATGCCATTCTTCCATGTCGATCAAATCTAACTCTGCTACACAGTCTGATTGAGGCGGTCAACTTTGAAACCGACGAAGCCCTTTTGACTGGCGAATCACTTCCTGTTGCCAAAGACGCCGGTGCAAAGTTCAACGATGACACTGGTCCAGGCGATCGCCTCAACATCGCCTTCAGTTCCTCCACCGTGACCAAAGGCCGCGCTCGAGGTGTCGTGTTCGCTACCGGCATGTACACCGAGATTGGATCTATCGCCATGTCTCTTCGACAAAAGGGTGTTCGACGACGTCCGGTGAAGCGCAAGCCAGATGGTAGCGCTGGGCCACACAGATATGCTCAAGCGTGGGGTTTGACCGCTGCAGATGCTATCGGACGGTTCTTGGGTGTCAACGTTGGCACTCCGCTCCAGAAGAAGCTCTCTCGTTTGGCGCTCCTGCTTTTAGGCATTGCTGTCGTATGCGCAATCATCGTTCTCGCAGCCAACGAATTCTCCAACGACCAAGAAGTCATTATCTATGCTGTCGCAACCGGCCTTTCTATGATCCCTGCGTCGCTCATCGTTGTCCTGACCATCACCATGGCCGCTGGAACTAAGCGTATGGTTGAGAGGCATGTCATCGTTCGCAACCTGAGGTCGCTCGAAGCATTGGGTGCAGTCACAGGTATGCAATTCATGAAGCTGGTCTTATCACGATAGCTGACATGTGTATAGATATCTGCTCTGACAAGACCGGGACTCTTACCCAAGGCAAAATGATCGTAAAGAAGGCCTGGATCCCTGCCAAAGGCACATATTCCATCAAAACCACAGACTCACCATTTGATCCCACCGTTGGCGAACTTGCCTTCACCTCCAAGTCACCAAACAAAGATGATTCCGATTCTGACAACGACGAAAAGTCCTGGTCCGCCGAGGAACTTTTGGATAACAATCTGCATCTCTTGGAGTTTTTGAAGGTGGCGTCCTTGGCCAACCTGGCGAACGTCCACAAAACTAACGAGGGGGCTTGGAACGCTCGAGGCGATCCCACCGAAATCGCTATCCAAGTCTTCGCTTCTCGATTCAACTGGAACCGTCTCAGGTTCACCCAGGGTGAACACCCCAAGTGGAGGCAAGTTGCAGAGTTCCCATTCGATTCCGATGTCAAGAAGATGTCTGTCATCTTTGAAGATGTTGAATCGTCGGACAAGTTTGTGTTCACAAAGGGTGCTGTGGAGAGAGTTCTGTATTCCTGTACCTCGATCTTCCTTGGCGAAAGCGAATCCGCCATGACCGACGAGATCCGTGAAAACATCCTCCAGAATATGGAATCTCTAGCGGCTATGGGTCTTCGAGTTTTAGCGCTAGCGAGCAAGCCTTGGGAAGGCAAGGTTGTCAAGGGTGAAGAAGTGGACCGGGACGAGGTTGAAGACGATTTGATCTTCCGCGGTCTAGTCGGTCTTTATGATCCACCCAGGCCCGAGTCTGCTCCATCTGTCCGCCAATGCCAGAGAGCCGGAATTCAAGTCCACATGCTTACTGGTGATCATCCTGGTACTGTCAGTCTACTCTTCTATCTCTAAAAGGCTTGACTTGGAGTTGTTGACCATATCCTATATATAGGCCCGAGCAATTGCTGCAGAAGTTGGTATCCTCCCGTCAAACATGGGTACTCTAGCCAAGGACGTCACCGATGCAATGGTCATGACCGCGGCCCAGTTTGACAAACTCAGTGACGACGAGATTGACAAGCTTCCGTTATTGCCATTGGTTATTGCACGCTGTGCGCCGAGCACCAAAGTTCGAATGATTGAAGCTCTGCATCGACGGAAGGCTTTCGCTGCCATGGTAAGCTTCCTGAATCGTGACACTCATGACGTTTTACTGATAGCCACCAGACCGGCGACGGTGTAAATGACTCTCCCTCGCTCAAGCGCGCTGACGTGGGTATTGGTATGGGTTCTGGGTCAGACGTAGCCAAAGACGCATCCGATATTGTCTTGACCGACGACAATTTCGCATCGATTCTCAACGCCATAGAAGAGGGTCGCCGCATGTTCGATAATATTCAAAAGTTCATCCTACATCTACTCGCGGAGAACATTGCACAAGCCTGTACTTTGCTCATTGGTCTCGTGTTTAAGGATAGCACTGGGCTCTCCGTGTTTCCGCTCTCACCTGTGGAGGTTATGTGGATTATCATGGTTACTTCCAGTGTACCTGACATGGGTCTTGGTTTCGAAATCGCGGCTCCAGATGTGATGCAGCGGCCACCACAAGATGTATGTCAACCCATTCCTACTACATTAGTATATGATTGCTGACTCACTGTAGCTCAAACGAGGTGTCTTCACCCTCGAAGTCCTAGCTGATATGGTCGTATATGGACTTTGGATTGCTGCCCTATGTCTTACATCCTTCACTCTTGTCCTTGATGTTTTCGGAGATGGCAATCGTGGCTCGAACTGCAATGACACCTACTCGGAAAGCTGCGACACCATATTCCGAGCCCGGGCGACTTGCTTCGCCTGCCTGACCTGGTTTGCGCTCTTCCTTGCCTGGCAGATGGTGGACATGCGCCGTTCTTTCTTCCGCATGCAGCCTGGCTCCAAGAAATACTTTACGCAGTGGATGTTCGACGTCTGGCGCAATAAGTTCCTCTTCTGGTCCATCTGCGCAGGCTTCATCACCATCTTCCCTGTGCTCTACATTCCAGTCATCAACGACACGGTGTTCAAGCACAAGGGCATCACCTGGGAATGGGGCATTGTATTCATCGCGGCAATTCTGTTCTTCATGGGCGTCGAGTCGTGGAAATGGGCCAAGAGAATCTACTTTAGGAGGAAATATGCGAATACGGGTGGCAAGAGTGACTTGGTTGATATTGAGAAGGTAGCGTTTGAGAGGTACTTCACCACCAGCACAGTCGAGGGAAGGAGCTGACGCCTGCTAAGTCTGTCCTCGGAGGACAGTTCGGGTTTCGTTAACAACTGGCTGCATTTGCATGCCATGGTCAAGGCTCCCTCGAACAGGCTCAACATCGTTAAACTTTTTTTATCACTCGGAATCATACCAGTACGCGTAGATTCCACCATACATACTCATAACTTCCTTCATGATTCTGTCGTACGACACCAGAAATATAAAGTGTGTTTGACAATTAATGAACCGAGGGAATACAGTACACATTCAACAAATACAAGGAAAAAATACACACAGCAAGAGTCGATAGATAGATGGAGATCGGACATAGTACATATCAGCATATCAGCTAGCATTAACATTGGCATAGTTCATTTCGGAATTCCTGTCCATAAAACCGTTCAAGTAAGCCATGCTTTCAATGTAATGGCCCATATCGTCGAAACTGAAAGGGAGTGATGTTAGCCGAGAAGTAACAGAGCAGGCGACAATCTTACTTATATCCACCGTAATGGGTTGGGTGTTGCCCGCCTTGCCAACCGCTGATATTTGGATGGTGATGAATGGCGTGCCCATAGTTCTGGCCTTGATTGACCGGAGTCATCCCAGAAGTATCTTGCATGTATCGTGCTTGCTGGGCATGCCGATTTTGATCTTGAGGGATACTCCCAGCGTTGGTGGTGGCCATACCAACGTCTTGATACACAGGCTGATCTGCGTACCCCTGATTATACTGCGTGGGATGATTCATGACCATCTGACTCTGACTGGAATCAGTGGAACTCGACCGCGAATATCCAGCGCTTTCCAGCTGGCCACCGTATTGTTCCCGTTGACCCATCTGGACAGTGGAAGTTGGGTAATCGTACGAGTACTGTGCTTGGTTCGGCGGAGGTACCATTGGAGAGATTTTCCGGTTGGTGTGAGCTATGGAAGGTATTGAGGGGTTGTGATGGTATCGAGGGTGTGGCGGTTGTTGTGGCTGCTGCGGATAGTAGTTGGTCTGTGCCGCGTATTGGGCTGGTGAAGATACTTCAGTCTGCGTCGGGTAGAGGCCGGCACTTTGAGAATGATCCAAGTTCCATGATTCTCGAACGTCCTTTCCCTCGAACCCTAGACTCGACTGTCTTTTTCCTGACGACTCAGCTCCTGAGAACTCTAGTCCTCGGGCGAGGTCGCCTAAGAAATCACTGATTGTATCATTAGCTCGTGATACAGCGCTGATGAAGACGAAACTTACCGAAAACGGCCTGCTAGTGACCACCTAGGAAAATATTGATAACAACGCAAGCAATTCAGGAGATTCCAGCTCACCTCTCTTCCAAAGCTTGGAGTATTCCCAGGGCTCTCTCAGCATCTTCCATCATCTTGTCAGTTTTCAGTCCACTGTGTTTACTTCGCCAAATATCAGTAAGCAAAGCAACGCCTGCATTGTATGCCGCGCACTTTGCGGGAGATCAGCGTTGGCGTGGGAGTGTCAGGGACAAAAACGACATACAATTGTTTCAGGCATCCCTAGAGGGCCGTATTCAAGGTGAGTCTCCAGGATGTCTACACACATCCTCGCAGCCTTTGAACACATCAGTATTGCAGGGAACGATAGCTGACTATGTTTCTCGCAAAACGCCTTGTGAATTTGAATCTGAGTGTCGTAGTAGATAGTGTGGAGGTAGACCGTTTGCGAGTAAAACGCATCTTTGGTGGGCTTCCGGTCCGGGTTCCATTGAACTAAACCTTGTCAGTTTCATGTACATTTTGATGATGGATGAAGATGACTCACGGTGGTCTGGTAGCGAATGCAGCCATTCATTCATCGCAGAGGTTATTTCTGCAATGATCTTCTGCTCCCATTGGTCACCGAACAACCCCGAGATGACCTTGGACTTCTTGATGGAATAGATGTTTCGCATAGCAAATGCGCTGATATCGTAGAGTTTTACCAACGATATAAATGCACTAGATCGAGAAGGTATGTGAGCTGGTTGTTTGAATGCGAGATCCGGATCCGGATTCTCCCAGTACTCGTCGTCGCAGTCGATAGGTAATTCGGTATCGAAACTGTAAGATTTATGTCAGTCTGCTTCCAACCTTGATATGGATGCTTGCAATTACTCTTCTTCTCTCAGTGACGGTGGGCGGCCCAAGAAGCCAGCTATTGATCTGTCCAGCGCTATTAGAACCCTGCAGGGGAAGGTAAGTGAAGCAAGCAAGACGTCAATCGACAATACCCACCAGAAGGCTCGCCGTTTCTGCTCATCCTCAGCCGTCAGAACGTGACCCTCTGGCTTCCGCCGATGAACACCGAGCTCGACAGCATAACGAATCCCTATAATATCTCAGTTTCCTGTGACAGGGTGGACGTAAATGAGGATCAATCTCACCTAGCCCCACCGATGTCCATCCGGCAGTTGTACTTGACGCCCCATAGACGTAGAGCGTCACTAACTGAATTAGATGAGAAAAAGTGACAAGAAAGACGTCAAGAGACATACGCAATAGTACTGCACCTCATACAGGGATGATGAATCGAACGATGTCCTCCGAAAAGTCTGGACCTGTTCATACCACTTCCATCCACTGGACAAGTGCTGACCTGGGGCAGAGAATACCCCGGGATCATCGGAGAACTTGGAACCTAAGGCGCAAACCAATAGAAGCGTTGCGCCGAATCGTTGGTCTCGTAAGTGCAACCCCTGCCTCACATTAGTTTCGAACGTAGGTTTGTGGATGATTGGTAGGAAACAGTTAACGTGGGCGAAGTAAAGGGCGATGAGAGATGCCATCAAATCTCTGTCCGGAAAGTGGTAGTCAGGAAACGTAAGGGGTTGTTCCCACTATGGTAGTCCTGTAAGTATCGTGAATCTGAAGGGAATGAGTTGCTAGCCGTACTGATTGTGTTGCCCAGAACTTGCTACGTTTGAAGTTACCAGCATCATTAAGATCTCCGCCGGTTGACTCTTTCTTGACGTTGTACGCTGTCTTGAGATACATGAAACCACTGGACGGCCCAAAGAACCTATCTTCCATCACATTGAGAGAAAGCTTCTTCGTGTGTTGGAGTAGGGCCAAATAAGCGAGGTCCTCTTCGTCTGACGATCCCGCAGGTTGACTTTGACCAGGCGAGGACCGTGACGGTATATGTGGGAAGTCAGGACTTGACCTCGTCAACTTCGATGCAGGCGGGGAACTAGTGCTTGCAGGAGAAGGTTGATCTTTTATACGTTGAGGACTTTCTGATTCACGGGAACGGTTGATCTATGGCAGGGAATTGACTATATGGTCTCGACATATAAATGAGGACGCACCTGAGAGATCTGCTCCTCTAAAGTCTTTATTCGGCCCTCCAAGTACGCCACGTATCTTTTCCCTCTGAGTTCAGTACAACCCCCGTATCATGTTTGGTTCCACGTACACGCTCTTCGGTCCTCGTTTCTGCGGATGTGGATGTTGAGTCAACGTAGACAACGCGAACATCCGGATAACGCACTTTCACGGGGTCATTATGGGTACACTGAAGATTGAATGAAATACAAGGCGAGCATTTGCCTCCTGGCATGTTTGCACTGTCGCCTAGATATGTTTTTCAGTAAACTCTGAGAGATTAGTGCCATTATATCAATTCCCCACATTTTACTGTAAACCAAGCTGTCAGTCAAATGGGGACGGGACCACAAAGCAGCCACCCACTCTTCTTCCTAAGAGGTCCCCATAATATCTTGAGTGACTGCACTTTCTGGAGGAAGATGTCAAAGCTTACCGTTCTGTATATGTCGTCAGTGATGAGACCAAGAAAACCTGGGGAGCACGGCGAAGAACTTACTGCACATATCACAAGCACCCTGAAGCCTTTTCTTTTTGCCAGATGTGGCAGAGGGACCGGCTCCTTCATCGGACGACATGGCGAAGATGGAAAAGGGGAATGAAAGATAATTGCAAACTGGACTATGGAGTCAATAACAATGGCATAATCTTTCCAGTTGGATTTTCAAGGTGACAATTCGCATGGCAGTGCAGGGTCGCTTGATGGTTGATCGATCCCGCTTAACAAGCGCCCAAAGCCGAAATGCTGATTTTCAGAGGTATCTCCAGCTGATTCACTCAGGTCCTGGGATCCAATCTTCTCTGTTAGATGGTATGTAGTAGCTTTGTACATATGCCGGTAGCCTAGCTCTACACCCAACGCCCTGAAAGAAGCCAGTCCTGGAAACTCGGATCCGGACCCAAGTCGGAAGGTGAAGGAGGTGGCCGAGCCTGAGTCATCTTTTTGCCAAACATTTGAAACAGAAGAGGCAGGCAGGGCGGTGACAGTCCGCCGGATGTCTTCCGAATGTAAGTCAGGAGCTGCTGAGGACGGTTACGAAAATGAAAAAAACTTGGGTCAGGGATACGGGGAGCCCAGAATTCAGGAACTTCACCCGGTGGCCAAGCGTTGGGAAAGCGGTTGCTGACGGATCTCTCAACCTCTCAAAATCATTTTGATAGCGACGGACCTTTCATCATCTCCGGGCCGTCTTGATTTGCAAGAGCGACCAATGATTGGCATTATCAGGCATTGGATAGGAACGCGTCCTATATATCGCATACCACAGCTCGACCTTGCTATCGAGAAACTCAAAGGAGCATGAGCATTCACCAATAACACATGATAATGTCCCGTTGTCATTATCTTTGCTGGTGATCGTGAGAGAAAGCAGAAGCAAGGCTTTCATCATCACGACGAGAAAAACTTTTGCAAGGGTCATCAGGACCGAGTGCTATGACTTGTGGCGCTTACAATGAACGGTGGAGTTTGCGGTTCCGATACAGCGACCCGTTGGACTTGCGTTTGAATCGAGCGACGTCAGGCGATGTCTCGACTGCGCGTATGATTCCAGATGAAAGCTCTGAAGAGTCCAATCTACGTTGGGAGCATAATCATTATCTTTTGGGAACAGAAACATCGCGTTCCCAGGAGGAAAGTCACCAACTCACCCTAAGCACTAGGTAGTCTCATCTCTCAGAGATAGCTCATGGCGTAGATGGCATTCTAAAAGGAACGTTCAATTGGAGAAGGTGTGGTAACTCCCGGGCTTTCTGATACCGTTGTGCCGTCTAGCGAAGCTTTGATCATGATGTATGATATATGTTGTACTTCTTTCATTGCCAAGATAGGCCCTCTTGAGTCTCCATCCGCGGCGATGAGAATCGAGATAGGGTCTCCACGGTTGGTTCTGGGTTAGCTTCCTCTTTCTTCCTCTACCCTTGATCTATTTCAGCTACTTTTCAGGTAATACCT
Source organism: Paramarasmius palmivorus (assembly GCA_037176845.1). Lineage (NCBI taxonomy): Eukaryota > Fungi > Basidiomycota > Agaricomycetes > Agaricales > Marasmiaceae > Paramarasmius > Paramarasmius palmivorus. The sequence continues at coordinate 16,840 of JAYKXP010000038.1, read as the reverse complement.
TGACCTGAAGATACGAAAACGTACTGACATCCTTCTTCCGCTGAATCGCCGTAAAGTCAGCGTAAGTCCTGACTTCGTGTAAAGACCTGATGGTAACGATCACGTTGCATTGCACACTCGAACCAAAGACAACAAGCAGCTTTCTTAAGCAAGAGCCTGGCAAGGGAGCAAATTCCCTGAGAAGATCACTGGTGAGATGGAGTTACTGCTAGCTCAATGCTATTGGAGCATCAACGCACCACGAGAGACCACTTCAGCTGCAAATATCGGGATTCAACGCAGGGGGATCCGAGTCCAAGGCCTCTGATACTGATATGTTGCCTGGATATGTGAATCTGGCGAAGTATTTCTTGCCAGTCTCGACCGATACGGTATCGAATGTGGTTGAACTCCGCATGATAAAGCCCGCCTGCTTCGGAGTCCTCCGAGGATAGTAGAGCCGACAATGCCTTCCCTTCAGCGTACGCAGGATCTGCATGACGAAGAACCGGGCGGGGCTGAGTAAATATTGTGGCCTAGATACTTATCAAGAATCTCGTTTCTTTTGGTAAGATTGACTGTTGGTGCTACGGTGGGCATCACGGGAGGTTTCAATTGAACTTTCTTGAAGACTTGGGATTCTCAGGCGCGTCCAAGATTCGGTTTAGGCGACTTATAGCTAGTTCTTCGTTGTTCCGTTGGTTTCTTCATGGGCATTTGTGAAAATACCATTCTCACAGAAAGGAAGTACGCACCTCACACCCACGGTTTACCCTCAGTGTAGTCTGGAGCCTGATTTAAGACTACATTCCCTTTCGAGGAGAAATGCTGCGGCTTCTCCGAGGTTGAAATCTTGAGGACTGAAGTACTGAAGTGTGAAGCAAAGAGCAAGCAAAGGAGGCTTACGAGAATTATTCCTTTTCCCTTTGATCAGCACCTTCACGCCTTCTCACCATTTGTCGCTGCGTCCTATTCTATCTTCGTTTATACCGACGCTCTCGCGCAGTCTAGTTCAAAAGAGGTTCTAGTTTGATGGAACTCGGATGGAACTCGTCCAGCAGACCAGAGTTCCCGAAGTATTTCGGCATTTCGGATGCCGTACATACATGAATCGACAAAAATCTGACTCATACATACTAAAGCTGTTCCTCTTCCCCATCTTCAGTAACGACAAACTGCGCCATGGCTGGTAGTGAGATTGAACTAGAAACGAGGACTATGCCTCGCGAAAACGGGTAAGCTCAAGCCTCTCTCATCGGGTTGTTCATCGTGCTGAATGCGGCGTTGCAGGTTATCTGACCACGGGTCGTTTGTAGAGAGATCTGTCGAAGTGGGTAGGCCACTGAGATTCAGTCTTCGCATGAACTCAACACGTTCTAAAGGAAAACGATATCGCACCTGTCAATGCGGTGTCTCTTCCGCCAGTGGTGCGTTCCGGTGGATATCTTTCGGAAATTTAAACTTATCGCTCAAATATCGATCAGGACACCGGTTTTGGAGCCTGGGCATACCTTGCAAGTGCATTCTTTTTGGAGTTGATTGTTTGGTTTGTGGACGGTATACATCCAAATGAGCTTCACTCAATGTTATCCACAGGACGTACCCATTCTCATATGGTGTCTTCCTCAATTACTACAATACCAAAGTATACCACGGAGCCTCCTCGAGTGTGCTAGCGGTTGCTGGCTCGGTCGGATCAGGATTGCTATACCTTACCTCCGTCGTCATTCTTCTCTTTGTGAACCGATATCCCTGGTACAAACGTCATGTTATGGTTTTTGGGCTTGTAATGGCAGTCGCAGGGCTCGTCGGTGCTGCCTACTCGACACAACCGTGGCAACTCGTTCTCACACAAGGTATCATGTATTCGCTGGGTGGTAGTGAGTGTCCTGGCTTTAAGAGTCTCCGAGATCTGATGGGCTCTAGGTTTGCTGTACTTCCCAATGTCGACATGGATGTTCGAATGGTTCTCCGCGAAGAAGGGGCTGGTAGGCTTGTTACCTCTATTTTTTGCACGACTCTCATTGAGCAGTGAAAAGGCGGCAGGCATCATCTTCTCTGGGACAGGTAACATTATTGACATCTTGTCTTCGACATTCACTTATCTAAATGATAGGCGTCGGTGGTGTTGTGATGCCGATAATCGTCGAAAGGTTACTCGACGCGAACGGCCCTAAAACAACGCTTTTGGCAATGGTGAACACCGACGTTCTCGCAGATCAAGACATTATCTGACCTCGGCTTTACAAGGCCATAGCTTTTCTCATCTTTACACTACCATGCTTTCCCTATCTGAAGCCCAGGCTTCCGGTAGCACAAATTGTCGGCCCTAGGTCCTTCGACACACGCTTCGCCCGCTCTAGTTCATTTTGGATCCTTTTTGTCACCAATGCCGTGCAAGGGTTAGCGTACATCATTCCGTCTCTGTATATCCCCAGTATGGAGCATATCATGCTATAAGTCCACCGCATACTGATCATTATTATGCCCAGCTTTTGCCTCAGACCTCAATTTGAGCAGTACCTCAGGAACGTTGGTACTTTCCGTGTTATACGGTGAGCAGGCAGACCATGATAGAGATCCTTTGACATTTTACAGCATATCCTCGTATAGGTGCTTCCGCTCCTGGCTACATTTTCATGGGATGGCTGTCAGACCGATATGACTTGCGATACTCGATATTGTTGTCCTCTATCGGCTCGGGCCTCTCCGTCTTGCTCCTATGGGGACTCGCAGAGGGTCTCCCTCTATTGATTGTATTTGCTTGCGCATACGGCTTTCTTGCATCAAGCTGGAGCGCTTTATGGACGCGTTTTGCCACAGTCTCATCTGATGACCCTCATCAGGCCTCGTCTGTGTGGTCGATTTTCTGCGCTGGTACGCTTATAGCTCACCTACCTGACCTCACAGGAGTCTCACGCATGTCACTTTAGGGAAAGGAGTTGGAGCCGTCATATCAGCGCCTATCGCATCCTCTCTACTTCGCACCTGGTATTTCACTGGAAAGTCGGATTTCGCGTATAGCGTTGAGGGCTATGTACTGAAGCGTTGCCTTATCTTCTCTTTTGGATATATCTGACGTGTTTTCTGCAGGGTCCGCTTATTCTTTTCACCGGGTTATCACTGCTAGTGACCTCCTTTGCTTCGTTCTATCGGAGTCCACTACTCCCAAAACGATTCACAGAATTCCTTACATCGAATGCTAACAGAAGGTTGCTAGCAACGATATAAAAGGCAAAACAGTAGTTTTGTACATAGGTGGACCAGGGCTTTCCCAGGATAGATGTAAACGTAGATGACCAGTCACAAATGATAAGGGCACGATTCACAGTCCTCGGTCTACCAGGTCACCGAGGGTATCCAACAAAGAAACGATCAGAAGGTCGGGGAGACGGATCCCTGGGCCACAAGTCGGTTCTCCAGATTTCTGATGGTAACTTCAATATTTACTCTAGCGCACAGAAGATTCAAGGCATACCTGAGAGACTCCTCTTTGGCGAGAAGCTGTTGCCTCTTATCAGTGATCTCCCTTTGTACCCGCAGTTCAATCTCGCGAAGCTAGTGAGTAGTTTGAGGACCAAACAACAAGGAACTTAAAGACTACCAACCTTTTCCTCTTCCTTTCGAATCTGCTCCTCCTTCAAACGGAAGCTTTGATTGGCCATCTCCCCGGGACCGAGGGACAGATCACTACAGAAAGAATCAGCAAGACAACAACGTACTTGTGAAGGGGAACTGACGAGGTGTCACGCTCCATGGATTTGGAGAGCGTCTCCGTGCGGTATGTTTCGTACAGGACGTCTTCGGTACTGGATTTGAGGTCGTACAGATGCGAGCTGACCATGCATGTAAACGTCATCGAAATGCACCACCCGAGTAGAAATAAACTGACGAGAACAACACACTTTTGAGTCTTACGAAGTCGCAGTGATCAGGGTTGTCGACCTCGACGGCGCCCCAGGGGTACACTCTGCCACGGATAGCCTCACCATCAATTTCAATTTCCTCTTCCGAACCTATCACTGCAAAGGGCATCAAAGCCTATGGTCCAGCGTTAAGTCATGTACACATTAGGTAGAGTATACGAAAGCTCACTCGAAGTTCGATGTTTTCTTGTATGGTCTCTTCATCATCTTCCTCCACGTCATAGGGAAAATTGTAGATGGGGATACTGTAATGCTCGATATCCTCCATTATCTGGAATGCCGTGGGTGCTGATTGAGGCGCTTTAGAAGATGGTGTACATTAGTAAGAACTCACCCTCTTCTTGAAAGACCTTAGCTCGGAAAGTGTGAGAGAATCTGCTCTACCGATGACTGGAATGACATTGACTCTATGGGATAGTTTCTGCATCAACACGATATCCATCTCCCGCAGCCTAGATCCATGGAAGTTAGCTTAACCTTAAATCTGTGCATTTGGACGGCGACTTACGCGTGTCCGCCGGGCTGGATGAAATACAACACTGCGTGTACTCGATTGTCCCTAAATTTCGGGTTCCGTTTGATTCGAGACTGTTCCGCCAGAATATCGTCGTATTGGCGTTCCAGATAGGCAACTATTTCTTGGAACCTAGAAGCAGGGACGTAAGAATAAGCTTCAATGAATGTGATACCTCGGACGTAATTGTGCAACGTCCGAGGCACGTTTACGACCGCGCAAGCAACACTCACGCAAGCCTGTTGTCGACGTTGTCCCCAAAACCAGGAGTATCGACGATAGTGAGGCTGATACGCATGGCTTCTTCCTGGATGTCTGGTTTGGAGTGCGCAGTGATCAGATGTCGCTTTGGGTTCTTGAGCGATAGGGACATACCGACAGTGACTGGCTTGATCACGACACCGGTTTCGTTGGCCGCATTCTCTGGGCTGGCACTTTCCTTGTGCTTGAGAACTTCTTGTTCACATAGGGTGTTTATGAAGGTAGTCTTTCCGCTACCAGAAGCACCTGAGAGCCAACGATGTTCATGATCATGCCATCAAAGGAACCATGCAAAGACGTACCGACGACCATTACGGTGAACTGAATACCCTTGGTACTTCTCCTTCGTCGAGCTGGTAAAGGCATAGTGGGGAAAACAGTGAAAAATGGTTTTCAAGGGAGTGACACGACGGGAGGGAAGAGACGTGTTCGAGTTTAAATGTAAATGGAATCCGTCTGTGGTGGTTGTCGTTAAGTAGTGCCGCGCACGGACCCATATCCCGTCATCTAACCAGCAAAGGAAGGTGAAAGCCTGCACTCATAACATGAACAAAGCGAGGGTTCCACTCCATAAATAGATTAGCTCATTCGAATCAGAAAAGTGTACAAAAGGAAAATGTACTGAACATCATGACCAGAGCGTCTTGCCACTTCTGTACCACGTCCAAGCTGCATAAACAGCAAGCAAGGAGAAAAGTGTTCTCAAGATCTTTCCCGCCTTGCGCCGCAACAAGACCAACACGCCCGTCGCTCTAGGAATCTTAATCAGACAACACGTAAAGCCTACTACGGCAAACGAAGAGACAAACCTCATCAACGCGTTAGATCTCTCGTCGACCAGCTTGTAGATCCCCAGCTTGAACTCTTCTTTCGGAATCTTGAATACAGGCCCATCATCTAGAAGCATGTATGCACATCCACTGGTCGCGGGGTCTGGGTTTGTCGCTGCGTAGACAATAGCACCAGAAATTCTCGGCACAGGCGTGTATGGTATGCCTAGCATGAATAACTTTGCAGGAAGCGGAACAATGCCTGTGTCTGCGAACCATGGATGGATTGATGCAATTCGGATTCCGAGTTGACTGTAAACAGGGTGCAGCGAACGCATGACACCCAGCATTGCATGCTTCGAAGCGGTGTATTGCGGACCTTCAGGAATTGCGAGCCAGGATGCTGAATGAAAGTGAGAAAACGCGCAATACTGGTGTACCGTTCGACTTCTCACCCATTGACCCAAGCACAACAACTGCCTTCAAATCCCCTTCTTGGTGATTCTTGAGAAGGTAGTGACGTGCAGGTTGAATGGCTGGAAGAGAATTTCAATACGACACTCTAAATAATGGAAGGTAGCTCAGTTACTATTGAGTGCACCCATCAAATTGACTTGAATGGTCTTGTAACCGAGTTGCTTCGGTTTGTTGTTGGCGTCCAGTTGAACGTCGAACCTTTCGATCTCGCCAACTCCGGCATTGGGGATCTGGCGTCTCATTAGACTGATGCAATGAGACCATGAGTAAAGACCTACCACGACATCCACCACACCGAAATTGTCGATGGCATATTCGTACATTGCGATGACATCGTCCCAAACCGTAACATCACATTTAAACGGGTAGGCAGTTCTGTAAGTTGAATGTTTCAAAATGACCAACGAAAATAAGCGCAAGACATACCCTCCGGCATTTCGTATCTCTTGCGCAGCCCTCTCTGCACCAGGAAAGTCGCGGTCAGCTATGATGATCTTTCCACTGTATAGTAAATTGAAGTAATGTATCATGGAGACGAAGTAGGTGTGGACAAACCCATATGAAGCCATTTGGACAGCGGTCTCCTTTCCGATACCATTTGCAGCACCTAATAAAATCTCAGACGCGATTCGACTCCAGGCAAAGGACAAAACACCAGTGATCAAAATAACCTTATCTTTCAACCTTCCTGCATGTTCAAAGAGCTTTTCGTCTGGGATGTGGACTGCTTCGGTTGCTGGGGTAGACATGATGGTGAAACAGTTCCGAGAGTTGGGGTAAACCGAACGAAGTCATGGGAATCGGACGTGCACTAATAGGTATCACCATTGCTCGTGATAAATCGTCGGATATTCGATAACCGTCTATACCCCCTAGTATCGAGAACCGAACAGACATCTTGCTTTGACGATTCCAGAATAAGTTTGAGAAAGTGGAGGTCGTGGTGGAGACCAAAAGCATATTGGGCGCTTGTCGATTGACAGTGTCCAGCCTGCTCATTCGCGCTTACCCACAACCTATGCTATGCCACGAGACGGCCTCCTCGACGACGACGAACTCGAGAAGATCAGACGCTATGAGGACTTTACTACGATAGGTTAGCATAAACAATTGAAGTCTAGACCCTTTTCTAAAGCACGCTTCACAGACTGGATTGAGGATTCAATTCTCGAACGGAATAGACGGATACGAAATGCAAAGGGTGTAAATGAAACCTTCATCCAGCGAGGTTCACCAATACAGAGGGTTCTGAGCTGGCTACGGACCCTATTAAGGAGAGCAGTAGATGCTGGTCAGAGTTGGTTTGTAGTCAGTCTAGTTGGTGAGTTGTGGTACATCCTCGCTGGCATTCATAGCAACTAACGCGTCTTCCAGGAATATGTATAGGCGTCGATGCAGCTCTAATTTCAATAGTCACGGAATGGTTATCCGACATCAAGATGGGATACTGCTCAGACGGATGGTGGTTGAACCAGCAGTTCTGTTGTTGGGAGATAGAGGGGGAAGAAACTGACGCGTGCCAGTCGTGGCATCCATGGAGCACCGTTACACCTGCTAGATATGTTATTTATGTTTTATTTGCGGTACGCGACTTTCCTTCGACTTTCGGCTTGTTTCGCTGACATCCCGAAATCAGACTGTTTTCTCTTTTACTGCGGCACATCTAGTGCGGTCACTAGCCAAGTATGCCGCAGGTTCAGGCATTTCGGAGATCAAGTGTATCCTCGCTGGGTTTAAGATGAAGGGTTTCCTGGGCTTCGCGACGTTTTTCATCAAGAGCATTACATTAGTATGTTATTTTGGTCACATCAACCTCTTCTCTCCAACTGACGCAACCAGCCGCTTGTAATAGCTTCCGGGTTATCAGTGGGAAAGGAGGGTCCCTCAGTCCATGTCGCATGTTGCGTTGGTTCGCTAGTCGCAGGGATGTTCAAGAAATTCTCAAGAAGCCAAGGTAAAACTCTATCACAACTTATACCTTCAGTGAATCTGACAACGAGGGATCTAGGGAAGATGCGAGAGATAATAACGGCTGCCAGTGCGGCAGGGGTTGCTGTTGCTTTCGGTTCACCCATTGGCGGAGTCTTATTCTCTATCGAGGTACCACCACATCCTTCACATTGCTTATCTGACCGCTGACAAGGCATCATAGGAAATGAGCTCAAACTTTAACATCAAGACCCTGTGGAGAAGCTTTTTCTGTGCACTCATGGCCACGTTCACTCTCTCCGTATGTGTTTGACTCCATCCCGGATCAGGCCATCCTCTAACTTCCCGCTCCAGGCAATGAACCCCTTCCGTACGGGAAAGCTCGTCCTTTTCCAGGTCACATATGACCGCGACTGGCACTTCTTTGAAATCATATTCTTCGTCATACTTGGAGTGTTTGGAGTACAGATCTTCTTTCTTCATGGATCTCACAATTCACTCACCTCGGTTTGATCAATCACAGGGCTTATACGGAGCGTTCGTCGTCAAGTTTAACCTCCAAGTAGCAGCGTTTAGACGTAAACACCTGGCCAATCATGGCGTATCTGAGGCTGTCATATTGGCCACCATCACGGCCGTCATAGGCTACTTTAACCGATTCTTGAGAATAGATATGACGGAAAGTATGGCGGTGCTGTTTAGAGAGTGTGACAACGCTAATACCGATATATGCCAGTGAGTATTTTCGCCGGAGAGATCGGTGAAGACATGGCTGACGTCTGTGCTGCGATTTAGGACGGGTTCGCAATGGAGAATCGCTAATTCACTCATCCTGGCTACGATTATCCGCATAGGGTTGGTTGTCATATCCTATGGCTGTAAAGTCCCTGCGGGAATATTCGTACCTTCCATGGCTATTGGTGCGTCATTTGGAAGGGTGATAGGTATCATGGTGAAGGCCATGTACCGGTGAGGAAGGCAAAATCGTCCGAGGATCCGTTGAATTGATGAATGATCCTCCAGCGCCTACCCCCAGTCCGGAATATTTGCCTATTGCGATCCCAACTTCCCTTGCATCACACCCGGCACATATGCTTTCCTCGGCGCAGCCGCCGCGCTCAGGTTTGTGATTCTTGTGTATGTTGATTTCCAGGAAGCTCATGCCTTCTAGCGGCATTATGCGCATCACTGTAACGGTCGTGGTTATCATGTTTGAGCTGACAGGTGCATTAACATATATCTTACCTACAATGGCAAGCAAGAACTACGACGAACGCCGCATTGTCCCGCTAATTTCAAATTTCTATTTTCCAGATCGTTCTTTTGGTGACCAAAGCTGTCGGAGATTTACTAGGCGTCACTGGGATCGCCGACGAGATGATTCGTTTCAACGGGTTTCCGTTCCTTGAGAAGGAGGATCATGCATATAATGTCTCAGGTTCGTAGTTAACATTGTCATTGGTTCGACGGAAGAGGTGTCGACCAGCTGAAATATTTTCTTCCAATTTCAGTATCCGCCGTAATGCGGAAGGAAATGGTGACGCTCGCAGAGTCTGGGCTTCAGGTGAAGGATATCGGTGAGTTTTGTTAAACGAATGAGCCTTCCAGACCTCCAACCTGTTCATTTGCATCGTCATTAGAGGCAATCCTATCGGAATGCGAGGTGCGATGTTTTCCAATTGTTTCAGCGGATGAGACGCGGACGCTTGTCGGATACATTGGACGAACAGAGCTTCGATTTGCACTAGGTCTGCACCGTTACTTCTCCATAGCAGTGGCGTCATATTCACCAAGTGTTACAGAGCGATTTGAAAGTATGCGGGGTGTAAATCCAGACACGCTCTGTTCGTTTTCCGCCGACGGGAATCGTGACCAAGAGCATATGAACCTGGCATTGGGTGGAGAAGAGGTAGAAGAGGAAGCATCCGAGACCATATTGGAGTCGGCATCGACAGGAGAAGAGCTCAAATTTTGGCCATGGGTCAACCAGGTACGCAGATCAAGAAAAGGTGAAGAGTACAGCTAACACCACTACGATACAGACACCAATGACTGTATCCCCACAGCTGCCCTTGGAGGTGGTGATGCAACTGTTCAAGCGGATGGGGTACGTGTTTAATTCACTTCATCTCCACCGGAAGTTCTCGAGATTGACGAAGACCTGTAGCCCTCGCGTCATACTAGTGGAGGACCATGGAGCCTTGGTGGGACTTGTCACAGTCAAGGACGTGCTCCGGTTTACTGCGACTGAAAAATTGCACCACGAACCTTCATGGGATGAACGAGGAGGACTGGATGGGATTCTTGAAGAGGTTTGGTCGTGGGCTTCAGGTATCGTGTTTCGTGTTACATCTTGGGGGCGGCGGATATTGGGTCGGTGACAAATTTGAAAAATCCTTGAATGGGGATAGAACGTTGTGACGGTGTGATCGGCCAGAGTCACGGAGTGGCTCCAGAATGATCGGCGAAGCCGCCGGGGCTCGGTGACGTCAAAGACGGTCATTTGCCTCCTAAGCGCGAAAAAGGTGGAGTGGGCATTCAGAAGATCAAACTCTGGCTGGCAAGTAAGCTAAAACATATAAATACCTGTCCTATGCTTCCCTTGTTCTTCACTCCCATCCACAACCACTCGGACATTTTCTACACTCTCCGAACCTCCCACTAACTCTCACGATGGCCTTCTCCTCTGAAGTCGAACGTCAACGCTACTCTCAACAGCTTGCAGAATATACCCTTCGTCAGTTCTCTGCAGCTCGTCTATCACTCGACAAGGATGAGCTCGCTGCTGCCAAGCTCCCCGCATCACATAGACATAACTATCTCAAACTTGCTCGGTCGTTAGGTGTGCAACATCCATCTTTATTCCTTCGCACGAGCTAACACACCATTCGTAGGTAAAACCACGAGCCAGCAAAAGTGCGGTCGTTCGAGCCACACAGAACCTTCACGACAAGCAATACGGGCATAATCATTTCTACCCCGACCTGCTTCATTTCGGCTTCACTTTTGGGTGCGTCCTAGCCTCAGGATCGTACACCCCTAGCTCGCTGACGTGGAATCTGGTCATCTGCAGTCTTCTTTTTTGGACATTGATTGGGAGCATCTATCGTTCCAACTACAAGACGTGCTCCATATATTAGTCGCCATCGTCTCAAAAGCTGGGGGTATCTATCTGATTGACGTACCCTTCGGTTACACGCATAATACCTTACTGTTGCTGTTAAATTGTGATCACGACTGCTCCGTGAATCATTGTAGAATATCTCTTACACCGCATTCTGTATACTAGTCACCCTCACAGAACATTATATATACCACGCAATATAGGACCGTTCATGTCAATAGCTCCTCGTTCAGCTTCTATCTCTTCGGGCGTTGCGATAGGTGACTCATTCTGTCCCTTCCAGAAGCTCCAGGTCCAAGATGACGACACACCTACATCACCTCTCAGCGCCAGCACGCAAAAGCTTGTATTTTTTGTTCAATGTACCACGAGGATCGCAGAACCCTCTCATGTATAGCAATATGGACCCTGCCACGGGTCCCAGGACGTCCCAAAGAGTCCCAATTAGTCGATGTTATCAACCCTAAAGGAATAACAACCTGATGGACCTTTGAATCTTCGGTCGGTGGCTTTCTGCCGCAATACAAATTTCAGTTTAGTCTTGACCATTCCAGAAGTCTTGACATCGGCAGGCATACCTATCCCTTCAACTGACGCACCCATTACCATTATTGACACTGCTTTCGCAACGGCGGGACGTCGACACTGACGAAATAAATGGGAACAAAACTCACGATCGTATTCAAGATGATATCACTAAGAAGGAGTCCAAGCCCAAGAAGCGTCTATGGTTCCTGGAACTGCATTCTGTGAGCCGAAGGCTGCGGGTGAGGCACTTAAGTAGAGTGAAAGCACCGGACGCCCTGCCTCAACGCCCCAGCGTACCCAAAATTCTCTGCGGATATGAGATTGCGCAGGCTGTCACGGAACTTGACGGCGAACTTTGACGTTGCCCCCCAAAATCTAAAACCATAAGATAGAGACTTGTGGAGTAAGCAAAAATTCAATCCCAAGAAACAGGGTACGGGGAAGGACTGGGGCTATCTGATCCGGTGCTTGATGACTTAATTTACCATCGGCGAACTGGCCACCTGGGTCCGTCGTGTACGTACTTACTAGAGAACGAAAAGAGCATCGAGCACTTGAGTTTTGGCAATTTCCAACGAGCTTTGTAAAGGGGATAGCTTCACCATCGCCTCTGACATCTGTCTTCCCTTCTATCTGTACAACAGGGAGTATATCATATTCAGTACATCAACGATAAGCAAACCACCTTCCGACTCCTACTCCGAGTCGATATCTCTCACCCATAAACATTACTCTTCCATAGCGTCCGAATCCCCGTGCTTTTGCGCCACTCCTGAGTTTAAACACTCTTGTTTCCACAGGGTAGCCCACTTTGGATAGACACGTTTGTATAGCGACATGCATACCGTGTCCATTTGATTGATGGGCCCGTCAAAGTGGGCCTTTAGATATCCATGGGTTCCAAGAGACTCGCGAATATGCCCCACGCGACCGTGCTTTGTATATAGTTGGATAGGCTTGAAATATTGGATATCATCTACACGTGGTACGTTCAGCAACGAAGCGTCGAGAACAACACGAGTGAAAAGACTTACCAGGATTGAAGAACATGTACCGCACAGTCGCAGTCTTCTGGTGGACTTTGAAAGGATGGCCAGTGAGTATAATCCTTTTTGCGTTAATTCGCGTGGTGTCAGGATCTAAGAATGTACCCATGGCCACAAGTTGTGGAGCTGAAAGATTGGGGATCAAATCAGAAATCACGATTATGTATGATCAAGTGAGCAGAGGAGTTGTTGAAGATGAATGGTAGATAACAGAATGCTGTGTGGGGTCGGTCTCCGCACCTTGAGAAATCTTCTGTTTCTCTCAACAGAACACATGTTGTTTGCCAAATACCACGGTCCGTAGATTGGTAGCAACGGATGTAAAACACCATGTCGGAGGTTACCGCTCAAACTTTTTTTGTGGACGTTATTAACCCCCTTTCTCCACCACGAGTATGCTGGCTATAGATTGGGTTTACGCGTAGTTTGCGAGGTCGATACATAATATCAAATTGGGTCCAAGACCAGTGCGAAAACATCAGTCAATGATACGGAATGAAAAAAGGACTATACCACCTTCGACCCAACAAATAAAAACCGAATATATAATCCCCAGATCCGTCATACTCGGTGTTGCGCTGGATAGTGAAATGAAGTACAGTCACTTTGTGCTCGTGCTGTTGCAAGGCGTAAAGCACAAAAGGTGATTGATTGACGGCATCTTGGGGTACATCTCGAATGTATACCGTTACACGAACACCCCGGCTGCCGGTCGTAGGACGAGTAAGTTCATTCTGTGCGCGTGAAATGAATCTCGACACAGTACTCGCCTCAATAACCCTTCCTCCTGCTCAGCTCGCCGACGTACGGCACGCTCGGTGCGCTTGTAACTTCAAACTGAAATATACGTGCATAGTCCCGAGGAAGGTTTTCATAAGGATCCCAAAGGACTGGTTCTGAACGATCGCATGCCTCGATACCGCTGGAATCGCACGCGTGCAGGGACGATACCGGGGGTGTATCAATCTCGTCTGGGAAGTTGAGATCATCTTCCTCCTCGCGTTCGCGATTACGCCAACTCTCAAGTCTGTATCGCGAAGTCAATTACACAAACTCTGAATCAAAGAATGTGGTACGTACTGTTTTTCTTCTTCCTCGTTGTCCAGGTCTTCGAACGCTACACTTTTCCGTGTGTCAGTCTCCATCTCTTCATCGGCCACCAGGTCCCCCATTTCCTCAGGCTCGTCTTCGTCCATCACGACCTCTTTCCCATTTTCATCTCCCGTTTCGTCGTCTTCGTCGCCTTCCTCGTCGTCCTCTACTATCCAGGACGCTTGATACTCGCTCATACCCTTCGGAACACGTTTGACTGCTTTAGGAGTCGTCCCTTCCTTGGCTTCAGGGATAACTGAATCGGTGATGTCTTTGCCACCTCCGTTCATTTCCTCTTCTGTTGGCCATGTTTGTTCATTAGCCATGTCATCCGGATCGTTCGTGGACACAAGGGAATCTGCGGATGACTCGTCGGGTTCAGCAAGTAATGACGGCTCAACCTCCATCCCATTGTTGTGCCCCGATTTTGAGTGTCTTAGGTGCTGGTGCTGACACGATCTATTAACAGGTGAGCTTTCGAGGATAAGATAAGAAAAATAGTTACGGACTTTAGTTATTTGGTAGTCGCCGAAGTTGGGTATGTGAGTACCAGCCGATTTTGCGGAGAAACCTGAGCCACGAACAATTCCTGTGACTTTGAGTGTCCCATCGTCCACTCGACGGATTCTCCGACGATGTAAAGTTCGGCCGTCGCGCCATTTAACATCCTCGGGCTTTCCTTCCGATAATGCTCGAAGCGCATTCAAGGTATCAGAGTGAGAGTGTAAATCAAATAACCTCTTTTGGTCGGGCACGAAGTATTGCATGAATGATAGCAAAGACTTGAGGATGCCAGGTCTTGATTTTGAGTCGACGGTATCATCTGAAGCAACGATCAGTAACAACCTCCGGAAGGCCCTGGGCCTGTAGGGTTCGTAACAATGTGTCTCCCCAAGGCTGAACTTCGACACTTGGTGACAAGACGAATACGGTGTAGTCGGCTACTTTGCAGGCATCCAGACTGCCGTAGAAGTCACCGATAAGGCACGGTGATTAAACTGGAGAGATGTTTTGAACCGATCGGCTCTGTGGATATGATATCATTAGTACTTCCCAGATGGGATAAAATAAAACTACGCACCTCATTTTCCAGATACCCTTTTCTGCAACCTCCACGGCCGTCTGTCTGATGCAACATCGACAGATCCTGCTAAAGCCTTCACAGTGCTTGCCGAGCTGATATCTTCCGTCAAAGGAAATCACTGCGACGATCCGAGGAGCCCCATCCACTCCATTGAACAGTTCTGGTTGCTGACACCAGTTGCGTTTCTTTTCTTCATCTGTGCTTGCTTCGCATTATTCTCGATTATGTCGTAGCTGAGCGCAGCATTGCTTTTTGTGGAAGTTGATTTGGGTGACTGGCGAGCGATACGACCTGGATTGTTTTTTTTTCACGCTTAGCCAATAGATATAACCCTTAAGAATACTTTTCGACACACTTTGGCTGCATCCTTCAGTGAAGACTTCGTGGCGTGCTTTGATTTGAACGGTTTATTTGCTTTTTTTTTATAGAAGAAAAAAAAAATAAAAAAAAAAGTTTATTCAAACAGCTGGTTCGTCAGATTAATCCTATATGAACTTGCAATAGAGCAGACAACCATGCTTCAATGACGGTGATGATGATGTCCCTCTGGATATTGGGATCGAGTTCACAAAATCTTTTTGATGAAATTTTTAAGCTTTCACAGAGATTGATCGAGCCACGATGGAAGCAGGCCTGAGAAGCGATTTCTGGTGGATGTTGAGCCCCCCCCCCCCCCCCCCCCCCCCCCCCCCCCCCCCCCCCCCCCCCCCCCCCCCCCCCCCCCCCCCCCCCCCCCCCCCCCCCCCCCCCCCCCCCCCCCCCCCCCCCCCCCCCCCCCCCCCCCCCCCCCCCCCCCCCCCCCCCCCCCCCCCCCCCCCCCCCCCCCCCCCCCCCCCCCCCCCCCCCCCCCCCCCCCCCCCCCCCCCCCCCCCCCCCCCCCCCCCCCCCCCCCCCCCCCCCCCCCCCCCCCCCCCCCCCCCCCCCCCCCCCCCCCCCCCCCCCCCCCCCCCCCCCCCCCCCCCCCCCCCCCCCCCCCCCCCCCCCCCCCCCCCCCCCCCCCCCCCCCCCCCCCCCCCCCCCCCCCCCCCCCCCGGGTGGTCCCCCCCCCCCCCCCCCCCCCCCCCCCCCCCCCCCCCCCCCCCCCCCCCCCCCCCCCCCCCCCCCCCCCCCCCCCCCCCCCCCCCCCCCCCCCCCCGGGGGGGGGGGGGGGGGGCCCCCCCCCCCCCCCCCCCCCCCCCCCCCCCCCCCCCCCCCCCCCCCCCCCCCCCCCCCCCCCCCGACGAGCGCTCGCAAAAATTTTAGGTTCAAAACGTGCTTTTGCGGTTTGCCGGTTAAAGGCAGGCAAACTTTTTTTCCACGGTTTCTTCCTCTTTTGCTCCTCTCCCACCCGTACAATTCAGTTTTCGGACCTGCATAGCTAATTCTACATGTTGGTAATAAAATACAACTTTCAATCAATATTGCTACGCTCCAACAGATACTGGTACTCGTCCATCGCCTCTTCTAAACATTTTCATCCTCGCTGCGCTTTGTCGTCCCATTCATCTGCCCATTTCTTTGCCTGTACTCGAGGTCAATCGGTTTCAGTGCGTCCTGGTGGACAATCGTTAGATTGACTCGTGGAAAGGATCATAAGAAGCGTAATACTCACTGGATCTGGAAGAATAACTCCAGTGGACTTTGCAGACCTTTCAATGTATGCCCTCGCTCCATCGTTATCGTATTCTGGACTCAACTGAATCCCAGAATAGGAAACTATGAGTTGTCCAACCCAGGCGTCGGAAGCTCCTCCATCTGTACGGTATTTGCCACTAATCGAGTCCCCGTCGATGACGACCGGTGTGGATTATCTTCCCATCCACTTCGCTCAAGTTGGCTGCGTAATACGCAGCGTAAAGTCGTATATCATCCGTTGCATTTTCATGGATACCACTTGGGTAATTGGATCTACTTTGGGTTCCAAGCCAAAACGGCCCGATCTACACGGGCGTATGAGTAGGCAAATTTTGGCAGGATGTCGGATAATGATAAATGGGACTGAGCGTGGCAAGAAAACGATCCGGAAGTCGTAAGGTTCTGGATTGGGATCACTGGTGCTTTCCGTGGTCTGTGCTGGTCTGTTGAACCATGACAAGCATTTTATCCTCCACAACTGGACTGGCCCCTGGTT